>CM057137.1:10266910-10394910 GCA_029964075.1 Patiria pectinifera | reverse complement strand
CAACCTGTCGCTAGAGGGCGCTCGAAGATTGCATGACGTCATTGGTAGATGATTTGAAGAATACTATCGGCCAAGAGACTAACACCGTTAAAAGCAAGTTCATATCTATTACCACTTTTAAATACTAAGCCACTTCCGGTTTTGGCCTTTTTCGACCGGAAGCAAGGGTCACGTGATTTCACGCACACTAAATGAAATAAAGACCTCAACCTACTCTACCACTTGCCGGCAACAGAATGCTGCGGACGCGTACGGTTGATTTCTTATGCATTTTTAAATATTAAAAGTGCCACAATTTAATTGCCTATAAATACACACCGGATGACGTCATCATGACGTCATCATTCCACAATGTTGTTTGAATTAGGGTCTTTGCTTGGATAAAGAGTGGTGTAAATTAATTATTGGCAAAGAGTCGAAAATGCCCTTTGAAAAGCGACAATTTTTTAAAATTTTCTGTGTACAAAGTCTATGGGAAAAATTAAATATTCAAAAATCTATAATAAATTAGTCGATGACGTCACCATGACGTCAATCTTCGGGACACATCTTTGCTATAGGGACTATGCTTATGCCAACTTTGAATGCTGTCTGACAAAGATTAATGCCAAAAGTGGCGTGTAGAAAAAACGTGTACAAAGTCTATGGGCTTTTGGGCAAAAAAGAAGAAGAGGAAGAAGAAGAAGAAAGAAAAAAAATCAGAACAAAAAGAAAGGCTTTTCCGCAATAATGCGGAAAAGCCAAAAAGAAAAAAAAAAAAAGAAAAAAAAAAATCTTAACGAAAACAAGAGCTGTTTCGGTGTGTACACCGAAACAGCTAATAACAAAAACAAGAGCTGTTTCGGTGTGTACACCGAAACAGCTAAAAAAAAAACCAGAACAAAAACAAAGGCTTTTCCGCAACTTTGCGGAAAAGCCAAAAAACGAGAACAAAAACAAAGGCTTTTCCGCAACTTTGCGGAAAAGCCAAAAATCTTAACGAAAACAAGAGCTGTTTCGGTGTGTACACCGAAACAGCTAAAAACTAGACGGACGTTGTGTTTATAGGTAAACAAACACCGAGCTGTTTCGGTGTTTTTTCTGTCTTTGAATGAAAAAGATTGACGTGGCCATCGGCGACTATCGAACCCAGAACCTTTGTGTGGGGATTCCAAGTTTTTGCCGTGTGTGCCAAGTGTGTGAAGTCGATTTATGTCAGACGTCCTAAATCCACGTGGTTCAATGTGTGCGCAGTCCTCTTTTCTTTGCGTTTGGGAACGGGTGCGCGTGCAAAGCGTACATGAAGGTGGGTGATTCCATAAATTTAGGGTCCAATTTTGGTGTCCGAGTTACATCTGACTTGTGTAAGATTTTATAATTCAGGACACACGTCTCTGATTCTAAGAGTGATTATGTAAAGCAAACTACCTGGTAAACAAATGAAAAATAGTGTGAAGTCATTTTTATTGACACTTGAATGGCAAATTAAACAGGTCCGGTGTAACAGGGACACCAAAAATGTCACACTTTTGGACCCCTTATTTATGGACATACCCAGGTGCGCAGATGATGATAGCGCGGGTCGAGGATAGATTTAGGAAAGTGTGAAAGTGTACCTGTATTTAGCAACTTATTTTTGGTGTCTATATTTGAAGTAGGAAAAACGAAATGTGTTCAACTATGTTGGGAGTGAAAATACCAATAGTACTGAGCAGGCGAGAAGGGAATTAAATTTAATGACGTCTTGGAAAGAATTCCATAAACGGACTCCAGTTATTTTCCTATATATGACTTGAATAGTACCAAAAGTTGTAAATCTGACGAAGAAACAGAAATTTAGGAGGGGAAAAAAATCAAGATTTTCTTTAAAAATACTTTGACGTTTCCTGTCATGGCCCACATTAACATTTAAGAAATTTTTTAAAGTTGCTAACTTCTGATAAATCATGATTATCCCAACTCACATACCCAACTACAAGTTCGTCACATTTATGTAAGCCGCATAATCTGTGGCATCATGACTGTACCGCGTAGAGTGCGCGGGGACCTGGCCAGCTGTAGGGCGGCAAGGCATGCACGCGCACGCTGTCAAAATGTCAAGTTGGATAACGGTCGAGTTGTCCGACCCCATGGGTACAAAGCCTATGGAGAAAACAACGTGCACAATGCCTATGGAGAAAAGAACGTGTACAAACCCTAAGGAGAAAAGAACGTGTACAAACCCTAAGGAGAAAAGAACGTGTACAAACCCTATGGAGAAAAGAACGTGTACAAAACCTATGGAGAAAAGAACGTGTACAAACCCTATGGAGAAAAGAACGTGTACAAACCCTATGGACAAAAAATGCACCTTTAATGTTACGTAACTTGACACGTGATGACGTCATGATTACGAATTTCTTCTAGGACCATCTGTGGATGGTGGTCTAAGTGTGTGCCAAGTATGAGGTTGATGCAATTTAAGAAAGTGCCAAAGTGCCCTTGCAGAAGAAAAAACGTGTACAAACCCTATGGAGAAGAGTCTGAAAGAGAAAAAGAAAAAAAAAAAGAAAAAAAAAACTTTAACGAAAACAAGAGCTGTTTCGGTTGTAACCGAAACAGCTAAAAAGAAAAAAAAAACTTTAACGAAAACAAGAGCTGTTTCGGTTGTAACCGAAACAGCTAAAAAAACTAGAAATGTGTTTGTGGACAAACACAAGCTGTTTCGGATATTTGAAATACTCTGAGTACGGGATGAACAATCAGTGACGTCACTATAAATGTCATCTATAACAGCACATTAGAATATGTACATGTCAAGTTACAACCAAATCGAACATTTCAGTCCAGTAGACAGACCTATAAAAGAATAAAATGCCCCTTTAAGGGACTTCACATGACATTTGATGATGATGTCACTTCAATTTCCATCTATAACACATCCATGTGAATATGCATTCATGTACCATGTTTTAACCCAATCAGACTAGAACTTCTGAAGTTCAGTTTGAAGAAAAACGTGTACAAAACCAATAGGGAAACGATGCATCTTCAATATGATGTAACCTGACACCTCATGACGCCACGATGACGAATTTCTTCTAGGACCATCAATGGGTAGTGGTCTAAGTGTGTACCAAGTTAAAAGTCGATCGGATTTACGAAGATGCCAAACTGGAGCGTTTTAAAACGTGTACAAAACCTATGGGGAAAATGTGCATCTTTAATGTGAAGTAACGTGACACCTGATGACGTCACGATCACGAATTTCTTTAAGGACCATCTGTGGGTGATGATCTAAGTGTGTACCAAGTGTAACGTCGATCGGATTTACGAAAGTGCCGAAATGGAGTGTTTTAAAACGTGTACAAACCCTATGGCGAAAAATGAATCTTTAATGTGACGTAACCTGACACTTGATGATGTCACGATCACGGATTTTGTCTAGGACCATCTGTGGGTGCTGGTCTAAGTATGAATTAAATTTAAAGTCGATCGGATTTACGAAGATGCCAAACTGGAGTGTTTTAAAACGTGTACAAAACACATGGGGAAAAATGCATCTTTAATGTTACGTAACCTGACACCTGATGACGTCACGATCACAAATTTCTTCTAGGACCATCTGTGGGTGGTGGTCTAACTATGTACCAAGTCTGAAATCAATCGGATTTATAAAAGTGGCAAAGTGGACTGCCAGAAGAAACGTGTGTTAAACCTATGGAGAAAAAGTCTGAAAAAGGAGAAGAAAAAAAAACTAGAAATGTGTTTGTGGACAAACACAAGCTGTTTCGGATATTTGAAATACTCTGAGCACGGGATGAACAATCAGTGACGTCACTATAAATGTCATCTATAACAGCACATTATAATATGTACATTTCAAGTTACAACCAAATCGAACATTTTAGTTCTGTAGATATAGACCTATAAAAGAATAAAATGCCCCTTTAAGGGACTTCACATGATATTTGATGATGATGTCACTTCAATTTCCATCTGTAACACATCCATGTGAATATGCATACCAAAGTTTAACCCAATCAGACTTGTACTCCGAAGTTCAGTTTGAAGAAAAACGTGCACAAAACCAATAGGGAAACAATGCATCTTTAATGTGATGTAACCTGACACATCATGACGCCATGATGACGAATTTCTTGTAGGACCATCTATGGGTAGTGGTCTAAGTGTGTACCAAGTATAAAGTCGATCAAATTTACGAAAGTGCCAAAGTGGAGCGTTTTAAAACCTATGGGGAAAATGTGCATCTTTAATGTGAAGTAACGTGACATCTGATGACATCACAATCACGAATTTCTTCAAGGACCATCTGTTGGTGATGGTCTAAGTGTGTACCAAGTGTAACGTCGATCGGATTTACGAAAGTGCCGAAATGGAGCGTTTTAAAACATGTACAAACCCTATGGGGAAAAATGCACCTTTAATGTGACGTAACCTGACACTTGATAACGTCACGGTCACGAATTTCGTCTAGGACCATCTGTGGGTGGTGGTCTAAGTCTGTACCAAGTATAAAGTCGATCAAATTTACGAAAGTGCCAAAAAGCGGAGCGTTTTAAAACGTGTACAAACCTATGGGGAAAATGTGCATCTTTAATGTAAAGTAACGTGACACCTGATGACGTCACGATCACGAATTTCTTCAAAAACCATTTGTGGGTGATGGTCAAAGTGTGTACCAAGTGTAACGTCGATCAGATTTACGAAAGTGCCGAAATGGAGCATTTTAAAACGTGTACAAACCCTATGGGGAAAAATGCATCTTTAATGTGACGTAACCTGACTCTTAATGACGTCACGATCACGAATTTCCTCTACGACCATCTGTGGGTGGTGGTCTAATTATGAATTAAGTTTAAAGTCGATCGGATTTACGAAGATGCCAAACTGGAGTGTTTTAAAACGTGTACAAAACATATGGGGAAAAATGCATCTTTAATGTGACGTAACCTGACACCTGATGACGTCACGATCACAAATTTCTTCTAGGACCATCTGTGGGTGGTGGTCTAAGTATGTACCAAGTCTGAAATCAATCGGATTTATAAAAGTGGCAAAGTGGACTGCCAGAAGAAACGTGTGTTAAACCTATGGAGAAAAAGTCTGAAAAAGGAGAAAAAAAAGAAACTAGAAATGTGTTTGTGGACAAACACAAGCTGTTTCGGATATTTGAAATACTCTGAGCACGGGATGAACAATCAGTGACGTCACTATAAATGTCATCTATAACAGCACATTATAATATGTACATTTCAAGTTACAACCAAATCGAACATTTTAGTTCTGTAGATATAGACCTATAAAAGAATAAAATGCCCCTTTAAGGGACTTCACATGATATTTGATGATGATGTCACTTCAATTTCCATCTATAACACATCCATGTGAATATGCATACCAAAGTTTAACCCAATCAGACTTGTACTCCGAAGTTCAGTTTGAAGAAAAACGTGCACAAAACCAATAGGGAAACAATGCATCTTTAATGTGATGTAACCTGACACATCATGACGCCACGATGACGAATTTCTTGTAGGACCATCTATGGGTAGTGGTCTAAGTGTGTACCAAGTATAAAGTCGATCAAATTTACGAAAGTGCCAAAGTGGAGCGTTTTAAAACCTATGGGGAAAATGTGCATCTTTAATGTGAAGTAACGTGACATCTGATGACGTCACGATCACGAATTTCTTCAAAAACCATTTGTGGGTGATGGTCAAAGTGTGTACCAAGTGTAACGTCGATCAGATTTACGAAAGTGCCGAAATGGAGCATTTTAAAACATGTACAAACCCTATGGGGAAAAATGCATCTTTAATGTGATGTAACCTGACTCTTAATGACGTCACGATCACGAATTTCTTCTACGACCATCTGTGGGTGGTGGTCTAATTGTGAATTAAGTTTAAAGTTGATCGGATTTACGAAGATGCCAAACTGGAGTGTTTTAAAACGTGTACAAAACATATGGGGAAAAATGCATCTTTAATGTGACGTAACCTGACACCTGATGACGTCACGATCACAAATTTCTTCTAGGACCATCTGTGGGTGGTGGTCTAAGTGTGTACCAAGTCTGAAATCAATCGGATTTATAAAAGTGGCAAAGTGGACTGCCAGAAGAAACGTGTGTTAAACCTATGGAGAAAAAGTCTGAAAAAGGAGAAGAAAAAAAAACTAGAGGTCTATGTCTGTTTGCAACAGAACATAGGGCTTTTCCGCATTATGATTTTTTTATCAATAATATGCCCTGAATACGCATGAACATAAAATCTGTCAAAGTTAGCCGAAAATTGGCTAAAACGGTCACTGTGGACAGGATTTGACCTCGGCAATACGATGTATGTGCGTGTGTACAAGGTCTTTGCTTGGACAAAGAGTGATCTAAATAAATTACTGGCAAAGAGTTGAAAACGCACTTTGAAAATCGACAATTATTTTTAAATTTTTGATGACGTCATCGTGACGTCATTTCGAACTTTGCATACTAGTATGATTAACTACCTACCCAACAAGTTTCATGACAATTGGACCTTTCCTTATATGAGTTTTGAAAAATCGCATTTTGATGACGTCATGATGACGTCACACATTTTTCAAGTTTTGTGCGAATAGCAATTACATAACAGAATAAATTCAAAAAAGAATTTTGCATTTTGCATGTTGCGTTCGGGAGATATGGCTAAAGGTCCAAAAAATAAATATTCATATAAAATCTCAGGATGACGTCATCATGACGTCACCTCATTTTTAATCTATAACACATCCTGGTATAGCCACATACCAAGTTTCAACCCAATCGGACTTACATTTCTGTAGATATAAGACTTCACAATATGTACGTAAATTTTCACTTGAAAAAAAATCACTTGATGATGACGTCATCATGATGTCATTGTCTTGGCATAATTTTTGTATGAGGGTCTTCCTTGGCAGTAACTTTGATGACGATTCCAGATCGCCAAGTTATAAAAATGGTGGCTTAAAAAGGTGTACAAAGTCAATGGGTAAAAAAATCCCACAGCAGAAAAACTTCACCTTTAAATACGTGATTTGCCTTTAAACTGAAACATTTTTATAAAATATTACTTGATATTCTGACTCTTGGGAATATTTTCAATCAAATGGCAAACGTAAAAAAATACGATTTCTTTTTCCTTCTCATAGTAATTCTCAGCCGAAGTTCAGAACTACTCAGTAAGATATATCAGTGTTGTATAGGAAAAGACTTGTGGAGAAAGCTGTGTACAAAGTCTATGAGAAAAATTAATTATTGATGAATCCATAATAAATCACTTGATGATGACGTCATCATGATGTCATTGTCTTGGCATAATTTTTGTATGAGGGTCTTCCTTGGCTGTAACTTTGATGACGATTCCAGATCGCCAAGTTATGAAAATGGTGGCTTGAAAACGTGTACAAAGTCAATAGGTTAAAAATCCCACAGCAGAAAAACTGCACCTTTAAATGCGTGATTTTCCTTTAAACTGAAACATTTTTATAAAATATTACTTGCTATTCTAACTCTTGGGAATATTTTCAATCAAATGACAGGCGTAAAAAAATACGATTTCTTTTTCCTTCTCATAGTAATTCTCAGCCGAAGTTCAGAACTTCTCAGTAAGATATATCAGTGTTGTATAGGGAAAGACTTGTGGAGAAAGCTGTGTACAAAGTCTATGAGAAAAATTAATTATTCATAAATCCATAATAAATCACTTGATGACGTCACCATGACGTCACTCTTCGGGACACATCTTGGCTATAGGGACTATGTTTATGCCAACTTTCAATGATATCTGACAAAGATTAAAGGGAAAATACAACATTTGCAAACATCAAGAAATAAAACTACCAAATCATTTTGAAATACCTTGCTGGACTGTTAGTGAATGACAGTGTAAAGCATCCTGTAAAATCATGGCACCTGGCATACTGTCATTTTCAAAAAAAGTGATATTTTTGTATCAATTTCCAACGCTGATCGGCCGATCAGCGTTGGAAAAAACTGGCTTTTTTTTCAAATACTGGCCCCAATTGACAATCGCACTTGTTTGCAATCGATTACACACCTATGGACTGGTACAAGCCAGCTAGACTGGTTCCCTGACCTTACAATTCCCCAATGTATGTAAACTGTTCTGTTTCTTCTTATATGGAGTCAGGGAAACAGACTACAGGAAAATGATTGTTTTTCTTGGTTTTTATAGCATTTTCGAACCCAAAACCTCAAAAAAGTCAGTGTAACTGTATTTGCTATATATTTCCAACCCCCCAATTCCATACATTTCTGAAAATTACAGCAAAAGCAAATGATGTATACTCCCTTTAATGCCAAAAGTGCTATAATACGTCACTGTCTATGCGCATGCATGAACATAAAATCTGTCAAAGTTAGCCGAAAATCGGCTAAAACGGTCACTTGGGACAGGATTTGACCTCAGCAACACGTGCGCTGCAGGCTGACTGACATACGATGTATGTGCCTATGTACAACGTACGTGCATGTACATGTACATGTACAGTGTGGACGTCCTGTCCTGTGCATGTTTTGAAGCAGAGGTATTGTCAACCTGAAGTTTTAAGCGTGCGCAGGGTATGTTCGAGTTCGCTTATCGCCTCGAAACTTTGAAATGTTTTAGACCTACCCTTCAATCAACAATTAAAGTAAAAACAAATAGAACAACTGCCATGGTTGATTTTTCAGGAATTTTCAAATAAAAAGGATATTTTCATTATAACTTCCGGTCTGATGACGTCATTCGCCTAAAACTTCGCACACGTCTTAAGTGGGTCAAGGTCATTATATACGCCAATATTTAGGCGATTCCGACAAACTTCGCCACAGACATCTATTCAAAATACATTTTTGCTAATTTTCAACCTGTCGCTAGAGGGCGCTCGAAGATTGCATGACGTCATCGGTAGATGATTTGAAGAACACTATCGGCCAAGAGACTAACAACGTTGAAAGCAAGTTCATATCTATTACCACTTTCAAATAATAAGCCACTTCCGGTTTGGGCCTTTTTCGACCGGAAGCAAGGGTCACGTGATTGCACGCACACTGAATGAAATGAAGACCTCAACCCACTCTACCACTTGCCGGCAACAGAATGCTGCGGACGCGTACGGTTGATTTCTTATGCATTTTTAAATATTAAAAGTGTCACAATTTAATTGGCTATAAATAAACACCTGATGACGTCATCCTGACGTCATCATTCCACAATGTTGTTTGAATTAGGGTCTTTGCTTGGACAAAGAGTGGTGTAAATGAATAACTGGCAAAGAGTCGAAAATGCCCTTTGAAAAGCGACACATTTTTTTAAATTTCTGTGTACAAAGTCTATGGGAAAAATTAAATATTCAAAAATCCGTAATAAATAAGTCGATGACGTCACCATGACGTCACTCTTCGGGGCACATCTCTGCTATAAGGACTATGACTCTGCTAACTTTGAATGACGTATGACAAAGATAAATGTCAAAAGTGGCACTGAGAAAAAACGTGTACAAAGTCTATGGGATTTAGGCGACAAAAAGAAGAAGAAGAAGAAAGAAAAACTAGAGATCTATGTCTGTTTGCAACAGAACATAGGGCTTTTCCGCATTATGATTTTTTTTTATCAATAATATGCCCTGAATATGCATGAACATAAAATCTGTCAAAGTTAGCCGAAAAATCAGCTAAAACGGTCACTGTGGACAGGATTTCACCTCGGCAATACGATGTATGTGCGTGTGTACAAGGTGTTTGCTTGGACAAAGAGTGATCTAAATAAATTACTGGCAAAGAGTCGAAAACGCACTTTGAAAATCGACAATTATTTTTAAATTTTTGATGACGTCATCGTGACGTCATTTCGAACTTTGCATACTAGTATGATTAACTACCTACCCCCCAAGTTTCATGACAATTGGACCTTTCCTTATATGAGTTTTGAAAAATGGCATTTTGATTCCGTCATGATGACGTCACACATTTTTCAAGTTTTGTACGAATAGCTATTACATAACGACCAAATGCAAAAAAGAATTTTGCATTTTGCATGTTGCATTCGGGAGATATGGCTAAAAGGTCAAAAAAATAAATATTCATATAAAATCTCAGGATGACGTCATCATGACGTCAGCTCATTTTTAATCTATAACACTTCCTGGTATAGCCACATACCAAGTTTCAACCCAATCGGATTTACATTTCTGTAGATATAAGACTTCACAATATGTACGTAAATTTTCAAAAATCAATAAAAAAAATAGGTGATGACGTCATCGTGACGTCATAGTCTTGGCATAATTTTTGTATGAGGGTCTTCCTTGGCTGTAACTTTGATGACGATTCCAGATCGCCAAGTTATAAAAATGGTGGCTTGAAAACGTGTACAAAGTCAATGGGTTAAAAATCCCACAGCAGAAAAACTGCACCTTTAAATACGTGATTTGCCTTTAAACTGAAACATTTTTATAAAATATTACTTGATATTCTGACTCTTGGGAATTTTTCAATCAAATGGTTAACGGAAAAAATACGATTTCTTTTTCCTTCTCATAGTAATTCTACGGAAGCTTAAAGTGACCATTCGAGTTTCCACGTTTCTTTGATGATTTATCTCGGAAAGATGGATTACTAAGATATTTATGACGTGTTTCCCTGATATCGTGTCTTGGAAAGACGTCTTTCCCTGATATGGTATCTCGGAAAGACGTCTTTTCCTGATATCGTATCTCGGAAAGACGTCTTTCCCTGATATGGTATCTCGGAAAGACGGCTTTCACTGATATTGCATTTCGGAAGGACATCTTTCCTGATATAACATCTCGGAAAGACGTCTTTCTCTTATATCATCTCGGAAAGACGTCTTTCCTTGATATCGTATCTCTGAAAGACGTCTTTCCCTGATATAACATCTCGGAAAGACGTCTTTCTCTGATATCATCTCAGAAAGACGTCTTTCCTTGATATGATATCCCGGAAAGACGTCTTTCCCTGGCGGAAAGACGTCTTTCTCTCATATCTTATCTCAGAAAGACGTTTCCCCTGATATTGTATCTCGGAAAGACGTCTTTCATCTCGGAAAGACGTTCTTTCTCTAATATCTTATCTTGAAAAGACGTTTTCACCTGATATAACATCTTAAGACGTCTTTCTCTCATATATCATCTCGGAAAGACGTCTTTCCTTGATATCGTATATCGGAAAGACGTCTTTCTGAGAAACGATATCAGGGAATGACGTCTTTCCGAGATACGATATCAGGAGAAGATGTCTTTCCGAGATACGACATCAGGGAAAGACGTCTTTCTGAGATACGATTTCTGGGAAAGATGTCATTCCGTGATGTGATATTGGGCAAAGACGTCTTTCTGAGATACGAATTCCGGGAAAGACGTTTTTCCGAGATGCGATATCACGAAAAGACATGTTTTTATCTCAGTATTCCGTCGTTCCGAGATAAATTATCTCGGAAACTTGGAAACTCGGATGGTCACTTTAAGCTTCCGTATAATTCTCAGCCGAAGTTCAGAACTACTCAGTAAGATATATCAGTGTTGTATAGGAAAAGACTTGTGGAAAAAGATGTGTACAAAGTCTATGAGAAAAATTAATTATTCATGAATCCATAATAAATCACTTGAAGATGACGTCATCATGATGTCGTAGTCTTGGCATAATTTTTGTATGAGGATCTTCCTTGGCTGTAACTTTGATGACGATTCCAGATCGCCAAGTTATGAAAATGGTGGCTTAAAAAAGGGGAAAAGTCAATAGGTTAAAAAAATCCCACAGCAGAAAAACTGCACCTTTAAATGCGTGATTTTCCTTTAAACTGAAACATTTTTATAAAATATTACTTGCTATTCTAACTCTTGGGAATATTTTCAATCAAATGACAGGCGTAAAAAAATACGATTTCTTTTTCCTTCTCATAGTAATTCTCAGCCGAAGTTCAGAACTACTCAGTAAGATATATCAGTTTGTATAGGGAAAGACTTGTGGAGAAAGCTGTGTACAAAGTCTATGAGAAAAATCAATTATTCATAAATCCATAATAAATCACTTGATGACGTCACCATGACGTCACTCTTCGGGACACATCTTGGCTATAGGGACTATGCTTATGTCAACTTTCAATGATATCTGACAAAGATTAATGCCAAAAGTGCTATAATACGTCACTGTCTATGCGCATGCATGAACATAAAATCTGTCAAAGTTAGCCGAAAATCGGCTAAAACGGTCACTGTGGACAGGATTTGACCTCAGCAACACGTGCGCTGCAGGCTGACTGACATACGATGTATGTGCCTATGTACAACGTACGTGCATGTACATGTACATGTACATTGTGGACGTCCTGTCCTGTGCATGTTTTGAAGCAGAGGTATTGTCAAGGTGAAGTTTTAAGCGTGCGCAGGGTATGTTCGAGTTCGCTTATCGCCTGGAAACTTTGAAATGTTTTAGACCTACCCTTCAATCAATAATTATAGTAAAAACAAATATAAAAACTGCCATGGTTGATTTTTCAGGAATTTTCAAATGAAAAAGGGTCTTTTCATTATAACTTCCGGTCTGATGACGTCATTCGCCTAAAACTTCGCACACGTCTTAAGGTGGTCAAGGTCATTATATACACCAATATTTAGGCGATTCCGACAAACTTCGCCACAGACATCTATTCAAAATACATTTTTGCTAATTTTCAACCTGTCGCTAGAGGGCGCTTGAAGATTGCATGACGTCATTGTTAGATGATTTGAAGAATACTATTGGCCAAGAGACTAACACCGTTGAAAGCAAGTTCATATCTATTACCACTTTCAAATAATAAGCCACTTCCGGTTTGGGCCTTTTTCGACCGGAAGCAAGGGTCACGTGATTTCACGCACACTGAAAGAAATAAAGACCTTGACCTACTCTACCACTTGCCGGCAACAGAATGCTGCGGACGCGTACTGTTGATTTCTTATGCATTTTTAAATATTAAAAGTGTCACAATTTAATTGCCTATAAATAAACACCTGATGACGTCATCATGACGTCATCATTACACAATGTTGTTTGAATTAGGGTTTTTGCTTTAACAAAGTTTGGTGTAAATGAATTACTGGCAAACAGTCGAAAATGTCCTTTGAAAACCGACAATTTTTTTAAAAATTTTGTGTACAAAGTCTATGGGAAAAATTAAATATTCAAAAATCTATAATAAATTAGTCGATGACGTCATCATGACGTCACTCTTCGGGGCACATCTCTGCTATAAGGACTATGACTATGCTAACTTTGAATGACGTATGACAAAGATAAATGTCAAAAGTGGCGTGTAGAAAAAACGTGTACAAAGTCTATGGGATTTAGGCGACAAAAAGAAGAAGAAGAAGAAGAAGAAGAAGAAGAAGAAAGAAAAAAAATGAGAACAAAAAGAAAGGCTTTTCCGCTTTTTTGCGGAAAAGCCAAAAATGAGAACAAAAAGAAAGGCTTTTCCGCTTTTTTGCGGAAAAGCCAACTAGAGGTATGCGTCTGTTTTAAACAGAGCACACGGCTTTTCCGTTGTCCGTTTTTTTGTGTTTGATAATATTTGTTTTAAAAAATCGGACAAATGACTCTATATTGTGGAGTACTTTCAAATTGATTTGACTTGGGATAGGCCTAATGTGCAAATTAGAAACTAGGAGAAATAATAAACTTTCAAAAATTAATACTAGAGGTTTGTCTGTTTGAACAGAACACAGGGCTTCTTTGTTTTTTTAATTTTATGTGAGTAAAAATCTATGATACATTCTTATATATTATGTTTAAAAAAGTATGATATTATGTGAAGATTGTATATTATGAAGTATTTTGAAATTGATTTGACTTGGGATAATGTGCATATTAGAAATTCGGAGAAAATAAGAAATAATGAAAATTAAATTTTTTAAATGAACTGATGACGTCATGGTGACGTCACTTCACATTTGTCATCAAAGCCCATGTAGGATCGACATATTGTCGCTTTTAGAGTGTGTAAGTCTTGCGCGGAAAGGTCACCAACGTGTGGTTGATTTTGTTTTCTATAATACTTTGTTTTTGCTAAGGCCTGAACAAAAAACGGCCATAAATGATGATAACAAATTAGAAATGAATTTCCCATAGTATCAGAATTTGCATTACTGTTCAAATTATTGCAGAAAAGTGGGAAAAAATGTTTAACCTGAGTGTCAAGTTGCATCGTGATTGGCGATCTGAGCCCCGCCCTTAACATTCCTGCATAATATGGTTTTTAGCCAGGATTATGCATGGAAGGTAGTTTAACACGGTTATCAAATAGTATACAAATATAACATGGTTTGAGGTTGAATAATCGATTTTAGCTTCCCGGGGTATTGGAAGTTGACAAACTGAGTTCGTCAACCAAAATAAACCATGTTATATTTTTTTACTATACCTCATGCATATTCAGCATGGGCGTCGCGAGGGGGGGGGCCTTCCCCCGGAAAAGCAACCAAAAAAAATTAAAAAGGAAGAAAAAAAGAGAAAAAAGAAAGAAAAAGAGGCGCGAATTCATAGTGGTGTAAATTTAATGAGTTGGGGGGGGGGCAAAATGTCCCTGCCCCCGTCTAAAACTGAGAAATCGAGAATTTGTTCAGAAATACAAGATTTTTTGGGGAAAAATATGTTTTGCCCCCCTCTAGAAAAAATCCTGGCGACGCCGCTATTATTCAGCCATAGAGCAAGGACAGATGATTCAGCTAACCTCTGTGAAATAAAGCAGCCAGGATATATGACGGTGTTTTCGCAAACTTTTATTTTATTTTGGTTGCGAAATTTAAGTGATTGAAGCTGTTGTGATTCAGTTTCTGAATTTTTTTTAGTCGAGGAGGCGTCTTTATTGTCGACTATTCTCTCCACAGTTCGGCGTCACAAGTCAGCTCAGGAAAAGGCTATACCATACTCGTGTGTAATTTCAAGCGCAGCCGCAGCGGCCTTAGAAATCTTTACAGCGCGTGGATGGTGGATATGACGTCACTAAACAGGACTCGTGACGTAATAAACAGGACTCGTGTATGCTACTGTGCATCGGGAGTCCTGTTTATTACGTCACGATTTACTGTGTTTTGTTTGCTGCCCGCAACGACGACTTTTACACAGTTGCACGTTCGGGTCGAAACTGGACCTGAAAAACCGCTCTCAAAAGTACCTTTTGTACTCATTTCATGACAGAAACAATAGTCGTTTTTATTTCATCACACCTTAGGCTACATATACCCGAAAAATGACGGAAATGTCTTCGAGCATTCCACAACCTCTTTAAAATCAACCTGATGGCCATTTACTAACATTTTTATAACTTCAAATATGACTTTGCCATGGCCTCAATAATTAATTTTTTTCATGTTTACCAATTGCATGTGTACAACAATCGATGAACAATTGATTTCAATTGTGTTAATTAACTTTCAATGACATACATGTATCAATAACTCTTTTATGATGAGAAATACATTTACCATTTCATTTTGTCTCTGCAGCAGAAACATGTGCAGCCAGATATTAAGATATCAATTGTTAAACTTATCAAAGGTCTAATAAAGATTATTAAAGTAAAAGAAATTCTGCCTGTTTCATTTATTGTTTTCCACAACATGTAGCATACAGATATGTTTTTTCCTCTTCTGACATATAGGCCTACCATACTAATGCCATTTTGAGCAACTACTGGTCTGCACAATCTGATGCAATCATGACTCCTTATATTTCAAAACTTCAAATACTAATAACGACATTTTCTACTAATAAAAAAAGTAAATAAAATAGACGGGTAGAGGGCTATAGATCATTGCAATCAATAACATTGGCGTAGTTAACTTCTATAGTAGAAAAATATACAGGGCGGCAAATCATTTCAACGGCGATAGCCATGCACACACGGTTGAGTGGCAACAGCCAAGTGCGTACAGTACAGCCAAGTGAGTATATAATTAACGTCAATAGAGGGCAGCAGATACATTTAATGTTTAACTTGCATTGTATTTATAGCTGCCGAATGCTAAACAAAACTAACCATTAAATGTATATGCTGCCCTCTGTTGGCGAAAGGAATACTTGCTCTACGTGCGCATTATTGCCCAAAATCGGGAATTACGTGATTTCGTCCGTTTTTAGACTAAAAAGTCTCCTTTAAATTTCTGGAAAATCTGGCTATGGGTTTGTTCTTTTAAATTTGTTTCGAAGTTTGTAATTGATCGGATTCAAGATAATTCCGAACTTGTCAATTGAAAAACGTAATGAAACTTTGAAAATAATATACATTAAAAATCAATTAAAAAAATAATGATGACGTTAACATGACGTATTTTTTATTTTAAATATAACATACACATAACTGTATATTTGCCAAGTTTCAGCCCAATTGGATTGCTAGAACAATAGGTATAAAATGTTTAAATTATAATTTGTAAGATGAGGTCACATGACTAATGACGACGTCATTATGATGTGACTTGTTTAAGACCAACTTTACCGAAGGGCCTTGTACTGTGCGTAGTTTAAAGTTAATAATGATCCTATTTCATGTACAATTTTGCAAGTAGAAGAAAATGTCAAAGTTTTAAAAAAATATAACAAATCAAGCGATGACGTCATCATGACGTCACTTCGGATTTTGCATACTAGTAACTGTATCTGCATATCCACCAAGTTTCAAGACGATCAGACTTACCCTTATATGTGAAATACAAAAATCGTATTTTTGATGACGTCATCATGACGTCATGCACTTTTCACTTTTTTGGTCCAAGTATGCATTACCTAACAAACCCATTGCAAAAAGAATTTTGAATTTACCATGTTCCGTTGATAAGATATGGTTTGAGGGTCCAAAACTTCAAAAATTCTTATAAAATCACACGATGACGTCATCGTGACGTCACTCCAATTTTTACCTATAACACATCCCGGTCTACCTACATACCAAGTATGAACCAAATTGGACTTACCATTCTCGCGATATAGGGCCCTAAAGTATGCACCTTTAAGATGACGTCACATGACCCATGATGACGTCATCATTGCGTCTATCTTCGCGAAAGACCTTTGCTATATGTTCTTTGACTATGTAAAGTTTCAATGTTATATGAGTATGCTTTATGCAAAAAGTGCCGATCAGAAAAAACGTGCACAAAGTCTATGGCATTTTGGTTGGAAGTCCCAAGAGGAAAAAAAAAAAAAAAAAAAAACAAAATAAGTACAGAAACAAAGGCTTTTCCGCATTTAAGCGGAAAAGCCAAAAAAAGAAAAAAGAAAAAAAAAAAAATCTTAACGAAAACAAGAGCTGTTTCGGTGTGTCACCGAAACAGCTAAAAAAGAAAAAAGAAAAAAAAAAATCTTAACGAAAACAAGAGCTGTTTCGGTGTGTAACCGAAACAGCTAAAAAAGAAAAAAAAAACTTTAACGAAAACAAGAGCTGTTTCGGTTGTAACCGAAACAGCTAATTATTCATGCATACTAAACGCCTACCAATGGGTTAGGCTATCCGGTATTTTAAAAGCAATTGACAAAGGCCTGCTTTCTTTTCATGAAAGGCTCCTTTCAGTTTCAAAGTTTGTTCAACCATTACATTAAGCAAGAGACTTGGTCATTGAAAACTGTAGTTTGTTGTGACAGTCTTATTGAAAACTTCTGAAACTAGTGGGAACTATTCATTTTACTGGATTCAGTCACTGAGGTCTATTTCTGGAATGAAACTTTCTTGCTGCATCTATAAACTGCATTTATAAACACCTTGAGTGGCCTTTTTGGGTCTTGTGTTGGGCGACTTCAATAAAAAAAAACTCTAAAAAAAAAAAAAAAAATCCCATGTACAAACTGTTACACCGCAAATAAACACGATTTGACAGCATAGTATCACTCAACTTTGCTCTGTGTGGCCTCATAATTACTCTCCATGACTGAATACACGTTCGATGAGGGAGCTAGTAGCAGGAACAGACAGCACCCTCATAGCAAGAGGAAAGAGTCTGGGGAGGCTGTTCTTATTTACCAACCAGAAGTGCACGCAACGTAACAGCTCAGCTCACTGATATGATCTACAGCTGCAGCTGGGCGGAGTAGAACCGCGCAAGCCAAAGTCCGTTTTTTAATGCACGTAAGGCATAAACCGAATAGCTAATCAAAAGCTTAATTAAAGTGTATTGGGTCGCTCAAGTAGCGTCTGACTTGGGTTGGTAACAAGTCATTTTTGCAATCCCAAGTAAAGTCACAAGTCATTGTTTGCAAGTCCAAGTCAAGTCACGAGTCAAAGCTGGTATTTACAAGTCAAGTCACAAGTCACAAAAATAGCGACTCGAGTCCGACTCGAGTCCAAGTCACATGACTCGAGTCAGCAACTCTGCCGGTATGTACATGTATGTCTATGTACAGTCGAGTCTCGTTAATACAAACTCATTCGGACCTAGCCAAATTGTTTGTTTTTTCAGAATTTTGTATTAAGAGGAACATCAGTCCCATTCATTGTGCACATAAATGCACAGTCGGGACTAGGGCTTTACGTTTGTTATAACCAGAATTTTGTATTAACAGAGTTTGTACTAACGAGATTCGACTGTACTTTTACATGTATGGAGTGGTTGCAGAAAATCAAATCATAAAGTTGCTGCCATCGCCATTCAATTTGGACAATAGGGAAGGATACAATTTCTCTGAAGCCATTCCAGAAGCGCATTAAGTCAAAAATGAGATAGGAGGAAGTACTATTGGACACTTTCATACAATTTGTGTAAGACGTGAGGTGAATTTTTTTTACAAATTATGCCTAAGTTAACAACCTCAGTTGGATGTTTATAAGTTAATTATTGTTACTACCGGTACTCTAAATTGTTATAATTTGATTTAAACATTGAATTTAGAGTTCAATTAAAAGCACCACCTACAAATTGAAATTGTTTTGAAGCATAATGATTCTGATGCAATCAGGTCTACCGGTAGGTTTTTTAAAACTGAAATGTAGGCTGGTTGCCCCCCCCCCCAAAAAAACCCCTTAAGGTAAACCACTGAACCTATTATTACAAGTTGTCGGTGAAACCAATATACCCAAGTGTTCAAATACAGTGTATTTTAACTTTTAAAGGGAATGTACAGCATTTGTTTTTACTTCAATTTTCAGAAAAAAATGGATTTGGAGGATTAATATGTTATAGAAAATATTGGTAAACTGACTTGTTTCACGTAACCTATCATGTTATTGTAGTCTGGTTCCCTGACCCCACTTAAGATGAAACGGAGCAATTAATCCACTTTGGGGAAGAGTAAGGTCAGGGAATCAGTCTAGCAGGCTTGTATTCCTTCTGAGGTGTGTAAATCAATTGCAAAGAAAAGTCAAAATAACTCAATATGAAAAATTAAGAACAATTTTTGAAAAAAGCCAGTTTTCTCCAACGCTGGTCGGCCAACCAGCTGGAAAAATACAGGTTTTCTTGAAAATGCCAGCACACCAGGAGCCACGATTTCAAAGGATGCTTTAGACTGTCAGTCCCTAACAATTCAGTAAGGTATTTCGTGATAATTTGATCATCTCGCTTTTTTATGTTTGCAAATGTTGTATTGTCCCTTTAAGGATTGAGGTGATGGGTTTGAAGTCTATTTCTGTAGTAATAGTCTTGTGTTCATGAAATATATATTTTTTGGTTGTTTTCGTTTTTCATTTATTCTCATTAATTAGCACGCATCTATCTTTATCTCAATAGTTTCTTGGGTATAATAATTTATGCAAGGTCTGCATATTGTTGATTTCACATTCAGTTTCACATTTTTAAGCAATTTGTTTCACTTGTATAATTAGTGTGCAATAACATTTTGTTCATGCTATTGGGTAAACCTTTTGTTCTTCCGTTACCGTCCTTCCGTTACCAAATTACAATCCACTTAAGACGTTGTAATTATATTACCGAAACACTAGAACTCAAATAGTAGATGGCATAGTAAGCTTCAGGAATTCCATTTCCTACCTTTAAAATATACTTGCCCCATAAAATTCACAAAGTTTATGCAAAACACATGTAAGTTGGAAAACCCTTGTCCGTTTTACCGTCCTTCCGTTACCGAGCTCATTCATATTCATAATTCATGAACGAGAGGTATTCATGCCCCTAAAAAGTGTGGAAATTGAATGTAGCAATACAGCAATACAATTGTGACATTTTGTTTGATGTAACTAATAACAGTGTGTGTGATACACACATTTGAAATTTTGTATAATGAGTGAAAACGTCCTTCCGTTACCGTGGAATTGCCCATAATATGTGTTATTGAGTGGTCGGACACAACCCGTCCACTCTTTGGAGTTGTTACGATTAATTGAGTGGTCGGGCACAACCCGACCACTGTCTGGAATTGTTCTCATAAATCTTCTTTCTTTCCTTTTTTCCCGGACAATATTTCTCCGCGGCTTTTCTCCTAAACGGTATATGGTATGAACTCGTAACTTTCAGCATATATCAACCCTCATCCCTAGGGGTGCATATTACTCTGACGTCTTGATGACGTCATTGGGTGTCAAATTACACGCGATTTTAGCTGAAAAGGTGACCAAATTCTTTCACCTATAACTATAGAACAAAATTATCATTGATGTTTGTATTCCGTAATCAGATAGACCATTATAATTGATAAACATTTTTTGTCGGTACGTGAACTCGCTTGGCCTTTACTTCTGGGTCTACCGGAAGGTCAAAGTTACGTGAATTCAAAATAAAGACTTTAGCCTGAAATCAAAACAAAGCAAAATTTCATCCAAACGGTAAACGCTATGATCATTTAACCTAACAGTTTTAAACAGTTTTCCTCATATCTGAATGCTGAAAATTAATATGCCCACAGCGTGTAGCCACAAACTTTTCTGTCGTAAGTCAGTACAGAATTTTATTATGCCCATGCAAAAGAAAAAACAAACATAAAAGCCATTTTATGATATGATTAGCATAATTATGTTGCATAAACTCCAACGACGTTAGAGTCTCCGTCAAGTCTACCGTTGTCATAAATTCAGTGCAGAATTTTATTATACCCATGCAAAAGACCACAAAAAAACCCATAAAGGCCATTATATTTTAAGATTAGCATAATTCCGTTGCATAAACTCTAACGACGTTAACTCTACCAATAGTCCCAACTGGTTGTATGCTTGAGTAGCCATCCATGCAGCATCAGATGTACGCTTCCTGATTGACCTAGGCCTACAAGTCTTGTCGAGGTAAAGCAACAAGTTCAACTGCATGTTGTGTGATTTTCTTCGTAAAAAACACAGGGTAATGGGTGCAGGGTAATGGGAGGGGTAATGTGCAGTTCACTTATGATTAAGTAACTTTAAACACAACTGTATGGCCCTTAGTGCGCGGCGCAGCGGGAACCAGTCATTGCTGCACTAGCACGTACGGGCCCACGTGTTTTCATCGATGCAGCTCTGTATGTACGTACGTATGTCTGCAACTGGCATGATTGGCGCGTTGGCCAGGCAGCTTCGTTGCATTTCGGCACGGCACAGAGAGTTTTCAATCATACGTTTAAGAAGAGGAGAAAGTTACACAAATTGTTTTCTTATGAGAAAAATACATCCGTGGATTTTTTTAAGCATTTAAAGGTCTGTGAAACCAAGTCACCGAAAAGTTAGCCAAAAATTACAAAATGTCTTGAGACTTTTACACCAAAATTTGGACGACACAAATTAGAAAGAAAGAATTCCTTTACTTTCCTTTACTTAAATTTCTATGCAAAACTCGCCTACACCAGGGGTTTGTGTAAAAAATATCAGACGGTTAGCATCACGTTAAATTATTTCGGCAGCAACCGCAAGCCCCATATGAAAGAAAAGGTTACGGGATCAAGGTACCAACTTTTACGACAATGTACTGGTAGTGTTCCCACGCATGAAAAGCGCTCGATCTTTAGAAACGCAGATCTCAGCATTTCACAAGATCCTTGGCCCCCACTTTGCACTTTATTTACTTCCAAGCTGGGGTTCGGCATCAATGTAATTTTTACCTTCTATCAATTTGTTTTCTTACTTTTAATGCATTGTTAGCGTTCGTGAAAAACATATTTATAATCCGACAGGCTCTATTGCCGCTGCACCCACCGACAGCTCCCCAATCCCACATGTTGTGTCTTCCCTTTAAAATATATTATCATCAATTTTTTCTTCACGCCTCTTTTTCTTTCCTTTTTTCTCTTTTTTTTCTTCCTTTTATTTTCTTCGCGCCTCTTTTTCTTTTCTTTTTTTCTCTTTTTTTTCCCTTCAAAAGTTATTGATCTGATTCATTACAAAATATTCATTGATTCAGGACATGACGTATTGTCACGGTCACACAAACAGCTACGCCTGGCTTTTTTAGTTGTATGCTTCATCGTACATTCATGATCTGCCTACTTGTATTCATGAACAACACTGTCATTGACTCTGAACGATGCATCAGCTCATTTATCCAAAGAATACCAGCCTAGCTATCTCAGAGGCGTAGCAAACTAGGTCATTTTTTTTTATTGGGGGGGGGGGGGGAGGGCCACGGTGAATAAAGTCCGTGAAAAAAACTCGCACATCCATGCTGTACATGTAGACATGTTTTTTTCGCGCAAAATTCCCAAAAGGGCACTCGTACAAGGCCGCTTGTAAAAACGCACTTGCTTATAAAAACAAAAAGGCACCTGTTTTCAAAAGAAAGGCACTTGTTTACCAAAAAAACCCACTATCTGCAGTCCAAATACTTGGGGGTGGGAAACGCTAGTTAAAAAAGGGCACTTGAATAGAAAAGGGCATTCTTTACAATATATTTTCGCGCGCCCCCCCCTGGAAAAGCAAAACGGAAAAAAAAGGACTCCTGAGAAAAAAGAAAAGAAAAAGAGGCGCGAAGTCATAGTGGTGTGAATTTAATTAGTTGGGGGGGGGGGGAGAGCAAAATGTCCCTGCCCCCCTCTACAACGTATAAATCGAGGATATGTTGAGAAATACAGGAATTTTTGGGGAAAAATATGTTTTTCCCCTTGGAGGACACGTCCCCCAATAATCTTTTTAGGTGGGCCGGGACGCCATGGTCACGGTGTTGCAATGTCCTCCCCCAATAATGTTTCCCATGGTACGTGTCATAGCTGTAAGATATTGCTTGTGATATCATATCCATTGAGTGTTGTATGTGTGCACATACATTTTTAAACAGCGCCCTTTACCTACGTATCTTGCCCTACAACTCACTTCATGCTTCATTAATCCAAGGACGTGTTTTGTGTATTCCACTGCATTAGAAGCTATTGGATTGAACTAGAAGCTATGGTACGTCGCGTCACAGGTTGTTTGTGACGGTTACTGTATGCATGGAGCTATAAACACATAGCTCCATGCTGTATGTCACACACGATACATCTAATATGAAACATACAAAGCGACGTGGTTTTGTCTATGGTTTGACTATTACAGATGATTTTCCTTACACATACCAATAGAGCAAGGAACGTGACGGGTGTCCGTATACTACTGCCACGAGTGAAATCAACTGAATGTTTAGGTAAGCTTATACTTCACAGTTTGCTCTCACAGGCAAAGGCGTACGCGGTAAGTAGGCCTATATTATGAATTCTTTTTAACCATTGAATCAGCGTAATACCAGTGCGTGGTGAGCTTCACTTCCGATCGAACTGGCATGCACATGGGATCTGACTCAATTCAAAAGTTTGTCTAAAATATCAGAAAGATTGTGAATATGAGCGCATGAAGGCCTGTACAGAAATAATTGTGATAACGATAGATATATGCAGCTGCAATGGATACGTGCTTCATATTTGTTCTGTACCCGTGCACAATATGTGGTTTTTTTCTCACCTGGCCAGAAATGTAGTTTTGTATGTACAAGGGCACACCAAAGCCTCACTTAATGGGCATATTAGGCCGCGCCTGCAACCGCTGATATCATACGTGTTATGGGCTATAAGTCGTTATACTTCACTTGAATTTACAGCCTTCGTGTGAGTATTGCAATCAAAACGTGATCTTTTTACATACGTTTTAATTCGTTAAATATGAGTTGAGGATATTAAGCAGTTGTAAGATCAGGTCAAGTGATGTTAAACTGAGAAAATTACTTCTGGTTCCACTACACTATTTACTTGCTCAATCGGACAAAGAGCGCCGTCTTGTGACAGGCAGGATCTAGGTAGGAGCAAGGTGGATTTTTTTCACTGGAAATTAAAGATTACGACCTCCGGGACAATTTTCTGTTCAATTTTACCAGAGGTAGCCAAGTCATTTGATTTTATATTCCCCTCTCGCAAAAGCACCCCTAAAACGGCTGCCACGCCCTGGGCCCAGGTCTAAATGTAAACCACCCCACCCTTAGCTTTATTCATGAGTCGGCCATATTTAATTGAAAGCGAGGTAAAATCTCCATTTTTGGAACTTGCGAAGAGAAATGGAAGCAATGACATAAATAAGTTAATTACAAACTAATACCAGTCTACTCTGATGAATAATTTTAGAATTTTGTAATTACACATACTTTAATGTTTTAAGTCACATTTTAAAATAAATTGAAAGTGAGGCTAAAATGAATAAATAGTAAAAAATAATAAATAGTCTGGCACCATCCTATTCAACAGTTCACAATTTATAAAATACATTCAGGGAACACGACCAGAAATAGCTTCCTCGTGAATAAGGACCAGAGACCCCAGCGGCCCCCCCCTAAAAAGTTCGCGTCGTCCCCCCCCCTGGAAATTTGGCATCCGCAGAAAAGCACAGCCGAATTAGTTACCATGATTAGCCGGAATAGCCTAAAGTCCATTTTCCCACGATTTTGTGCGTATTTTTCACCTAAACCCTTTCTTTTCGCGAGTGACTGTTTATTTTAACGTCCGTGGAAAGCGAACAGCAGATATTGTCTAACCCATGATAGGTTTTGAACAGCCGCGGCCCAATGGGAAGACGGTGTCAAGCAACCGTGCCCCCCCCCCCCCGTTTTGATTCTACGGAGATCGGGTGTCGCGGTGAAAAAAGTCTGTCTACCTCTAAATTTTGGGCGCCCCCCCCCCACCACGCGCCCCCTAGGACGAGAACCCTGGCTACGCTGCTGCTGCTGAGAGACCCACAGGTTGGGTTTTTCCCATTTCCCGAACAAAATCGCCCGAGTATAGTGCCATTATTCCCACAACGCGTGGTCGGCGTGAAGGAAGTGAAAACAGATGATGCATAACCAAGTACGTGCATCGGGACTGGCCGCTTGCATTTAGTACAATAGGCATACATTACTGTAATGTTGAAACTAAAATTTGTGACATTTGTTCCATATGAACCCAGTCTGTCTGAATTATTGTCAGGCTTCAAATAATTCGAAATATGTCAAGGAATTATTATTTCATAAATAAACGTTGGCTGACTTTTTCGTTCGATGTCTCATTCGTTCGAAAATAGTATGCACAGTATCAAAGATCACGGAGCAGATCAGATGCTTTGTTGTCGGCATGAACATGCACATAAATAAGTCGGGGGGGGGGATGCATCGCTCAACATTCCACCACGCTGAAGAAAAGTAATACATTTAAACGAATGATAATTACATAAGAATGATTTTGCAACTTTAAAATGTTTTCCCGCAATAACCCCCTCCCAAAATTACATAACCGGTCCATTCAATTTTAACTGATCAAAGGATGCCTTGCATCAAGAATCACCAAAGCCGTATACTGATATGAATTAGAAAAGAGTTTTTAGGCTTGTTAAAGAACTGAACGAATTTTTAGAAGTTTTTAAAAAAGAACTGTACTTTTAAGTCTCCATTTGTTCTAAAAGCTAGTGTTTTACGGGGGTCATTAGGCAGTGGTGGGTTATGGGGATGGTTGGGATGATTAACCATCATGATCTTCCATCTGGAAAAATGCCAACTGGGTAGAAAAATCCCAATGTTCCCTAAGATTCGTGAAATAAAAATCTCGTTATACAATCTCTAGTCACTGCTTTAGGTCTTTGGTCCTATTTATTACTTGTCCTCCGCTAACCCCCTTTACAAATCCAGGATCCGCCATGCAGGGTGGGTTTTATGCAACATAAAAACTTTATGTCAGAAAATATGACGTGAGAATTTGCCTATAAGTAGGCCCAAAGTAGGCCGAAGTAGGCCTACTTCGGGTTCAACCATTTGGACTCATGCATTTTTTTTCTCAAAAAACATTGGGTTTATTGAACAAAAACTATTGCGTTATTTCGCAATACTAATGCGTTATTTCGCAATATTATTGCGTTATTTCGCAATACTATTGTGTTATTTCGCAATACATCTATTGCGTGATTTCGCAATAATTATTGCGTTATTTTGCAATAGTATTGCGTTATTTCGCAATAGTATTGCGTTATTTCGCAAAACTATTGCGTTATTTCGCAAAACTATTGCTTATTTCGCAAAACTATTGCGTTATTTTGCAAAAAATAAATTTTTTCACTTTTAAAATCTGGCACAAACGGGCTTCCATAAAAAGCTGACCCACGAATATTTTAAAATCTTTCTCTCCAGATTTCATCATGAAAATGCCTAAGCTGTACATCGGTCTCATTGCGTTTGTCCTGATGTTGGGACTAGTTCCGGTTGCAGCCGAACAATCAACGGTAAAGTGACATTTTATCACATTTTGTTTTACGAATCCGTTCACTTTAGTTCCCCAGTTATTTTAACACTCATATCACCATTCATAAGATGGAATTTTGCGTTGGGTTGATGTAAATCCAATTAGGTTTTGCCCTTCACTGACGTATAAACACTGTATACCCAGTGTGCTACTATGCTTAATTAACCTGTTCATTTGTTTAATTAAACTAATAACGCACATATAGTTGCCAAATATGGCACTAACAAGTTTGAGGTCGGCAATTTCGTCTTTAAAAATCTGGGTAGGTCGGGTTACCGTACACACAATTGTCCTGGAAACAACAGAACCAAAGTACAGAAAGTCGTACGCAAGAGCTCCCCAGCAAGTATCGCTGACGCCATTATGATTCCAAAATTTCTCACTGTGTCACACAGTGAAATAACTAAACAGCGTCGTTGTATTGTGAACACATAAAAGCATTCAAGTTGCGTTCCTGCACACTTTCTGCAAGTCGACATAGATATCCTTGAACCACTGCCCCTGCTTTGCATAACAAGTGCACATGAATGAACGATTCGACTTTTATTCAAAGAAATTACTATGTACAGTCACCAGACTCTATTCAGTAAAGTCCCCGTCAAAACGAAAGTAAACAGTCCACGTGCATAACGCACGGCTATACACCATCGTACACTGTGGCAGGGACACCAACAAGTATTTTTTTTAACAAATTGATAAATATTCTGATTGAATTTCGTTAAAAGATATTTGTTGGTGAGGTATCACATATTCTAGCAAATTGATAAAAATGTACAATATTACAATATGCAATTTTGAGGGAAAAGGGCAAAATACTGCATAAATAATTTCACTTGATCATATTCATAATACACAAACCGACAATTTTCATTTTCAGACCCACAACGAGAAATATTGTTAACACTGGGCTTATTGTGAGGAGTTGTGCTAGGAATCCATGAAGAGATTATTTTCAACATAATTTCTAAACAATTTAATGGGACATTCCTGTGACATGAGCCTTCCAGATGAAAAGTTTATGTGTTGGAAAGTATGGTACACAAATATGACTGTGTGATTCAAAAGCAGTTGTTGATGCGATCCCTGAATTTACAGCACTCCGTTTAAGGGTGCACACCAATACATACATTCCCATAGGCACCAAAGATAAATACCCCAATTTAAACAAATCGGGGAACATACTCTGAACCCTCACAGGTGATCAAAACATACATCAAATGAAAGCTGAATTAATCCTCTTTACCTTTTTGGAAATCTTTTTTTTTTTTGGGGGGGGGGTTCACCTATGACTTTTGGGTGATTTTTCCTTCCAACGATGATCACCCCATCGCCATTTTGGAAGAAAAATAAAACAGATTCCTTCCACACCATATCAATTTAGATTCCATTCGAATGTTTTGTTCAGAAATCCAAATTCAGGGACATGGACCCTTCACTTCTACAAAAACAGACCCTCAAGTGCAGGGGCCAAAATTCTTTATTATTACAGATAAACTAGTATACAAATCGTAATTTGGCCGGATTAGGTAGCGCCTATTTGGGCTGCCTCTCATATGTACTGCGATCGGGAAATCTCCAGCGTAATAAAGACTTGACGAAGCTTTATTTGATTTATTTGATTTAATTATTTTATTTTAAATCTTAAATAATGAAGGGTTTGCGGAAACACCATGTGCGAATAATTTCTCAACTAAGAGAATGGTTCTGAAGAGAACCAGAGGTATAAACTCGACGTTCCGGTCAGTATGCTCTGACCGTCTTCAGGAGAGTGCCTAAACTCTAAGAAAGTGAATACTTAAGTAGTAAAAGGCGGAGTCAATGAAGTGCGAAGTTGCATCCTGTGAGGATGCTAAGTGGACAAGCTGGATCCTGGAACAAGCTTGGTGCTCACTGGGGTGGAACAGTAGGGTTGCTGTGTCAGTGGAGAGAGGACCTAGGGTATAGGAGACCCATCAGTCTAGAGTGGTAGCTGAGGACCTAGGGTATAGGAGACCCATCAGTCTGGAGAAGTGGGAGCCAGATGTCGTTGAGGTGAAACCCGATGTCTTGCGGAACTGTGTTGTGCTTGCGGATCTCGATGGCTTCCCGTATGCGTCTTGGATGCCAGAACTGGATCGGTGCGATGAGTTCGGCCGCATCCCAATCAACTTTGTGGTCGTTGATGTGGGAATGTTTGACAATGGCCGATTTGTCAAAATCCCCTCGCCGTCCATGTGCTCTGTGTTCCTTGAGCCTAGTGGGAAGGTTCCGACCGGTTTCGCCGATGTAGACTTTGCCGCATTCACATGGAATGCGGTAGACTCCCGCCTTGGAAGAGGAGTCCTGCTTGTCCTTGTGAGTGTGGAGGCTGCCTTGGAGCTTGTTGCCAGATGAGTGGTACACCTTGATGCCGGCTTGTCGGAGGATGCGTTGCAGATGATGAGAAGCTGGACCTATGTAAGGAAGAGTGACTGAGGGAGATACAGTGGAAGGACCTTGGGTAGAGGAGACCCGTTGGTCAGGTTTGCTGATCGTGATGCGGTTTGGTCTGTAGCCGTTCCGTTGTAGTGACGCCTGGATGTGCTTGAGTTCACGCTTGAGGTTGTCTTGGTCGCAGACCTCAAAGGCTCTCTGTACTAGGGTGCGGTTGACCGATGACTTGATGCTGGGGTGATGAAACGACCGTTGGTGGAGATAGCGGTCGGTGTGGGTTGGTTTCCTGTAGACGCTATGTCCCAGGGTGCCATCCGGATTCCTGGAGATCTTGACGTCCAGGAAAGGAATGGTGCCGTGCTGTTCTTGTTCCATGGTGAAGCTGATGCTGGTGTGTTGCTTGTTGAGGTACTGGAGGAAGTCTTGGAGTGTGTCCGGGCCATGGGGCCACACTACGAAGGTGTCATCAACGTAGCGTAGCCACAGGCTCGGCCGAAGATCCGCTGTGAGGAGGGAGGAAGACTCAAACTCCTCCATGAAGATGTCGGCTAGGACCGGGGATAAAGGAGATCCCATGGAGGTCCCAGCCGTTTGCTCGTAGAACTTGCCTTGCCACTGAAAACAACTGGAAGAGATACATGTTAGTAACAGATCATGAATTTGGTCGGGGGACAGGTCTGTGCGTTCAGCAAGAGTGGCATCATGTTCAAGTCTTTCCTTAGCTAGTTTGCAGGCCTCGCCTGTGGGGACATTGGTGAAGAGTGAGACGACGTCAAAACTGACAAGCAAGTCAGTGGGTTGGACAGTGAGGTTTCTGGTGATGCTGACAAGCTGGGAAGAGTTGGACACATGGTGTGGTGTGTGACCCACCAAGGGTCTGAGGATTTTGGCCAAGTGTTGGGCTGTGTTGTAGGTGGGGGAACCTCGAGAGGCAACTATGGGGCGCAGAGGGGTCTCAGGTTTGTGAATCTTCGGTTGACCAAAGAACCTGGGACAGATCGAACTGGAGGGTCTGAGTCGTCTGTAGAGGGGGGTGGATAATGCATCTGCTCGATGCAAGAGGAGAAGTTGGCTGGCAACTCGCTTCTCGATGGCGGGGATGGGGTTCTTGGGGAGTGGGCGGTATGAACCAGAAGAAAGAATGTCTTTTACCTTGCTGCTGTAGTCCTCCCTGTCCATGACGACGGTGGCGTTGCCCTTGTCCGCTGTGAGGATGTGGATGGAGTTGTCTCGGCGAAGGTCACTGACAGCGAACCGCTCTGTTTTGGTCAGATTAGGTTTAGCTGAACTCAAGCACATCCAGGCGTCACTACAACGGAACGGCTACAGACCCAACCGCATCACGATCAGCAAACCTGACCAACGGGTCTCCTATACCCAAGGTCCTTCCACTGTATCTCCCTCAGTCACTCTTCCTTACATAGGTCCAGCTTCTCATCATCTGCAACGCATCCTCCGACAAGCCGGCATCAAGGTGTACCACTCATCTGGCAACAAGCTCCAAGGCAGCCTCCACACTCACAAGGACAAGCAGGACTCCTCTTCCAAGGCGGGAGTCTACCGCATTCCATGTGAATGCGGCAAAGTCTACATCGGCGAAACCGGTCGGAACCTTCCCACTAGGCTCAAGGAACACAGAGCACATGGACGGCGAGGGGATTTTGACAAATCGGCCATTGTCAAACATTCCCACATCAACGACCACAAAGTTGATTGGGATGCGGCCGAACTCATCGCACCGATCCAGTTCTGGCATCCAAGACGCATACGGGAAGCCATCGAGATCCGCAAGCACAACACAGTTCCGCAAGACATCGGGTTTCACCTCAACGACATCTGGCTCCCACTTCTCCAGACTGATGGGTCTCCTATACCCTAGGTCCTCAGCTACCACTCTAGACTGATGGGTCTCCTATACCCTAGGTCCTCTCTCCACTGACACAGCAACCCTACTGTTCCACCCCAGTGAGCACCAAGCTTGTTCCAGGATCCAGCTTGTCCACTTAGCATCCTCACAGGATGCAACTTCGCACTTCATTGACTCCGCCTTTTACTACTTAAGTATTCACTTTCTTAGAGTTTAGGCACTCTCCTGAAGACGGTCAGAGCATACTGACCGGAACGTCGAGTTTATACCTCTGGTTCTCTTCAGAACCATTCTCTTAGTTGAGAAATTATTCGCACATGGTGTTTCCGCAAACCCTTCATTATTTAGTATCTCCACCATGCAAAGCCTCAAATCTTACTTATTTTAAATCTTAAAACATAAAATAAAAGCTAAAAGTTGGACAGGCTGCCACGGATATGTAAAAGTAAAAAAAAAAAAATGTCATCAGACGATTATCCAAACCCCTGCCAATAAAACAGATTTAAAATTCCATTCATAAAAATTAAAGTACTATTGAAAAGTAAATTGTACAAATCATCCACGTGCATTATGCACGGCTATACACCATCGTACACTGTGGCAGGGACACCAACAAGTAACACAACCACTAATTTTTTTTTTAACAAATTGATAAATATTCTGATTGAATTTCGTTAAAAGATACTTTTTGGTGAGGTATCACATATTTTCGTTAAAAGATACTTTTTGGTGAGGTATCACATATTCTAGCAAATTGATAAAAATGTACAATATTACAATATGCAATTTTTAGGGAAATGGGCAAGATACTGCATAAAGAATTTCACTTGATCATATTCATATTACACAAACCGACAATTTTCATTTTCAGACCCACAACGAGAAATATTGTTAACACTGGGCTAATTGTGAGGAGTTGTGCTGGGAATCCATGAAGTGTTATTTTCAACATAATTTCTTAACAATTTAATGGGACATTCCGTGACATGAGCCTTCCAGATGAAAGTTTATGTGTGGGAAAGTATGGTACACAAACATGACTGTGTGATTCAAAAGCAGTTGTTGATGCGATCCCTGAATTTATAGCACTCTGTTTAAGGGTGCACACAAATAAATAAATTCCCATAGGCACCAAAAAAATGATACCCCAATTTAAACAAATCGGGGAACATACTCTGAACCCTCACAGGTTTTAAATCTTAAAACATAAAATAAAAGCTAAAAGTTGGGCAGGCTGCAACGGATATGTAAAAGTAAAAAAAAAAAAAATTGTCATCAGACATTTATCCAAACCCCTGCCAATGAAACAGATTTAAAATTCCATTCATTAAAATTTAAGTACTATTGAAAAGTAAATTGTACAAATCATACGAGACGAGACATGACGAGACATGACGAGACATGACGAGACGAGACAAGACGGGGAGATGAGACAAGACTCAGCAAAAAAATCATAGAGTGAAACATTGGACAAGCCAGACAGATACAAAAATAAAAAAACGAGCTAATAAATAAATACTCTTACAACCCAACAAACAAACTAACAAACAAAACAAACAACCAGACTCAATAACGGGAATAAATGACAAACGGCCCAAAAAGATTATTACAAACAAAACAAAACAAAACCGAGAAACAAATCCCATTCCCCAGAGAAAAAATGCAAACCATAAAAACAACCTCGTATGTCACATGTCATCCACCTCATCCAGAAAACGACAAAACCACGGTCATCTTTGTGGCTTCCAAAACTGCAACCTGTCATTCCCAGCAGCATATCAGCTGGCAAAACACAAGATAACTGAAGGTCACCAGTGCAAAAGAGGAAGACCGACAACTTCACGCCGTCACTGAACTAGACACACGTGTACATGGTGTTCAAGTACATGTACATGCAAGTGCATGTACATGTACATGTTCAGTTTTTTATTAATCGAAATTAGGGGTGGGTGGGTGGGTCAAATTAATTTGGAAAAAAAAAAAAAATCGAAATTTTAAAACACTGAAAATTCTGAATGGCCCCTGAAATTTCAATTGTCCTACGGTGCGTCTTAAGACGCACCGTTGGAAAGGCCTTCTTTCGTTGATTACTTCAAAATGACAGCTTCCAGAAAGAATAATCCAAGTTATTCGAATAAACCAAACTGAACTAATCTTCCTGACTAACAACGCAAAGGCAGACTCTGAAAATACCGTGACACGATCTTTATTCGGCAACTTTGAAAGTAATAACAGCCATTAATCATTTCTTGCAACACAATACAGTTCCATAAAAGCACGTTGAATACATTGTAAGTCTTGTAAATTTGTTTCCATGACGGTTTTAAAAAGAACCATTCAAGCCAGTTAATATTTCCGTAATATTCCCAGAGGCTATTTTCAAAAGCTTACATGTATCTCCATACAGTTTCATCAGGTCTTTGAAAAGTTCGGCTTCATTTTAAGTTTCGGTTTCGGGAGATTTTATAGACTTCGTATTCAAAGCTCCCACGCAATCCTTGGACAGTGTGCATAGTTGGTGCCGCGGCAGGCAGGCACAGATAGGCTTTGAAAGTTTACAACACACAATTTTGTTTACATGCAATGCCCATAGTGTCAGTGGCAATCAAAAACAAGGGAGTTTTTCGAATGGACCAGGCATTATTATTATCGTCAAGGGAAGGCGTGTACAGCCACTTTATAAAAACAGGGGGAAAAACACAACAGGAAATCGCGTCATTGCTAAAAGTAGTTGCCTACTCTTGTCTCAGCCTCCTGATTAAGCGATAGTCAATTCTAAACGTACATATATCCGGAACCTGTTCCATGTACCGTTAGTCAGGTGGCTGAGACCCAATTTTTGACAAGATCGTGACCGACTTGGCAGATAGATTCTCGTAGCCCTAGAAAATATATTCACAAAGGGGTGACACCTGAAATTCTTTTGGTGAGGGTGCCTTATTTGCATTCGTAAATACCCGCCGTGAAATATATTTATTCCGGGACCATATTTTAGTATATTTTTGATTTTTTGATATTTTTGAAAAGTATATTTTGGTGATTCTACTTACACATCCTCTCTTCAATAACATTTTCTAAAGCATAATTATAAGTGACTGAATAATTATGAGGACAAAATAACGATCCAAAATGTCTACTTTTATATCAACTAAAGTTGCGCGCATTTACCTTGTCTCCAGATATCATTATGTAGTCTAGCCAAATCTCAGTATTGATGAGCTTCAAATTCACCAAGTTGCTTAATGGCACAGTTACCCTATTAAAACTTTATGGAAAATCATGTGAACAACGATAACATTGTGGTATTTAGCCCAAAAATCAAAAATGGCGAAAAATGAGATGTCCGTAAATTCCGACCATAATTCCGCTTACGACTACGTATATACTCTCTGTCGAACAAAGCCTGGGTCGGGGGAAGGGGCGGTCTCCACAGACCCCCAGATCCGCCAGAGTGCCGGCAAACACAATGTCGGTACACAATGTCGGTACACAATTTGTACACAGTGCCGATACATGCACCATTATAATGTTACCTTTTTTCCATCACCGTTAAATTTAGGTTTGTATCCGGAGAGCCACGGAATCACATTCAACAAGTACTACAATCTCTCCACTGGCTACAAATCCAAGACATTCTACGAGACTCTCAACATCACCGACTGGTTCAACGCCCCAGGAGTTGAACCCATATGGGTGACTGCGATCAAGCAAGGTCTCAAGGCTGGGACCGTCCAGTATCCAGGAGGCAACGTGGCTATACAGGGCATACGCCCCACCAAGAATTCTCCCGGAGTACCCTGGCAGCAGCTAGGTCAGTACCCGCTCAAAGGGCTGATAGACATCGGTTTGGATTGGCTGAAGAATGACGATATGGACCTGGTGCTTGTCTACTCTGGCCAACCAGACAGCACCTTACACGGCCTTGGGATCGGTAGCGAGGCCGCTAAGGCCAAGATTCACGAGGTCGATGAGGCAGTGGAGTATCTCTTCGAGAAAAGCCGAGAGATGGGATTGGGCAACACCCTTGACGTCATCGTGACGAGCGATCATGGTCACGTGAACATCGACCAGCGTCGCTATGTTGAACTTTATGATTACATCAACGCCAGTGATATTCAGATGGGGCTTCTCGACTATGGGAATACGTTCCAGATAGAGCCGGTGGAAGGGAAGCTTGACACGGTGGGTGTGATGTTGAGAATCTATCCGTAGATATAAACACAAACTTCTAAGCTGATGGCATTAGAGCCAGAAATGTAGGGCCCTGTATAATGAAGACATCACAAGTCAATCATTTAATCATCCGGTCTTATTCGAGCAACACACTATATTCAAATGAGCATGAGGTTTTCCTATATCAACCACTGTTGCATATATCAAATCAGTTCCATTCGACACTTATTTTTACATTGACATCCTCAGTGATAATTCGTTTTTAAAGAAAAATATATGTATGTTTACAAAACGTTCTTCACAAACGGTATGCAATATATTTGCAAAAGCACAAGAATTAAATGGAAGAACTATAATGTGTAATGTGATGTATGCGTGTACCGTACTTTACTGCAAAATAACGTGATCAGAGTTAATGTTTGATAAGATGGAATTCTTCTTTGCTCTTCCTTTGTCAGCTGTACGACGCCTTGGTGGACGCCCATCCGCAGCTGAATGTCTACAAGAAAGAGGATTTCCCTGTTCGCTTCCACTATGCCAACAGCGATCGAATCATGAAGTTACTGGGTTATGTTGACTCCAACTGGTACCTCTTCTCTGTAAGTGATGTAGGCCTTTTTAGTTTAGCAAAGTTTCAAGGGATACTGTCAAAGTTACTCTCAGTACTAATACAAGATATTCTATGGAATATCCCCTTGCACAGCAAGGGTCTATGATATGCGAGCAGATTCGGCGATTAATTATGCAAAACAAGACTGCGTCTTGACCTTGAGATCCTGACCATTTAGCGGGTGCCTTCTACATCGGGTTTTCAGTAACCCGTTGTTGTATCACAAAAACATGGCATCCAAATTGACCAGTCAACAGCTATTAAAAACTACATTTCTGATCAAAATGACGTCACAGATTTTTAAAGTCGACTCTGATTGGCTAGCGCACGGGGTCGCATAAAATTTGCATGTTAGGATATTTTAAACGTTCGACCGTAGCTCTGCACACTTGAATGTCTGATCGTCAGACTATAAATACAAGATTGCTATAAATTACCCAGCAATTAAGGAGGTGGCATCCACCTCTTCGTCTACCTCTTTCTGTTCAGTTTTTGAGGTATCAGTCATAGCATCAAAGCAAGAAGTGGGCAATTTTAGTTGTTGTAATCATTACCTGAGGTAATTGCATAATGCCTGGCATGTTATAAATTGTTACTGGGAACAACCGCTGGCGTTTTACAATTTACCAAGTAAATGACATAATGAGATACTTCTTATTTAATTTCGTTTGTTCTTAGCGAAAGACGGAGAGTAGTTTCTTCTTAGCTGCCGACCACGGCTATGACAACCAGAATCCCGAGATGAGGTCCATCCTCTACGCTCAGGGGCCTAGCTTCAAAAAGGGATTCAGGGGCGAGCACTTGGAGTCGGTAAGAGAAGCCTGTCAGTCATGTTCTCTGGGTGTCGTGCTGGTGGATCACCGTTGTATGCGTGATTTGTTTTTTCTTAAAGCTACAGTCCATCATTTGTAATTTGTGCATTTTGTTCGTTTGAAGCAACAAGAGAGTTCAAAATCTAATGAAGGATACTGAGCAACTAACCTGATGAAGTTTCAGCTAAGCTTCAGCTGTACATTCCGAGAAAAACAACATTCTAAGATCTCAATTTCAAATCAAAAGTTACTGAATCATGTTTTGAATTGTTTTGAATTGCAGCTATATACGCGACGTCGCGCACTGATCCGACGAATTACAACAACCGCGCGCACGTGTGCGTCGTTCCAATACTTGTGCGCGCTGCGCTGAATAACAAAACGAACTACTAATTTAAATTTTCCTACGGTGCTTCTTAAGAATCACCGTTGGAAATGCACCGTTGATTACTTCAAAATGACAGCTTCCCAGAAAGAATAACTTCACAGGGAGTTTAGTTCCCTTACTATCTTTCAATCAAGTTTGTTTTTCAACAATAATTACGCCAGTTACTTTTCGGATGGCTGCAAATGATGGACTCTAGCTTTAAGCCGCGTCTATGTGGGCTTTACACCCTGCACACTCGAGAGTGAAAAATCATTCGTTTAACATAATGCACACATATGCAAATAAAAATTAATACGTTTAAATGTGTAAAGCAAACAAAACGTTGAATTCAATCTAAATTTAAGTAAGGCATTTGGTACGTGCTACGATTTCCGTGACGTTTACTTTGGTATTTTAATTTCAACCATTAGCTATTCGTCCGTAATTGTTGTCATGTACCGGTATTCGGTAATTTATTTACATATACATGTATATTTCTTGACTTTCTGGCCCAAAGGTCAACATCTATCCACTGATCTGCGACCTGCTGGGCTTAGACCCCGCCCCTAACAACGGTTCCCTTCAGAACTACAAGGCTTTCCTTGACGATGGTTCGAGCAGCGCCTCAACTGTCCGTTCCGTGGGAGTAGCCACGTTGGTATCCATCTACACTATGATGATCGCACTGATCTACAATAATTAATGAAAGAAAACGAAAAACCTATTAAGTCTATGTTGTGATAATGTGGTATATTGAAATAAATAAATGTAATTACGAGTAGCATTAAAATCTGCTGGGAGAGAAATGGCGTAAATATTTCATAAAAGGAACAAGATCCAAAAAGAAAAAATCCACGTCTGCAAATGGAAAAAAAAATACCAAAACCTGAACAAACTGCTAGATCTGATCAGCGACTTTACCAATCCACGTTGGCTCTCTTTGTCTTCAGGAAAGAATGTTCTTTGTAGTGTAGATCAAACTATTTTTTCCCTTATTGTTGTAAAAAAAAGTGATGCACCAGCGATAACGTTCAGAAAAAAAGATAATAGTCAATAGTGTTTTTATAAGTCAGATTTTTCTAATTTTTGTACTTCAACTTGTTCGGATTTTAAAGTAAAATATCATGTTATATTTCTGAAAGAGATTGCTCAATTAATGTAGTCTAGGCCTAAGCTGTACTGAGTGATTTTGAATAAAACATACGATTATCTGCAGTTATTTAACTTTTTCGAGTTTTTGTTTTGTTTTTATTGCTTAGCGGTAGCAATGTTTATAGCAATGCGCCCAATCGGGCTACAAGACAGCGGCGTAGCCAGGGTTCTCATCCTGGGGAGGGGGAGGGATAGGGGCGTGTGGGGGTGACCAAAAATTTCATCTGAGCTGAAAGGTAGACGTTTTTTTTTAAACCGGACAACGGACACCCGACCTCCTTAAAATCAAAACGTGGAGGGTGGGGCTTGACACCATCTTCCCACGGGGGCGCTATTCAAAACCTATATCATGGTAATGTTGGACATTTATTACCGATATTCGCTTTCCACGGACGTTAAAATAAACAGCCCCTCGCGATAAGAAAGCGTTTAGGTGGAAAATACGCGGGGAAAGGGACATTATGTTCTTCCAGCTAATCATGGTAACTCATACGGCTGTGCTTTTCTCCGAATGCCAAATTTCCGGGGGGGGGGGCGACTGGGGGGTGGGAACTTTTTATGGGGCGCCCCCACGCCCCTCCCCCTCCCCGTAGCTATGCCGCTGCTACAACACGAGTGTTAAACGAAATGATATGAATGGAAAGAGTATTGAAAAGAAGGATACATAAACGTCCACACAATCATCCTTTAAAAAGTGAGCGTTTTTTGTGTGTTATTCTTGCGAGAACTATGCGAGAACGAATTTCGGAGGTCAAAATATTTTGACTCTCAAAAATCGAGCCGTTGAGTGCTGGCTGTGTACGCACAGTACGTGGCATCTTGCGAACGTGCGAGAAACAACATTTATGTACTGGTGCTGTGTGTATTATGTGACACGCACAACGTGACCGTACATTGAATGAACATGGCTGGAAATAAGAATGCGTATGCCACAAAATGTCCGCCGCGTCCGATGTTAAACTGATGCCATACTGTCCGATGTTGATCTGATTCACGGTACCCTGTGGAGACATGTGTAAAATTATACACGTCTCCACAGGGTACCGTGTATCAGATCAGTATAACAGCTTAGGAACAAAATATTGTATAGGGACTACGTCTCCACAGGGCAATTTCTATATGTGAATACGTCTCCACAAGGTTATCACGGTTACTCAAAAATTAGGAATTTGCAAGGTTTGTTGATCGGTCGCTAATAGAAGTATTTTATGTATTAAAATGGATATTAAGTCCGAATTTCAGCCCAGGAAATTAATTCTGATTAAAATAGGAGCATTTTGAAACTAGATTTTCAAACTCACAATTTTAGTACACGAGAACAAAGAAATGACTCCACAAGGAAACAAATTCCAGTATGTGTGCATTGCGGGTGTTTATGCTGAATATATCAAGTGGTTACGTGCAGTGGCGACACGGGGGGCGGCAAGGTTTTATGGGGGGGGCCCCCCCCCCCCCCATGAAACCTTGTCGCCCCCTCAGTCGCCCCCCCCCCACTGAGATTTTGAGATTCTAAAAAAAATATCATTGATCTACATGACGCCCCCAATGAAATGTTCCAGCCCCCCACTGAAAAATTCCTGGCTACGCCACTGGCTCCGCCACTGGCTCCGGTTGACCATGCACACCATGGCTCGAACTAGAGTGTGATCCGGTACACTCGCTGGCCCCGCCCAGCTGTTGCTCACCGTCACTGTAGCGGTCCACTCCCGCTTCAGTCCGGCCGTCTCTGCGAAGCGATAGCTCGTACCGTGGCCACTTGGTTCAGCTAGAATCTTTGGCTTACTTGGTTCCCTCAGTTAGTGTTGTGAGACTCCGACACCGGTGTTGAAACCAAGGAAAAGCCTGACGTTGGAGGAAACCCCACGAAGTTGAATAAACCAGTAAAGTCACTGTGTGAAAGCTCTGTCTCCCGCCAAATTCGTAATCATAGATAATAATGCTGATTCTAATATAAAGTTAATGAACTAATAGGGAATGCAACAATAATTTCAGGAATGAATTACAGGGCAGCTCCGTCGCACAGCGTTTAACGTGTCACCACTTGAAACGTAGAACTGATAGACATTGATGTTCTCCGAAGTCACCGTGTTAAAATTGGAAAAAGTTTTAACTGTGTAAGGTTGTGAATCTTTTCTTTCAAAACTGAGGGAGGAATAATTGCAGTCATATTAATTTTATCGTCAATGTAAAATTGTGTATTATAATATTTTCTTGTTGTTTCTTTAGTGTGTGTATTTAATGTGAGTGTAGACCTATGTATGCCAACTAGGTTGTTTGTTTTTATGGTTTGCATTTTTCTCTCTGGGGAATGGGATTGCTTTTGTTTCTCGGTTTTGTTTTGTTTTGTTTGTAATAATCTTTTTTGCCCGTTTGTCATTCATTCCCGTTATTGAGTCTGGTTGTTTGTTTTGTTTGTTGGGTTGTAAGAGTATTTATTTATTAGTTCGTTTTTATATTTTTGTATCTGTCTGGTTTGTCTAATGTTTCACTCTATGTTTTTTTTTGCTGAGTCTTGTCTCATCTCCCCGTCTTGTCTCGTCTCGTCATGTCTCGTCATGTCTCGTCTCGTGTGGTTTCGTATGATTTGTACAATTTACTTTTCAATAGTACATTAATTTTTATGAATGGAATTTTAAATCTGTTTCATTGGCAGGGGTTTGGATAATCGTCTGATGACAATTGTTTTTTTACTATTACATATCCGTGACAGCCTGTCCAACTTTTAGCTTTTATTTTATGTTTTAAGATTTAAAATAAAATAATTGAATCAAATAAATAAAATAAAGTGACATTCCTGTGACATGAGCCTTCCTTCTTTTGGAATAGAGTCTTGACCTTTTTGGATTTTTTTTTTGGGGGGGGAGGGGTTAACTGTTAACTTTCGATTTGACGGGGACTTTACTGAATAGAGTCTGGTGAGTGTACAAAGAAATTTCTTTGAATAAAAGTCGAATCGTTCATTCATGTGCACTTGTTATGCAAAGCAGGGGCAGTGGTTCAAGGATATCTATGTCGACTTGCAGAAAGTGTGCAAGAACGCGACTTGAATGCTTTTATGTGTTCACAATACAACGACGCTGTTTAGTTGTTTCATTGTGTGACACAGTGAGACATTTTGGAATCATAATGGCGTCAGCGATACGGAGTGTGATGGCCTAGCGGTTAAGAACACCGGACTCACGTTCTGGTGTTTCAGAGGCAACAGTGACGTGGTTCGAGCCCGCCAGCGGACACATGTGCTCTTAAGCAAGGCACTTAACCATTATTGCTTCGTCCTTCGGATGGGACGTTAAGTCGTAGGTCCCGTGTGTTGTATAAATGCACGTAAAAGAACCCAGTAAACACTTATCGCTAAGAGAAGGGGTTTGCCCCGGTGTTTCTGGCCTCATGTATAAACTCCCACGTGGAGTATTTAGGAGAAGAACCAAGAACTTGCTGGGGAGCTCTTGCGTATGACTTTCTGTACTTTGGTACTGTTGTCTCCAGGACAATTGTGTGTACGGTAACCGGCCTACCCAGATTTTTAAAGACGAAATTGCCGACCTCAAATTTGTTAGTGCCATAATTTGGCAACTATACAGCGTGTCCCAAAAAAATGTCCCTCTGATAGACTGCTTAATTAATTCCAAAAATCAAGTATTATTCTCAATTTAGTGTTCAGATTTAGAAAGCCCATTTAATTTTGTAACTTTTGTGAAAATTTCATTGGAAATTGAATACACAGGTTTTTATGTAACAGCAGTGCTTTCTGGCCCATTCCAAGTTTGATAAAAAAGAAATGCACACTAGAGACATAACATACCTTATTCCATGCTTCACTTTTAATTCAACAACTGTGTTGTTGTTTTTGTTATTGAGCAACTAACGTCAAGTTCATAATACTTTTTTTAAATGCAAACTAATCAAAGTTCAGTTCCACTGGTCATGTTTGCTTTCACAGGGTGTGTTCCACTTATGGTTTGTCCTTCAATGTCCAGCTTGTAAATCTTTATTGTTCCCCTGCACGTCCTTCCACCTGCAAACTTGGAATATGTAAACTTAATTGAGTATAAAACTTGATTTTAGTAATTATTCTGTGGTCTATGAGAGGGACATTTTTTTGGGACACGCTGTATGTGCGTTATTAGTTTAATTAAACAAATGAACAGGTTAATTAAACATAGTATGATTGAAGGAACCCACAAGTAAACATAACAGCATAGAAGACTGACAGACGAACATAAAATGTTACAAAATAAACATACTTGTCTGGATAATTTTTTAGGGCGTTACCGGCAAGTTAACACAAACTTGGTGTCAAATAGATCATGGGAGTTACTTTTCATTGACTTTTCGTACAAGTTTACATAAACTTTAACTTTATGACCTGCGGTGGCGGTGCCAAAAATATCATTGATGTACATGACGCCCCCCAATGAAAATGTTCCAGCGGCCCCCACTGAAAAAGTCCTGGCGACGCCACTGGTTACGTTAGCAAGAATTTAGTTGAGATAAAATCCAGTAATCATATACACAATGCATGTATTAATTATGTTGACTTCAATGTCTAAAAGAACTATGAACAGTAATGCTAAGTAAGTCACTTGCAAATTGGACCCATTTTACCACCTCTTTGGATAGATCACAACGTGACGCATGCATTTAAAACTTTGCTTTGTGTTCTTTGCAACTCAAGAACACGGTCTTTTCAAGTTGATACGGTGTCCGGGAAACGGCTCAGGGTGACCATCAAAGATGTAGAGATGGTTATAATGTTATCGATCTTTGATATCAGCGTAATCAATAATTACTGGTTGTTGGGGTCGGATATTATTCACAAGCTATGCCTTCAATTCTAATAATGTACGTAAAGGTCTCTATAAAGTACATGTATGCCTTTATTTAGAGTCAAAGTGATTGGTCAGCCTCAGTGCAGCTATGGCGTAGCTAACAAAAGAAAACAAGGTGTGTCTTGGTTCATAAGGGTAATGCATCCAGTATACGTTTGGAAAACCTGGGGATAATTTTATAATGCTGGTAAGCTGAGAAATTTGTGAAGGACCAAAACAATTGCTTACAAAATATTTAGACCGCCGAAATCCGATGAATGTAATTATTGTGGCTGCATGTTCTTAAATGTTTCCCGCATGCAAAGCGAACTTATTGAGTGAAGGTTTCCGGTTAGCACTTGCATGTAATTGGACCCTACTGTTGGCTTGGCCTCCAAAGTGGTTTTTATATACAGAGTGTGCCAAAAAAAGTGCAACATTCAGAAAACAGACAACCCAACCTTGCAGATTGAAAATGTTGGCTGGCTGGTTCGTTGTCTGGTCGTTGGTGGACGTACTCCTCTGTTGATTGGCTGAATACTGATGATTGACTACTGTGGTATATGTGACTAAAATAAGAGTATCTAACATTTGACTTTTTAATTAAATTTCAGGAAAATTGAAGGCAAGTTAAACAATTAATCTTTGAGTTTCGAAGCAAGTTAACCTGATTTCGGCAAAGACATTTTGACTTACACCTCCATATTTTAACGGAGGAAAAAAGATAGATTTGTTAATCATTTCTGACACTGTTTAAAGAGTGACAATATTCCCCTGTATAGATCAAACTTGTTGAGTACTTTGTGTCAAATATTAGAACTTATCGCAACTAACCCAAAGTGCAAACCAAACTGATATCAAGTATAATATAATCGACACAATCAGAAAAGATAATAGGCCGATATTGTGTGATCGGGGTCGAACAGTCAACGTGTATGAATTTGTGTCCTTTGACGAGCAGTCTGCATAATACTTGGTGAATCCAGTAAACCAAACAGTTGTGACTGAAATATAGAAGGAAATACTTCCTGTGATGGCTTGGAATATGTTATTAACTATACTAGGGGCCATTCTGATGACGCTCCAAGCGGTGGCAGTTAAGGTAAGTTTTGGAATTTCTCCCAAATTGATTAAAATAATGTTGAGAGCAAGGGCGTAAATCCCGGGGGATCGGGGGATGTATCCTCCCCAACTTTTTGACCGGGAGGACGGGATATTAGATCATCTCCCATAATTATATTTGTACTGAACAAAAACATCGTTGTAGCCACTCAAAACTTAAAATCACAATTTGAACTTGTATACAAAATGCGGCCGGGTAGTTGAGGCAAAGCGCTCATGATGCACACATCAAGTATTCATACAAGCCTAGACAATACAGAGTTGCTTGGATCCAACCCAGCGTGTGCGTAGTACATAGTGCTATGGGAACTTAGCACAAAGTCACCCGTTGCACTAATTTTAGTGCTACTAAACAACTGTGGAGTGCTACTAAACAACTGTGGAGCAGGCGCGGTTCTACACAATTTTTTGTCTAGCCCCCCTCAAAATAAATTCCGTAAAAAAAAAATGCATTAGCAAAAAGAAGGACTGTGATGTACATGGGAACGGTCTACCCCTAAAGAAGAAAAAGCCGTGACAAGGGTGCATTAGTTAATGTAGTGTGAATGATTTTAGAATTTTATTGGCGCTCCCCATTGAAAATATGGCATGAGCCCCCCCACCTATTGATTTTCGGAGGCCTAAGTGTCTGGAAAAAAATAACCGGTCTACATTTCAGCACACCTCCCTGAAAAAATTCTGGATCCACCGTACTAGCCCCCCCCCCCCAAAAATATTGGTTCTAGAACCGCACCTGCTGTGGAGTCTTGACTATGACACTCATCTGGTTCATTTTACGCATCACGAATGCTGCCATGAAATCTGTTCCCTGTTATTGAAGGTTATCTGTAATTTGTGATTTTGTATTTCCAAGTTTTGACTGATGTTTCCACATTTTAAGCCAGTCACTTTCGCGCCCCCTCCCACAAATAAAGCAGCCCACATTGCTTCTTCACGATTGCTGCATTACTGCATCACAAAGCATATAGCCGTCTATATTCGCCAACACCGAATACCACTAATTTCCATGCCATATACCTGAATAAATGCCTACAACTGTAGTGTCATGGATACTACATTGGATTACAAATCCGATGATTCGAGTTCGATTCCTAGTGGATGTTTTTTTGTGGTTTGGAGGATTTTTTTTTCAAGGGAAAATAAAGTCCGAGAACCTGACTTGCAGCTCAACGTACTTCGAAATACGCCCATATGCATGTATACAGAAAACAGGCGTACGGAAAAAAGTAGCTCTAGACAGTTGATTCGGATGCAGCCTCAGTGTCAAGTCAAAGTTCAACTTTCCAGCTCTTGCACGAAACCTTATTTACCCGAAACCGTTCGTTTATTTAGCTCCACTGCGCATGTCTGTCATCACGCGAGGAGCAGGCGCGAGTAAGCTGGGGAAGTAATCGAGCGCACTTTTATGGTATTAAAAGCAGTATAATGTACAGCGCCACCTAGTGTGAACTGGCGTCCAGCTCCCCCGTCCCCTCCTTTTTTTGTATTTGCAACGTCTTATCTTTGCCAGTTTCAGGTTTTGGGGCCTCATCCCCAGTCATTTACACGGATTTAAACACCATTGGTCGAGAGAGTTCGAATCAATGCTTACAATAATATACGACTTTTAAATGGCACATCGTCCCGTCAAATCGCCTAAAACTGTTTTGTTTTAGATCGTTTACTAATCCTATTTTAAAAATCTGGTTGAAAGACAGCTAACCTATAATGTCTTACTGTTCTTGAGAAAAAGATTAACAAAAAAATAAACCCCGGTTGATTACTTCTGATGCGGCGGACATTTTGTGGCACGCGCATACGTATTTCCAGCCTTATTAGGCCTATCTCATTTGAGGAGAAGTTTTCCCCAACTTCTATGTCAATGATGCCGGACGGACGAGACGGTTTAATGTATACGGTTGGGTGTGCATCTGTGTACATGTTCTACTGTCCGAGTGACCCAGAGAAAAAAAATACGGAAGGGGAAAGCTTACGTCGTTTACAAGACACAAGTGAAGTCGAGAAAAAGAAAACAAATCAAAATCTGACTTGTACAACAAACATTTAATAACAGCAAAGTCATTTGCATCGCCCCGACTGATATATAACCAGCCAGCCGACCCCGGCAAGCTCGGTGGTCAAGTTGTAGGACGTCTGCACTAGTAAGCAAGAGGTCGTGGGTTCGAGTCCCACCCGAGTGATTTTTTTCTCACCATCACTTGGGACAACACTGAGTATACAGTGTTTATGAAATACGTCGGTAATAAAAGGGCAAAACCCAATACTGAATTGAAATCACCCTGACGCAAATTCCATCTTATGAATAGCAAGGTAACGGTTTAGGTCAAAGACTAAGCAATTAGGCTTACGGTGCGCGCTGCCCATTAAAATAATACAAACATTCAAATGGCAGTATAACAATAATACAATTTCGGGAAAATTCCAAAATGATAAATCAGTGTAGAAAATCCACACTCAAAAAGAACCTTCCAAACTGTCTCCAAGGATATTAACAATGACGTACGTTATAATAAATACAAAACTCTTCTACTTAAAACCGTTAAGGTTTCTAGATCAAACTTTAAGTTACTATACTATTAATAACAAGGTTTAAAAATATATATGTACTCTTCAAATATACATGTATAGAGTTTGTCCGGCCAGATACACGTACGTTTAATTAGTTCCGTTTACGACTAATCACAATCAGAGCAGACTGGTATTAACTTTATGTCACTGCTTTCGTTTCTATTCGCAAGTTCCAAAAATGAAGATTTTACCTCGCTATCAATTTAATATGGCCGACTCTGTTGTGGCAATATCGCAAAGAAAAACTTTAACATCGGACGATTTCCTGCAATGTACTTTTTCCACGCATGTACTGTCGCTGTCGTTCAAGAGGCACCTAATAGCTGTACATGGTTTAAACTTGTAGGTATGAAAGTGTTGAATTGGACCACATTTCAATCATAGGAGAAAGTCTTTCTGATGCTTGTTGACGGTCTACGGTGGGATCGTTTAGGCTATGATTTCCCGTCTCTAGACCTGATGGAGGAGAATGGCGTCCGAGCAGAGTGGACAGATCCCGTCTTTATAACAGTGTCGTCACCGAGTATGGTGTCAATCGCAACAGGTAAGAAAACTGTAGTATCCATTATCTAGATTCAGAGCAAAATCCAGTGCGTTTCAAGTTAAGTATAAGCTAGACTTGAATACAAGTCTTGAGAAAGTCGCATTTTGTCTGTGAACTCGAACTGCTTTGGCGCGGCTGGTATAAGACTAGCCGGGTTTCGACAAATCTAACGACTTGACGATTACGTTCTCGCACGGTATATACAAGCAGCGCAAGACATAATAATGCAGTGCATTTTTTGCGGTGAGATCCAATCGCGCACCTTTGCGGCGAGATCCAATCGCGCACCGCTATGCAAATGAGGACTCATTCATTCCGTTAGGGGCCATTCAGTATTTTCAATGTTTTAAAATTTCGACTATTTTTTCCAAATTGTGGGTGGGTGGGTCAAGCTAAATAATTAAAAATCGAAATTCACTTTTCATGGAAAAAAGGGCAAAAAAAAAACCCAAACAAAATTGATCTTTTGACTTGCCTGAACTACGCGCAAGCGTTCCGATATTGCGATGCGTGAATCTTTTCAAACTTCGTCCCCTGTATGTTCTGTACATTTTTTTCCGAAAGGACGCGCAACCCGCACAGGCTCGCCAGTGGGATGTAATGATGTACATGTACGTGCAAGTGCATGTACAAGTACATGTTTTTTTATGCGTAACAAATCAGTTTTTTTATTAATCGAAATTAGGGGTGGGTGGGTGGGTCAAAATAATTTGGAAATTTTCAAAACATTGAAAATTCTGAATGACCCCTTACGTGGGGAGTTATCAATTAGAGCTAATAAGTCTAATTACAGCTTATAGGTCCGAGCTATGGTCTTTGCACGTGTGATATAAACAATATATCCTTTAAAAAACAACCAGGTCTTTACGTGGAGAGCCACGGCGTGGTCCACAACCAGCCTTTCGATCCAGAGACCGGGGAAATCGCTCCGGGTTACCTGGAAGGACTGAACAGCACCTGGTGGTTCAACGGCGGGGGCGAGCCTGTCTGGCTGACAGCTATGGACCAGGGACTTAAGGCGGGTACCTTCATGTATCCCGGCGGTCAGGTGCCCATCAATGGCCGGCAGCCCACCCGCTGGCAACTGTCGTCCACCCCGGAGAGGAAGCGGTACGCTAACCTGACGGATAGAGCCGACGTCATCTTTGACTGGATGTACGGAGAGGATGATTTGGATATTGTCCTGTTTCACGTTGAGGTCATTGACAATGCACTCCATGGCTTCGGGTTCACTGGACTTAATATAGCCAAGAAGGAAGCAGCGAAGGTCAGTAACAATAACTTATGTCCATACACCGATCCTCTTGGGTTTACTTAAAATTCATTAAAAGGCTGGAAGCATAAACGAATTTTTGTAGTTTTCTTCGCAATGATCTTCTTCGGCGAATAACAGAACCATAGCTTACCATTTCTGTTATCTGATGAAAGAGAGTATGCATTCATCAATGCACACAATCGCATTCCAGTCCCCGTCGTTCTTGTTAATAAGTAAAATCCGTACACTGCAAGGGCGCCAGAGCTCCAATAAACTCCGAGCATATTACTTCAATTAGCTCAGAACACCAAAGCTCAATAAAGAGTATGTTAATACGTCATAATACCAGGATTTAGGATACATTTTGCACTTACCAGCCGTGTGATGGTTGCGAAGGCCGATTTTTAAAGGTTATGTTATTTTACATGAAACAACATGCACACAGACATGTTCATGTTGGCGGGCGAAATCTTTAAAACATAATTTCTCCCATTTGGCAGAACTATGTGCTAAAATCGTTTTCATAATTATGTTCAGTACTTTTCGATTAAATTGGAAAAATAGGCCTGGCTTCGTGTATTTTAAAAAGTTGTAACACTGCTGTTTGCAATATCCGTCAATCTTTTTAAGCTTCACGAGGCTCCTTTTTATTGTGGTGTGCAGTAAAAATGTGCAGAGTAGCGGCCTCCTTAACGAGTTATTGATTAATAAATATCACCCTTTTGCCGGCTTCCATTGGTCGATACCGAGACCCACGCGAAGTCACGCTGAGTGACGCTAATGAATATGCTAATATGCGCTTCATTGTTGCCGGTCCCAAAATCAGCCAGGCATCAAGGTGTAACACAACTACTCGTGAAATGACAACGTGAGGAGATTCTTGGAAATTGAGATAAATACATATAATATTATTTGGGGGAGTTTTCGAACGATTTCTTCCCGACTTTCAGGTCAGGTTTACCAGTAACCAGAATTGTCGTTTCGGCATCGATGACGGCGATTTTTTTCACTGACATGAATTTTATAATTGCTTCTTCCGTTATAATTTAACATTTCAATCATACTGAGCATATTATCTGAGAAACACAACGTTCAAAAAGCAATTTCTGGGGGGGGGGGGGGGCATGAATTTCACTGCTCTGTTATAGCGTCCAAGAACGTAATTGGACTGACTTTGTTGAACAACGGGAACGCTTAGGCCTTCGCAATCATACGGCTGTTACAAAAAAAGAACTGTTGTCTCCCCCTTTTGTACTATCTCAGGGGGAAGACAATGGTTACTGGAACAATATGAACACTAACCGCTCATTGCAATTGACTGAAAAATGCATTGTGAGGCCTGGGGGGCCTACATGTTATTTTTCGTATCATTGTGGAAGAGTATGGGGTGTTTTATTTCGCTTCAAAAAATGCAAAATGAATTGAGGAACATGGGGTGGCGCGAAAATCTTATGAACATTCCTTGTCATATTAATGATGGCTAGGTACATATCTTTTTCATTTAAAGGCTGAGCCAGCAGTGGCAGCAATTTTCACATTCCCGCCTAAACTGTGCATAGTGCCAAGAACCGCTGTTCTCATTGGCCCCCATTCAGACCCTTCACTGATTGGCTGGTTAATCATCCAATCATCGTCAGCCATTGATTAAAACTCCTGGTTCCCGATTGGCTACATTTTATGGGCACTGGATATCTTTCGTCACAAAGAAAAATACGTTTAGCCTGTGGTGTAGGTATAGCTGCCATGACACAGTGACAGTGCCTTCCTTCCACATGACACATATAGAATAGTGGAAGGCGATTGCACAATTTGCGCTACTAAATAAATTGATAACTCAATGAATAACATTTATATTATCTTCCTCATTTAGGTCAATAAGTTGATCGACTACATCCTGACAAAGATAGAGGCCGACGAGAAGGTGAAAGACACCTTGAACTTCATTTTAACGAGCGACCACGGAATGGTCGAGACGCCGACAAACAAGCGGATTTACCTGTACGATTACATCAATCAAACCGACATTGATTTCATCTTCGCAGACGTCGGGCCGGTGTTTCAAATCAAACCAAAAGATGGCGCCCTGCAGAAGGTAAGGCAAGACGATTGATAGACAAAGAACGTTGGGACAACTACCTCGCCCCTTTCAAATGAAGTGATAAAGCATTATATTCGTGTAGGTGTATGCGGATGTGGCATTCTGATGGTGCGTTCATTTTCGAGGTAAAGTACGGTTGCTTTTCTAAAGCAGCTCCATCCACCGCTTGTACTCAAAGAAAATTGAGATACGGAAAAATTTGCCAACACAAACCCGAGAAATTTACCATCGAAAATACCTATACTGACCTACTGAAGCAGCAGTTGCACTGAAGGTTCTGTTTTGAATGTCCTTACAGTTGTGCACATTATGGTAATTCGCATTAACATAAAACCTAACAAAATACCAACAACACCCCTGAAAATGACAATGACACACGAAACTTCATTTCAGAAATTTCTACACGGCCATTTGATGCACTTTGCAGAGCCGTCATTTTGAATACGTTCCGTGTTTGTACTACAGGTTTATAACATTCTCAAGAACGCCCATCCAGCTATGTATGTGTACAAGAAGGAAGACTTTCCGGACAGGCTTCACTATGGCAACAACCCGAGGAATCTGCCCATCATTGGTTATGTGGATCCCACTTGGACACCAATGAAGGTAAAAGCGAGCACTCGCTCAGGCTCCGTTTCGAATCACGAACGGTTGGATTGCATTATGCGACACTCAAAATTTTGTCCACATGGTCCGCAATGAAACAGAAATCACATCCGGTATGGAATGCGCGCATTTCTAGTTTTCGGATAGCATTTGCGCACATTGTCTAACTGCGGTCTTGAACAGCTGCAGCCAGATGCTTTATACATAGGTCATAGGCCACTTCCTTCACAAGATTCTGTGAAGCTCATCAGAGTATCCCAGCGTCCTGTTTGCAGGGCGGGGGGTACGAGCAAATTATATCTACAGTTATTTTACGACCTCGTTTCTATGGGTATGATCTTGCTGCCCCATGTGTTCCATCATGACTTGCGCGATATTGAACGCGCACGCGCCTGTGGAGTAGAGGCTGGCTATTGTATTCTGTTTATATCTATGGTACAGGTCTGGTGTTCTAAAATGGACAATCTTCCGTGGTGATTATATTTTCAAAAAGTTAATTAACTGCGGCATTCAAAAAGTGATCCACGTCGTTTCAAAACTGCACATCGTGGTCAATGGTGGTGGCAGACGCGGTTATACGTAGGGGAGGGCTTTAGGCCCTTTGTCTAGCCCCCCCCCCCCCAAAAAAAAAGGGCCATAAAAAAATGACAGTAGCATATGTTAGGAGGTGACGTCACATGCGAACGATGCCCCCCCCCCAAACAAATTGTCGTTAGAAGGGGGCATTGTACACTATTGGGTAATATAGTGTGCATGATTGTCGGATTTCATTAGCACTCCCCATTGAAAATATGGTACGAGGCCCCCCCCCACCTATTAATTTTCGGAGGCCTAAGTGTCCGGAGAAAAAAGAATAGGCGCTTGTTGCTATTGCTTGAACTGATTTTCCGTCGTGTTTCTGTCGTTAATGCTTTGTTTGCCCCGCTGTTGCTGTTTCTCCTTCGGAACATTGTTGTGGTGGGATGCCTTGGGCTACTGGATTTTCTTTCTACTAGTACTTAGCACAATGCTGCTCTGGTCTTTCTTGTATCTTAATTTAGGAAAGACGATTTGTTGTAAAAGCTGCCGATCATGGGTACGACAACGAGGACATGAGGATGAAATCATCGTTCTACGCCCAGGGGCCCGCCTTCAAGAAGGCTTATCGAGCCAAACACTTCGAATCGGTAAATGAACTAAGAAACTTAGGCCAAAAAAATAATAGTTCTGCTTCCGGTTTCCCTACCTACCCTATTCTGACAGCCCCTACCCTAATTTTTTATTGGAAAAATGAGGAAAAAACACCCAAAACCATCACTTTATACATTTTACCCTTGACTACACGCAGACGCCTCCATATGATTGTACACAAAAAAAATTGGCCCCAAAAAATGTCCCTACCTACCTACCCTATTTTCAAATGCCATGTAATCGGAAGCAGAAGTATTTTTTTTTTTGGCCTTAACCAAAATATATATGCAGAAGTAAAGGGGAAAACAGATACAGATGGGATGCATTATTGTTTCGTAAAAACAAAGGCGATGATTTTGCCAGCGTTACATAAAAGAAGTCAAAATATTCTGCCTAAAAAGTACTAGAATGTATCAAGGCTCAAGGGCGGGTTCGTTGGTGATATGAAACCGCTCGTGAGTCTCGTTAAAAAAAACCCAAGCGCGAGTGCACAATAATCTCTGCAGTTTTGTGCCCGGTTCCGGAATGTCTCACCTCATATAAAATAGACGTGCATGAGCATCGATCGAGACAAAGGGGCGTGTTCCGAAAACTTTCGCCAAGAGCCTTGTATTTATTGACGACGTCTATTGCAGTTGGCCAATTTTGATCAATTGGAAACTTAGGGTGCCGTTATTGGTCAATTTTCTGGGGACAGAAGTGACATGTTGAAGCTCCTGCCAGAACTTAAAAACAACACGTATACAATAAAGCTAGGATGCTTGTTCAGTTACGTAACAAACGCTGGTTGATCGGGCAGAGAACTAATTTACTGGACATTGCCCATTTAGTTGTTAATATTTTGTCTCAGAATAGACAAAACACACGAAATTTTGCCTTTAACAGAGGAACCATTTTTTTCTTAATTTTGAAAAGAGAAAATCATTCTTTTGTGTTTGATAAATTTCATTAAACGTTTCATTTACAATGATTCTGTTTAGTGAGTGTTAAATAATGCTTTAGTATTCGTCGTGTGAAAACGTATAGGAAATGCACCCAGGCCCCCCCCCCCCCAATGCCCCGTACGCCCTCTTGGGGCATACTGTTAAACCATTGAATTGTATTTACAGGTGAACATATACCCCATGATGTGCGAACTCCTGGGCATCATGCCAGCTCCAAATAACGGGTCTAGAGATAATTACATGGACATGTTGGTATCAGGAGACTCCCTGACTACGCCCGGGCCGTGTGATTGCAACAACGGCGCTGCTACGCTGAGTCGTCGTTTGTCTTCCTCTCTTATGAGTTTGTGGCTAGTGTTGTTCGTTTTTTCACAAGTAAACTAAAAATAAATATCATAGCATGTAGACGATGACAACAATGCAGTGCGCCCACCAAGAATTTACCACAGAGAGTTCATATTTCCCATTGTATTTTGGGAGATGGTCGACAAATTCACAGAGCGGGACATTTGAAATTGTTAGTTTTTCCGGTCAGTACATTCGTACGGTGTATCTGTTTATTAATATAATGTGGTTTTTAGGCAGCAGAACGCTATGCCCCAATCTTTAAACAAACTATTTCAAGTATTCTGCTGACACTCATTCAAATGGGTCATGTTTTGTCGACCGTAAACTTGAAAAACTGACTCTCCATGGCAAACTCTTGGTGGCGCACTACATTGTGAATCGCCAAATTGGAGAGGTCGGACACTTTTATTCAGTTTCTATCGGTTTTATGGAATAATCTTGCAATATCAACGGAAATATCAAAAATGGATACTTCCATTATTTATTGAGACGGGTTAATCTTGTACAGGATGTAAAACATATTTTAGTTTTAACGAAACATTCTTGTGAGTACATATTAAATGATAATCTACAAAGTCATCTCATTCTTTCCTCTTTTTTCTCTAGAGTTTGTTTATTAGCAAAATAAGTGTTTATAACATTTGGAACAATAAGCCGATGTTACTTACGTTTTTCAGCGCTCTAGGAAACTCCTGCTTAACAGGTGCCGAAACGTACACCAGTGCTGAAACGTAAACCCCGTAAGATTGCAAAATATTTATCTAAATGATTCATTATGCTGTAACCTTGACTATATACTGGAAATGACGATTTTTGAAGCAAGCAAGCTTAAATTTAACTTGACCTCGGAAGCTTTGGTACTTCCCAGAAAATATGATCTACGCTTAAATGATTTAATTCGTCCTTTCGTACTATAAGGTATACTCATAATAGATTTATCTGATGTACGCCATTATATGGTTAGTCAGGTTAGCGCAATGGTTCTTTCCGTGCCTTCCACCGCTGTGACCTTAGTTCGATTCCTGCCTGATCCACATGTGGATTGGGTTTTCAGCCCCTACCTGATTCCGTGGGTTTTCCCCAGAATATTCTTCTGGGGTTTTCCTCCAACCTCTAAAACTGTTATTTCTTCTCATTGTCTCCTCTCTACAGGTTTCTTCAGGCTTACGAGCTTCAGTGTGTGGGGCACTTTCCTTAGTTTCATTGCCATAAACCAAATATATATATAATAATATATGTAATTTTCACAAGGAATATTTTGTATAAATCGAAACGGAAGTGATATCAAAGAATACAGTTTAGTACGTATGGTAAACATTCATTGCAACCAATGAAATTAAAGAATCACCCCAAACTTATTGATATTACATTAGTCATATGATATCTAATGAGTTCAAATATATTATAACACTTAGAAATCATTCTACATATTGTGAACTTGAACGGATTGCGAATTTGTACGTGTATAATTATAATTATGTACATAGAAGTGGGTGTAAATTAACAACAATCTCTTTTCACCTGATACCACTCAATATGAGTAGCAATTTTTTGAGACAAATCAGGGAATCCAGGTCACGGTTCTTTAAACATGATGTCCTAGCCGCAGTGGCGTAGCCAGAAATTTTTCAGTGGGGGGCGCTGGGGGCGTCATGTAGATCAATGGTAGCCCCCGTGGCTACGCCACTGCCTAGCCGGTGATGTCATCAAGTCACCAACGTCGAGTCCGACTCCGAGTTCCGAGTCACAAGCCTGAGTCCGAGTCACGAGTCATTTGTTCTTTATTGTTCACCAAACTATTCAATCTTTATTCAATTATCCATTCTGTCTTTTAAGTAAATCCCAGTGTATACAGTTTACCTTGTGTGTACATGTTGCTTAGACCCAAACCGTGTTTTCCTTATAATTCCCATTCCTAAAAATCCCACTCCACGATACCGGACACTTTATAGTATGACACCGCCATGGTGTTCATCGTGCAAGCGCTATATTGGATTGTGTGCGCGGCCCCTGGATACGATTTTCCGCGGCGACGTGTTTTGTCTATAGAATATAAAGCAGAATGCTACGTCCCTCGCACAAATACGTAACGTTATATATGTTTTTTTCTTTTAATAAAAATACGTGACTCGAGTCACGAGTCACCAAGCTCGAGTCCGAGTCATCGTGGTCGAGTCCGAGTCCAAGTCCAAGTCATTTTTCGATGTGACTCGAGTCGAGTCCGAGTCACGAAAAATGTGGCTCGAGTCCGGCTCGAGTCCGACTCGAGTCCGAGTCCTGGACGCGAGTCCTACAACATTGCCTAGTCCTGTGGGTTGCAGCTTGTAATTTATCACTGAAAAGTTGGTCATTTTGATTTCAAATGCTTTGGAATAATCACGTAATCGGTTCAACAAGAAATAGGATGCACATCTTGGAATTAAAGTGACTTTTTTAAACCAATAATTTGGTTTTTACTCTTTAAACAACTGATAACGACGATGACGAGTGGCAGGGATTAGAATTCACTTCCACATTTTTTTTCATCATAATTCTGTAATTTGTAAAAAACAACTTACCGTGTTCACCGATTCAAGAGTCACCTGACCATTTCCAAAGACTATAGGTCACTGAAAAAAAGGGTTTGGTTACTTCCAACCTGTCCAAAAACGTGATTTTATTTAATCAGCGATGATTTTAGAAACCAACAAGGAACCTCCGCACAAAGGCTTTTCCCCGAAAATAAACATTAATTTAAGGCATTGTGGCAAAAACAAAACTCCAATACTACACACAACTTAGTCTTTGTAGATGGCATCGAATAATATCACCTCATCATCAGAAACTGCACTCAAAATCAATGTAACATTAAGACTCTTTCCTACAGAATTATGCAGATTTTGCTTCCTTCATACCTTTCTATGATCACAGTTTCACGATAAAAATACACAGGTCCAGTGGGTGTGTGAACGCGTTTTGCTCTTCGTTCCTCATCCTTAACATCCGAGGATTGTTCTTCATCCTGGGCGTGCATTGCTGGTTCTTCCTGAGCATGCATTGCTTGTTCTTCGTCCTGGGCATCCATTTCTGGTCCTTCGTCCGGAACACGCATATTGGATTCATCATCACGACTATTAATGTTCATTCCTGGTTCCTCATCTTGAAGCTCCGAGTCTTCAAGGCAGTGTATGCCCTGCAGTATACTGTCTACTCTTTTTGAAGTGGGGCGTAATCTCGGCTGTAGATGTAGCATGTCTTCCACCATGGGGGTTACATCCTGATGTATTTGATGATCCACACTTAGGCGGTACTCTCTCAGAAAATCATCATCTAAAGCGTTTCCAAGACCAAGAAACACTAGGGATCTACCGGTGGGATTTTTCACGTATGGAGCTACAAAAGATTTACGATACATCTCTATGACTTTTCTTTTCAGGATGCAGGCAAATGTTATGCCCATCTGGAAAACATCTGTACGATCCGTGGAATGCCCATCAATTAATTCAGGTGCCATGTAAAACGTGTGACTGCTTCCTGATTTTATGTAGTAGTGATACAGACATCCACCGTGACGTTCAAAAGTTGCGGCGATTTTGGCCAGGCCATAATCGCCAACCTTCAATGTTCCATCGGAAGCGAGCAAAATATTGCTTGGTTTCAGGTCACGATGCACGATGCCATGGTCATGCAGGTAGGCTACAGCCAAGGCAATGTCTTTCATGAAGCGTAGCTCCTGACTAAATGTTGGGGGATGTTTCAACAGAAAGTCATTGAGATTCCCCTCACTGCTGTACTCCATGATGAGGCAGAGTTGATCAAGATTCAGCACTAAGTGGTGATAGTAGCGGATCATATTACGATGATCTGGTAGCCTTCACAGTGCTATTATCTCATCACTGGCCACCTGTTGACTTCGAGGGAATACCTTCAGAGCACAGTTTTTCCAACTTGAGGATCTGTACTGTCCCCGGTAAACCTCACCAAAGCAACCGTCGCCTAATCTGTGGACATCGGTGAATCTAGACTGCAGTTTGCCAGCCATGACTGTTTCATATATCTCCGAGTCTGCAAAGTGTTAATAGTTTTACGGAGTTTGTCACAGTCTTTTTAGTCTTGGGCGTTGTTTTCTTTATGAACCTTAGAGTTAGGACCGAGTTCCAACAATCCTCACTAAAAGTTGCATGGGACGCGCAGCCACATTTTTTTTTTTTACCGCTGAAGAGTTAAAATAAACATACTCTGTCTCGTTTATGATTCTGCTCACGTTATTGTACGTAGGCCCTATATGAACATTTTTAACAACACTTATCTTTACATGGTTTGTATCTAAACAGGTTTTGAGGCATTTTGGGGTTAGGTTTATCCGTGGCAAAACGAAGAGAAACACTAAAGGGAATCAGAGAAACAAAATTGGGTTGAAAGAGAGTTTACACAGTTTGAGAACAATGATTTTTTTTAATGGTTTTTCTTACACGAAAACAAAGGAATGTACAAACATGTATTGCACGTGGGTGTGTAGGGTCCGCGCGCATCGCAACAGAGAACTGCCTCCTCTCGATCTCATTATGTCTGGTGGGAAACTTCGCAGTAATCAAAAGGTTACGGTGCTATGATTTAATTACCTTAGTAGTGAGTTAAAAGCCTTTATCGTTTTGACGTATAGTGGTGCGGCATAGGGACAGAATTGTGCATTTTGTGATAATAGCGTGAAACTTGGCATGTGAGGTCTTCATACCATGACAACAAATTTCAGATATGGCGGCATTTCATATCTGAATATGTATACTTGAATACTCTATAATACCTATTGTTCTTGAAAACATCACTTTCCTATGACCGTAGTATATGTGTAGTCTTCATACAAGTAAATAACGACCAAATGCGGGAAAATTAAACAATTGGAGTCAATGATCTTTGTATTAACTGCACTTTTAAACTCTATTTATAGTTATTTGTACGATTTACCCTTTAAACCCCAACTTTTGCAAGACCCAAGTCATAATGCAAAAAATTGCATATGTGGAAAATTTCATATCTCACATTTGATGGCCATTAAGGGGTCAATGAACTCTGCGTATGCTATATTTAGGTACTAAGAGGATTAACTATTCAAAACACCACTTTTTTTAGTACCCATTTCAAAAATTTGGGTATTCTTGCCATGACATGAATTTTCAGATATTTAGACATTTCATATTTGACCTCTGATGACCTTTGCGAGGTGTCAATGAACTTTGTGTATGATACTCTGATTGCCGTTATTTATCATGTTTAATCTTAAATGCCAGTTTTTCGTGACCGAAGTCCGATTGGTCAAAACGAGTGCATTTTAATAACTATTCTACAGCATGTAATGAGGTCAGACCCCAAAGAGGTTTTTTTTTTGGGATGAACTCTGATCTCAATTTTCCTTTTAGGCACATCGGGCAAGCATCACTCTCTGACAGTGACCATTGGGCTTTGTAAAAATGTTTAAAACGTTGTTACCCAAGTCCATCTGGATACAACAGGGTGTACTAAGTACACAAGAGTGAATATTGCTTGACATAATGTACATTTTCCATTACCATACATACTCACAGAATTCTATTCCAATCTCAGCATATTGCGTCTGCCAATTAATTAGGAGAAACGAGGTCAGAGGTCACCTCAAAATTGTTTCAAGGGTCTAAATTCATAACATGACTGTCAATACCGTTCTTTGACACTATTGAGGCTTGGGTCACGAAAAAATGGCGTTTTGATTTACAAATATAATAAATAACGGCAACTAATTTACAAAGTTCATTGACCTCTCCAAGGGTATCACTACGTCAAATATGATGTCCCCACATCTAAAAATTATTTTCATGGCACAAAAGGTTAAGTTTTAGACTTGGTTCATGAAAAATAGGGCATTTACAATTGTTACGGTAAATCTTATCAAAATCCATGGTAGGCAATACGGGTTTTACAAAGGTCATGACCTCTCGCAAGGTCACCAGAGGTTCAAAATGGAATGGTTTACATATGAAAATTCTCTTTATGGCATGAATATCTTTCATTTAGACATGAATCTTAAAAACAGATGGGGTTTAATAAATCTTAAAAATAGCTATAAACAGGTTTACAAAGGTCATTGACCTCTCAAAGGTCAGCAGAGGTCAGATACGTCTGATCATTATTTCCATTGTATGGAGACCCATGAGATAGACTTGGGTCATAGGAAAGTGAATTTTTGAAGAACAAAACCAATGAATAGAGTATGTACAGTTCATTGACCTCTCAAAGGCAGTGGCCCCCCATGAAACCTTGTCGCCCCCCAGTCGCCCCCCTCCCCCCGCTGAGATTTTGAGTTTTAAAAAAAATTATCATTGATCTACATGACGACATGGGCCCTATTATGTACTACAATGTATCTTTTGCGTAAGAAATATTGGTTAAAGTGGTCAGAAATTGCCTCAGATAGCACCACAGAGCATTTAGAATCCAAAATTTTTCGGGGCCCTTAAGCGGGCCCCGAACCCCACGCCTATAGCTCAGAATTCTGGTAGCTGATTCAATGACTCCAACCTCGAAAACAATGTTCACAAAATTTTCTTATGCCTTTAGCTGAGAAAACCTCGAAAATTATGTTTAAATTATTATCTTTTGTGCTAAGATAATTATTGGTTAAAGTGGTAAGAAATTGCCTCAGATCACACCACAGAGCATCGAAAATCCAATTTTTTTTCGGGCCCTTAAGCGGGCCCCGAACCCCACGCCAATAGCTCAGAATACCGATAGCTGATTCAATGTCTCCAACCTCGAAAACGATGTTCAAATAATTATCTTTTGCCAAGAAAATATTAGTTAAAGCATGGAGGAAAGTCGTAAGAAATTGCTTCAAATCACACCACAGAACATCTAGAATCCAATTTTTTCGGGGCCCTTAAGCGGGCCCCGAACCCCACGCCGTAAGGGCTTCGCACTTGCAGTAGTTATGATCAAGGTATGTCCCCCCCCCCCACTCTTGAGAAGCGATTGACGCCCCTGCTTGACGCCACCCATGAAATGTTCCAGCCCCCCAGCGCCCCCACTGAAAAATTCCTGGCTACGCCACTGCTCAAAGGTCACAGAGGTCAAATATGAAATACCTCCATATTTGAACATTTCTTCATGGCATGAAAACCAACATGCGAAGTGTCAGGCTTTTATCACAAAGTGCACAATCCTTTGGCATATTTGGCCTATGCCGCACGACTAAAAACAGTTGCTGACTGCTGTGTTGGCGAAGCAATATTTTCTTCTTTTTAAAACGTCTCTCAGAAAACCGAAAAGCGAACCTCTATGAAACCAGTGCGGTGTTGGCTGGGATGCTCTAAGAAAAGCCATGGGGTGTTCTAAGATGACCCCTGTGCAATCAGTGCAGTGTGGGCTTGGATGCTCCAAGTGGAACCACGCGACGCTCTAAGGTAAGCCCTTTTCAATCAATTTAATGTTGCTGGGATGCTCTAAGAGGAAACCCTGGGGTTGGGTTGGGTTGGGTTGATGTGGGCTGGGCTGGGTTGGTCTGGTCTGATCTGGTCTGGCCTGTCCCAGGGGCCAATTTCATAAAGCTGTTTACCGGTAAGCAAATTTTCCTGCTTACTATAGCAGAAAATATTTGCTAAACGTTAGCGTTTTTCACCACCGATTTTCAAAGTCTGCTTTGTTTAGCACCAAACAAAAAAGTTGCGCGCGGATCATGTCGTCTGCTATTTTCACTCGCGCGCGTCATCTGCTAGGCAAATGCGTTAACTGTTTCGCGCCATATTGTGCGCGCCAACCTCGTTCCCATGGGTACGAGATCTTGCTGCGCCATGTTGTTTCCCATCATGCCTTGCGCAATCTCAACCCCTGGAATAAGAATCAATCATTTCAAACATGAGGTTTGGACGTTGCATTATTTAGCAAAGATTTGTATTAAACGTACGTACCACTTTCATCCCTTTACAACCGAAGATACATGGGTTTTTTTATCGAAAAACGAGGCTGCCATAATCCATATCGTACAGGCATCTCGAGTTTTAACACATATTTTGAATAAGTGACGTGACGTGCAAAGCACGCGAGCGCATTATGGGCGCGCCTAGCCTTTCCCCAAGGCCATCGTGGCTTCTCTAAAGTCACCCGCATTTAAAGCGGCGAAAACGCGAAGCGACTGGAGATGGAGACCACACATGCGAGTGGCAAAGCCACGAGGGCTTTTTGCAACTTGTCGAGAAATTCTTATGTTTTTCTTTATAATCTCGATTTTTGCTACCTCAAAAGGGTAGCAAAATTCCAACCAATGATCAGCCTGTTTGTGCGAGCGTGGCTACTACCCGGACGCGTCGACGCACCCGGATGCCAGTGTTGGAGCAAAGGCTTTGACCCTCAAGGCTAAGGCCAAGGCCAAGGCTTTGACCCTCAAGGCCAAGGCCAAGGCCAAGGCTTTGACCCTCAAGCCTCGAGGCCAAGGCCAAGGCTTAACCCTCAAGGCCAAGGCCAAGGCCAAGGCCCTGTTTTGTGAAATGACCACTGATATAGAACTAATTATAGTCACATGAGTGACACATCATCACGCAAGGGCGGATCCAGAACACAATTTGGGGGGGGGGGGCAAAGAAATTTTGGTCCCCCCAAAAAAAGTGGGTCAAAAAATTACGGCTTGGGCTTGAGGGCCCGCTTACGGGCCCCGAAAATTTTTTGGATTCGAGATGCTCTGTGGTGCGATTTGAGGCAATTTCTGACCATTTTAACCAACGTTTTTTGAGGAAAAGATGGTGGTGTACTCATTGCCTGCCTTTATTACGACGTCACATAAAAAAAATGGTTTCGTTTTTTTTTTTGGGGGGGGGGGGGCATGGCCCCTTTTGGCCCCCTGGATCCGCCCTTATCATCACGAATTGCTCATTACGAAGAACAACATTTCTTTAATTGCAATCAACATGCTCGCATAGGCCTACACCGTTTTATGACTGCACTGTATCTATTAAAGTATAAGTTCAGGTCTTCAATATGGTTTAACTAAACAAAATAATGATTTACTTCTATATTGACACACTATATAGTGTAACAAAAGGAAGAAACTGATTTGGGAAATTTTTATTTGCTGGCCCAACATGGTCAGAAATATCAGCATTATCTAAAACAGATACATGCAAATCTTTAGCACTTTTCAGGGAGACATATATACAACCTATCAGATCTATTCCATAGTTACATGTATATGCAATTAAAGTGATCATCTCATTAGCCCCACAAGTGTACGGAATATTTTTGCAGCAAATCTACTACAATGGTAACAAAATGTGATGCTACAAAAGTGGAAGTGTGCCCAACACACAAATCTATAGGGTGCTCCCCTCCTCCATTTTAATACAATTAAAATGGTAACAGCAAAATTTCGAACAGATTTATCTGGAAAATGCAAAAATCTATGGGCCTTGAAGAGCCTTGACTCAAAATTGCAAGGCCCTGAACCCTCAAGGCCAAGGCCAAGGCCAAGGCTTTTGCCCTCAAGCCTCGAGGCCAAGGCCAAGGCCCTAAAATCCAGCCTTAAGGCAGCCTTAAGGCCAAGGCCCAGCATCAAGGCACTACATCACTGCCGGATGCTTGCACAAAATTTAAAAACAAAAAATGCGAGTCTAGTTTTCCCACGTAATTACTCTTACAGTAACTTATTTTAACTGTACTTATAAAGGTATTTCAAGAAATTATTTGAGGGTATGAATTTATTTTTCATCTGAACTTACAGTTATTTGCTCTTACGTTTTCCTTACTCACCCTTCTTTTAAAAATGGAAGCGACTAGGCAAAATCCGCGTTGTGATTGGTTAATCTTCAGCATGCTTCTTATTTGCATAAAAACTATGAATAATTCAACAAAATCAAGTTGTAAAAGGCCTCGTGGCTCTGCCACTCGTGCGTGCTGAGTTTATCTTTGCTCCAGTCGCTTCGGGTCTTCGCAACTCCGCCGCTCTAAGCCACGATGGCCTTGGCGAAAGGCTAGGGCGCGCCCGGCGTGCAATCTTCGAAATGAGCGCGCAGTACCCTCTGAATAGCCAGTCAGCATCGTTTACGTGTACATCACGGCCAGGGGTTAATGGAGGAACGCGCACGCGCCCATGGAGTCGAGGTTGGGTTCGCGCGTATATTGTAATGTACTTATTGGTAGATTTTAGGGAATAACAGTGTGAGGATCCGGTCTTCACTGCGTGATAATGACCGGGTTTGGGGGTGACCGCTGTTAATGGACCGAGACGAAGTCGAGGCAAGTCGAGGTCCATTAACAGCGGTCACCCCCAAACCCGGTCATTATCACGCAGTGAAGACCGGATCCTCACACTGTTAGTCCCATTAATAAATACCTTTTTAACGAAATAAACAGTTAAAATGCTCAAATGTTGTGACTTTTTCCGGCGATATTTCCAGACTTTTTTGTGTTCATGTTCATGGGCCATATTTTAGCTTATGCGTGGTACCCTGTCTCTTCAATAAGCGTTGTTATATACACCACAGCCGGGCCCAGGCTGCGATGGACAATAATATTGCAACGTCTTCATTAAGTACGCGTACGACTTCTGCTGCTGTAGCAAAAAAAAATTAGGGGGGCCTACAACAATGTTTTCATATTTTTACCTTATGGAGGAAGCTGAAATTTCGTTTACACATTCCTTGTGTCCAGAATTACAAAGATGCTTGGTTTAGGAAAGGTAAATATGTCGATGGGCGAAGTATTTACAGAAAATCAATCGTACATCTACGCTTTCGTCGTAACATCCTCAGTATAGTGCACTGCCGCTGTACGATGTCGTTTCAAAACTTCCTTACGCGCGCGCACCCATAGCAACTGTGTTGCGTACGCGCGCGTCAGTCTCACGCGAAGGTGGTTGAGAGCATGTGCAGTGCTGTATTGTTACAAGCTGCCGTATGACTGTTGTAAATTTGGCCAATCATTGACTTCCATGGGGCTGGATCAATGCTGGTTCAGGGGCCATTTATTCGCTTGTTCTCTGAAGCCGGTCATTATCACCGTTAATGCCCGGCCACGTGATCGAGTCTCGACCAATCAGAAACCATCAACTCTGCAAGGTATTTATTAAATTAAATTCATTATCATCATGGCTGCCACAGTTGAAATTTGCGGCCCCTCATCTAAGAAGAGAAAGTCAGGCCCATTCAGCTCAAAGATGGATATGGCTCTAGAAACATCACGTGCTGCAGAAACAAATGCAGTAGAGGGTGTTTTGATATTATTAATAAAAAACACACAATGCCTGACGATAGTAATGTTGATATTTTGATAATTATGATGGGGTAGGCTAAAGGTTGAACACGTATACAACTGCTGCTGACCAGAAAGACAGCTAATACATTCAATGCGTGGTGCCATTGTTGAAAGCACAGGGGTTATTTCGCTGCTGTGTGAAACACGACAACAAATGTGGTCTGCATAACCCTATAGGATCAGGACAACCATCACTAGCAGACCCGGATGAAAACATGGCCTTTGTTTTATGGCTTCTTGGCGTCTTCAGCTTGACATTCGTCGGTCAGCCTGCACTTGCAAAGGTATAGCTCAAATTTCATATATTAATTCGCGATTGTATTCACTGAATTGACAGGCCAATGTGAATATCTTGACATTTTAGTGTTAATTGGAAAATGATTTCTTTTTAAAGGTAGAGTATATCATTTTATCCTTTGTGCAATTTCTTTCGTTTGAAGAAACAATAACTGCTCAACATCTAAAGACTCGTACTTCACAACATAAACCTGATGAAGTTTTAGCTCGGTGAATGTTGTACATTCCGAGAAAAAAAACCAACGTTCTTGGATCTCGATTTCAATTCGAAAGTTGCCGAGTCGTGTTTTGAATTGCGCCCAAAATCAGCGTCTGGGACACGTTCTCATTCAGCCGATTGCAGCTACGCGATGTCACGCACTGAACCGATCAATGGGCCCTATGCACGAGTTGGCCATTTTTGTCGAGTTCCCTCAATGTATTTCAATAATTGGTAACTGTATAATGGGATGGCGCCAGACTATTTGTGCAGGCATAATGCATCTTTATTTTACTGTCATTTTTTATTTTTTTATTTTTTGGGAGCAGTGCGGGGGAGGCTTTAAGGGAATATACAACATTGGTAAATGACAGTTTAAAGCATCCTAAAACTCATGGCCCCGTGTGTGCTGACATTTTTAAGAAAAGTGGTATTTTTGTATCAATTTCCAACGCTTGTCGGCCGACCAGCGTTGGCAAAAACCCCGGCTTTTGTAAATACTGCTCCCGAATTATCATATTTGGTTTGTCCGCATTTTGTTTGCAATCGATTACACACCAATGAACGAGTACAAGCCAGCCAGACTGATTTCCTGACCTTACAATTCCCCAACGTCTATAAATCATCGGCGGCGGAACACTTTTAAAAGTGTGTGGGGGGGGGGGGCAAAGTCCAGTTACTGTTCCCGGAGCAGAATTAAAGCAAAATCAAAGCAAATGGGAAAAGTGTGAAGTTGGTCCGAAACGAAAGTGTGACCTACGTAAATGTCTGCTAACTATGCATGTGGACTATTCCTACCGTAATTTTCGGAATATAAGCCGCGGCTTGATTTTGCCCATGAAAATGTTTACTGCGGCTTATACACAGGGCGGCTTATACGCCGAGCCTTGAAGAATAAAAATAAGATTCACATGTGTAGTTAATGTACTGGTATAAGGAGAGAGGTGTTGCTGAAATGAATTATCAATTACAAAAGTCATTAACAAACCGAAACCAAGGTACCGAGCGGTAAAAAGTACGGTGAAAGCTGTCTTCGACGCTTGCGACCAGCCGTACGTGATACCATGGGTGGTGTGCAGCTAGCTGCATGCTTTACCCCAGCGGACCACACCATTTGTGGTAATGAAGGGGTGTACTTTCTTGGGAACAATAATTACCAATATTTCTGCATTTACAAAAAACGAAAAAAAGACGACTAATACTTTTTATGGTGTTCGAAACATTTCTTTATTAGATAATAAGTTGTTCAACGTCACAGTATATATTTTTTTCTTGAAACGAATTCAAGAAACGATGTAAAACTCAAAACAGGGACTAAATCACCCCTTACAAAATTAATGGATTCGTCCATAAAAAATGTCAGCATCGTTTCGTACGGCGTTAAAGGGTCTTTGGTTTTGACTATTTTTGAAGAAAGTAACGATCGAAACTTGATTTTTTTACGTTACTATTCCCTAGTAATCACAAAAACTTGAAAAGTTTTGAGGTAAAAACGGACCTGTTTATTTTTAGGACAAAACAAGTCAGCATCTGTTGCCACAAAAGCAAGATTTGTAGCGCTCCAGTCAGACAACACACGGTGGGTTGCATACTCTCTCACGTACTGCGGGAAAATGTTGTCATTCACCGGCGCGGCGCAGGCTGCCTGGCCGGCCATGCACTAACTTTTAAGGCCGGGGACCGGGACGGGGCCAGCCGGCAGCAGTTCCCGGTGTTTATTTCTCATCATCAATTTCCATATTTGTTTGTAAGAGTATCGATTGAAAATGATTTGATATAAATTTTGTGGCCCTTTTTATAGCTTCTGTAGTGTAACTGGAACTGGTTCAGAGCTTTTTGACTAGAATTTGGAGGCCTTAAAATTGAAACCGCTGCGGCGGATGCCGGCGGCTTATATACGCCGACTTCAGATCTTAATTTGCAGATTTTTGCGTGCTGCGGCTTATACACCGCGCGGCTTATATTCCGAAAATTACGGTATATCCCTATTTTTCGTATCATTTTTCTAATTTTGTGTCGCCATACTCACTTAGGTATAAGGCCTATTGTCAAATTTCAACCCCAGCCAGGGGTGTTAATCGCTTTTCAAGAGTGGGGGAACATACCTTGATCAGAACTGATGCGAGCGTGAAGCGTGAAGCCCTTGAGGCGTGGGGTTCGGGACCCGCTTAAGGGCCCCGAAAAAAATTGGATTCTAGATGCTCTGTGGTGCGATCTGAGGCAATTTCTGACCACTTTAACCAATATTTTCTGAGCAAAAGATACATTGTAGTACATAATACTATTAATAGGGCCCTGTAAATGAGACACGTGTTCAAAAATCTTTTTTACCTCTTGTATCATTTTAATTAACCTCGTTTTTAAAAATCGCTCGTGGTAAAAAGTGGGGGCAAAATAGCTACCTATTCAAAAGTGGGGGAGAACTTCCCTCTCTGCCCCCCCCCCCCGGTTCCGCCGCCGGTGCTATAAATTGCTCCGTTTCATCTGAAGTGGGGTCAGGGAAACAGACTACAAGAACATGATTGTTTTTTCTTGGTTTTTCCTGCATATATGAATCCAAAACTTACAACAAGTCAATGTAACAACATTTTGCTATAATAATAATAATAATAATAATAATAACTATAACTCGGAAAGCAATCCATTTCTGAAAATTTTAGCAAAAGCAAATGTTGTATATTCCCTTTATAGGGAATGTTTAATTACAAATTTTATATTATTCATTAAAGCAGACTGGAATTAATCAGTTATTAACTTGCTTTCATTTATCTTCGCAAGTTTTCAAAAACAAAGATTTTACCTCACTTTCAATTCAATATGGCCGACTCGTGCCATTGGCCCATTATAGCAACCGCGCGTCAATGCTGTGCGCACCCATGCCTTCGCCGAATTAAAAACGAACTACTATAGGTTTTCCCGGCTATTCTAAAACATTTTTCCTTCAAATTCACTAACTGTAACATTCAATTTCGTCCGAGAAAAAAAAATCGCACGCTTTTAACAAACCAATTTAGTCATTTACCATTCAAATTCAAAATTTGGTCACCCTCTTTAGTCACAGGGTCGCGAATATTCGTCTAAGCTGTTGCCGAATGTCAGCATTGAGAGATCGAATTCGTCTAATATAAATCAATTTGACGAATTTGGTATTCTGAATAACAAGGAATGGCGTGGACGAGACGAAATCAAATACTCCGGGACGAAAACGTGTGCTCATTGTTTGAATTTGCTTGAAGTGAATTTGAAATTGTTTGACAAAAGACGAGATTTAACATTGGAAGTGCGCTTAATCGATGTTGATGGACGAATTTGAAAATTAGAAACGGTGAACTCGAATAATAAACATTTTAAATTAGCCGGGAAAACCCATATTAAACAGAAAATTAAAAAATGCGTCTTTAGACGCATCTTTGGAAATGACCTTCTTATTGTTTTCTTCAAAATGACAACATGCCAGAAAGAATAGTTAATCGGGAGAGTTTAATGCCATAGCTACCTTTCAACCAAGTAAGATTTTCAACAATAATTTCGTCAGTTACTGTTTGGATAGCTGCAAATGATATATACTATATACCTTTATATGACTATATAACAATCATAACGATGATTTTCCACGTTGATAGCAAATAACTTCCTTACAACAAAAACTGATTTAACGTTGGTTATAAAAGAACCCAGTTTATTTGTGGAGCTATTCCCCATAATAAATAGACTTGCACTGCACTGAATATAACGTCATTGTTACATTTTCTATCGCTGTTTATCAAAGCTGCAGCTTCAAACAAAAAAACATGATTGTGTGTGTGTGGTTTTTTTTTTTGGTATTTGATACTATTCGTTATTACAAATCTCACAGCTAACGGAAAAAACCCAAAAGGTGTATCATGGAATCATTTGGGTGAAAAGCTGAACCTCGAATAAAACTGTTTTTAAGTCATCCGACATGTCAATCCTTTACTGACAATATGGCATTTCTTTCGTTCAGTATGTGAGTTTTTCCATGGACTTTCACTACCATGTTCTTGGCTATAGCTATAACGCCTCTGTATGACTGTAGTGTTACCTCCAGCATCTTCATGTTAATTTCCAGGAGAAGCTCCTCTTTTTGCTTGTGGATGGACTGAGATGGGATCGTCTTGGCTACGACATGCCAGCCTTGGACACGATGGAGCAGCAAGGAGTCCGCGCTGAGTGGCTGGACGGCGTGTTTATTACCAAATCGGCACCAAGTATGTTCAGCATTGCCACGGGTACGTGAAAAAGATACATTCGCTTATTGTACAGGGTGAGTAAAAAAAAAAAAAAACCCAAAGTCGGGACTATTGTTTCAGTTCTTTTCAAGTTTTAAGCAAAATTTTAAACAAAACAATCCACACACATTCTACGGTGATTTGTTTTCGTTTTGCTGAAAGAACACTTACCTTTTTGTGATATGTGGAAAGAAATTTAAAACGGTGGTGGTGTTAAAATTCCGTAACTATAAAAACTACAGGAGTTATTTGAATGATTCTTGTACTAAAAGAAAGCTTATGAATTGGGCTTCCATTTCCTACATTTTGAAAGTGCTGCATGCAAATTTCACGAAAACAATGGTCCCGACGTTTGGGTTTCATTTTTTTTTACTCACCCTTTATTTAAATAAATGCTTTAAGTTGCTCAATCAATAAGTTCAGTTATGTAATATCGCAATAGATAAAGGCCTTAGCCTTATTATAAAGGGATGTGAAGGATGTGAAGTAAAAACGTTCTTTATGGGAACTGGTTGTCTCAATGTGAAAAAGAATTTCCAAATTTCCAAATCAGAATTGAAAAAGTATGCTGCCATTTAGCAAAAGAAATGTTTCAAGTATGGGGGTATTTCTAGTTTTTCCCAAGTAAGAATCAGTCAGGATAGGTGTTGCACACTCAGAAGGGGCGACAAATGATGTCAGATAATAATAGTTTGTGGGAGGGGTTCGAGTCTAACCCACTTGATAAGACAAAATGGCACCATTCATAACACTCTCTGGTGTATAAGATGTTGGGGTTCGGTGGTGTTGGAAGATACGTACAATGAAGAGGCTACAAGAGCGCCACCAAACGTTATTAATGGCCCTTCTACTATTTCCTAAACTATTTCCAATTGAACACTTCTGCTTACGTTTGTGAACTTCCCATCCATTTAACCCTTTGAGTACATTACAAACACTTCGAAACAAGAAATGGAAATGACTGAAGCGTTGATTTTGTTTGTAATCACTTTGTTCTTTCTTTCAAGCACTCATGTTGTCCTTAACTGGCATACTATGGAGAAAGTAATTGATGAGAGGGTCTTCCGTTTCTCTTTATAGGGCTTTACATTGAGAATCACGGTGTTGTACATAACTTGGCTTTCAATCCGTCTACCGGAGATATATCAGATGGCTGGTCCGAGACATTAAACACAACGTGGTGGTTCAACTGGGCGGGAGAGCCCCTCTGGATTACGGCCATGTCGCAAGGTCTCAAAGCGGGCTCCTTCATGTACCCAGGGGGACAGACGCCAATCAACGGCACCTACCCGGATCGCTTTATCGGCTACACCAGTGCGACATATGAGAAATACTTATATCTGCCTGATCGCGCGGATATAGTGTTTGATTGGTTGTACATGGACGGACTAGACGTCGTGTTCCTGTACGTCGGTAAGCTAGATGACGAATTACACAACACAGGGATTGGCGAGGAAGCGGGTAATGTAGCAGACGAGGTGAACGAGTTGGTATCCTACATACTGGAAAAGATGCAAGAGATCAGCATAAGAGACAGCTTGAATTTCATCATCGCCAGCGACCATGGCATGGCGGATATCTCTAATGACAAGGCGCTCTCATTGTTCGACTACATCGACGAGTCGCTTGTGGAGTTGGTCATCTCGGATGGTGGGTCCGTGTTTCAAATTCTACCAGTAGATGGCGCCCTTGAAGAGGTAAGGCATGGACTCATCCGAAGTATACCAAGTTAAAACTTCCTTCGCTCCGCCGTTTTAATTTAACGCGTCTCCAGGGCGGTCCTAGAGTTGAAATCAAGTCGGTATTGGCCGGGTTTTGTTCGCCAACCGCGCCGCGATATGGATTCTCGGCTTTGTACACAACCTATGTAAATTGCCGCAAGATTTGGACGGAGCAGTCTGAGAATTTGGACGGAGCAGTCTGAGAATCAATCAATTCATAATACACCTGCTTTAGTTCAAAGCAGCAATCGTGCAAAGGTCATGTTCCATCCATAAGGGTTGGTGATTCGACCATCGTGCCATCAAATCAAGTCAGAAATCTCGGCATTATCTTTGATTCATCTCTATCCATGGAACCTCACCTTACATCAATCTCTAGATCAGTCTGCATGTCGATCCGTAACATCGGACACATACGAAAATATCTTTACAAACACACAATCTGAAATACTTGTTCACGCTTTCATCACATCCAAAATTGACATGGGCAATTCACTATTGTATGGCATTAACCTAAATCAACTAAACCGTTTGCAGCGACTACAAAACATCAGTGCCAGACTAATCTCTCTCACTAGTAAACATTCTCACATCACTCCTGTACTAGCAGATCTCCACTGGCTTCCAGTATCATACAGAATCAAATACAAACTTGGCCTATTCGTGTTCAAAATCCTCCACAACAATGCGCCGGAGTATCTCATCGAGCTCATCCACCCGTACTCAACAGCACGCACCGGACTCCGCTCCAGTGAGCTCATGATGCTTCACGAGCCCAGGACCTCCACTCTTTGGGGTGACAGATCCTTTACTGCAGCATCAGCCCGAGTGTGGAACCAACTCCCTCTGGCTATCAAATCATCTCCATCCATCACAACATTTAAGACAAACATAAAATCTCACCTGTACAAACAAGCTTACTCTCACAACACACAATCCTAACTTGACTTTCTCCTCAAGCGCCATGAGCGCCTTTTTAGGCGGATACCGGCGCTTTACAAATGTTCTTTTATCATTATTATTTTTATTATTATTACCTTAAGGTCGGGTTAAGCAGGCCAAACCGACCCGAAACGTAGATAAGATATAAACCGAATCCGAACTGAAACCGATCTGAACTCCCATCATCCGAGCCGACCCGAAACGACTCGAAACCGAACCGACCCGGAAAAAAGCCCCAATATTTGGCTTGGGCGACGATGCCCGCTTTTTGTGCCTGAACTTAACCGCGTCGCTTGAAACTTGTCGTCTCTCTGTAAAGAATCATACCGTACGATACGATGCAAACTCATAACGGTACTGGTGGGCCTACACGTTATTGACTTGGCGTGATAGACCGCAAGACTGCCTCTGAGGAGGCCAGTACAAGCGGTACAAGGACCAGCTAAGCAAACCTTGAAAGCCTGCAACATCCCTACTGAGACCTGGGAAGAGCTTGCCAAAAACATTACCACTTGGCGTGCTGTATAAGCTGGAATTGAATGGTTTGAGGCTCACCACACCCAATCTGCCATAGACAGACGTACTCGACGTCACCAGCGGTTGCAAAACCCAGTGCCAGCAGCTGATGCTCACATCTGTCCTGACTGTGGTCGTTCTTGCCGATCACGTATCGGCCTGTTCAGTCACCTCAGACGTCACCATGCAACTACATCTTCGTGCAAATCCGATATGATGCATGCGCAAATTATCGTAATTAGTGACGGACTACCAGAGAGAGTACTATGTAGAAGCTGAAATTAGAACTCTGGAATAACTCAGAAGCTTCCTTGTACCATTTCTAAGTCATGCAGTCAAACAATTTGCTAACAGAGCTCTGCGGAGGCTAACATGCATGGTGGTGTAAGTGGTAGCGGTATTAGCGGTGCTACGTGAAAGTGGGGAGGCGGGTGGGCACTCTACGGGTAAATATTAATTTGCTGGTAGAATCGGCCCATTCTTTGGTGGGGGATTCTGCTGCGCTCTAGTTACCCGTAGGGTATTGCTACATAATATGCAGAATAGCACTGTTTTTTATAGGTGAGTTCGCGTACGACACGAGCGTGTACATGTGGAAGGCAGGCCACAAGGAAGCATGAGCCATATAAGCCAACAAAATTAAACCCAATAAAGTAAATCGTATATGAATCGGCTGTTACCATAAGGAGGTAAGCCGTCACTGGTTGGTACTGTGGGGCGCCAGCGGAGGAAGAACCGGATCTCGTTGCGCTTCTGGGGCAGTATAGGCTGCACGACTAGTACTGCCGTCGGCGCATCCTCGAGATAACAAGTGGTGATTGAAGGTGTTGGAGGATTCCAACATGCCGCATATGATATCTGCAAGGGGCACTCCTTTGAAAAAGCCCCAAGAGGTCGCCACGCTGCGAACTTCGTGTGTGTGTACTTCAGGATAGGCCAGTCACCCGATGCGAGTTGTATGGCCGTCACGACCCAGCGAGCGTTTGCATCGCGGAATGCTGGACGATGCAGTGAAACCATAGTTATGAATAAAGCCTGTTTGTCACCGCGGATTGGTGCAGTCCGATGGAGGCAGGCCTATCACTTGAGGGTCCGGACAGGACACCAGAGCTTGTCCTCCGGGACAGAGGAGGACTTTAAGTCACGAACGAAGATGTCAGGTGGGGAGAACGTCGCCGACTGGTTCTTCTTGAAGAAAGAGCGATGGGGGATAAGGCGGACCCCGCTGGGCTCCCAATGTAAATATCATTGACTTATGATCAGGGCATGGAGTTCACACATGCGGCGGGCTGTAGCTGCCATTAGGAGGAAGGCCATTCTCAAGGAAACTTTCATAAGAGTAGCCTGGTCGAGAGGTTCAAAAGGAGGCCGGGCGAGAGATAACAAGACCTGCCCAAGATCCCATGAGGTATAGTGTTCGTGTGAGTATGTAAACACCGGCAATCGTGGACGTAGGACAAAAGAATTGGGGCGCAAACAATACGTCCACGATTGACCGAACGTCCACGATCTCAAATCGTGTACAAAACCAATGAGAGCTGTCGCTAAAAAGTTAGTACAAACAAAGGAAAGAGGATTAGGGACAATGGAGCGTCCACGATTGCCGGCATTTACACACATGTGTGTGTGTGTGTGGGTGTGTTTGTGTTACATACCCTATGTGGACTTGTGAACAAAAGAGGTCCACATAATGCAGGTTGTGTTAACCTTATGTGGACTAAGCCGTGTCCACATAAGGTTTTGCCCTTTCTGGAAAACAGGTTTAGAGGCATTTTTTGGTTAGGTTTATCTGTAGCAGAATGAAGAGAAACACTATAGGGAATCATAGAAAAAAAAATTGGGTTAAAAGAGTTTTCACAGTTAAAGTAAAGTTATTTTTTGTACCGAGTTTTCTTAACTACACGAAAACAAAGCAATGTCCACACAAGGTATTTAACACACGTCTGGGTGTGTGTGTGGGGGTGTGGGTGTTCGAGAAACATACATGCCTCTGAGAAGGTGTGTGAGGGCAGTGCAATCGGAAATCGAAGAACCGTCCTAGAAACCTGGCTGAACGGCCGCAATTTCGGAGCAATAGTTTTTGACAGTGCAAACCGCTAGATTCGACTGGAAGAGGTGGAGAAGAAAATCGCAATCTTCGGTTAGAGTTGAAGCGAAGGGATCCACTGCACGCCGTCTGCACCATATATAGAAGTGCCGTAATCGGTTGACCGGCGCCGACTATGGGCCAAGATGGTGGCAGCCTCTTGAGAAAGTCCAGCATGTCTGAAGGAACGCTGAACAACGGCCAGCTTGTCACGTGTAGGCTCGTCGGATCGGGGTGAAGCAGATCCGACTGAGGTTGACAATGAATGTCTGGACATTGTGGGAGGAGGAGGCGGGGCATGATAGAGAAGGCGGACAAGTCGTGGAGACCACGGTTGTCGGGGCCAAAATGGGGCAATCAGGAGGACCCTACATAGGTCCTGCTCGATAATCCCGATTACTTTGAGTAGAAGGGAGATCGGAGGGAAGCGGCAGACGATTGGTGCACGCAAATAAGAGGGCGGTTGAGTATTGTTGAGTATCGATGTACGGACGATCCAACTGAGAGAAGATCGTCCGCGTGACCGAATTTGGGAGAGTCCACTCCGTGGGGTGAATCGAGCCCCGGGAGAGAGCGACGGCTTTGTTGTTGTCCGTGCCCGCTAGATGGACCGCTCTGTTGGCCGCTGAGAAGGGATCGACTTGGGTTTGGACTCGTTGATGAGGAAACCCAGGTATTCGGCTAGGGAGCAGGTCCGACGGACTGCGCGAGCAGCTGATGCCCGCGATTTGACGATGATGAGCCAGTCGTCGTGGCACATGAACACCTGTAGAACTTGACGATGGAGGGCACAGTCTAGCGTCTTCACAATTCTGGTGAAGACCCGAGGGGTCGTGGACAACTAAGCCAAAAGAAAGGGCTTGGAAATCGTGAGTGGTGCCTTCGTAAGAAAACAGAAGGAACCTGGTGTGACTCACCAGTCACCCCCGACCCCACCCCATTGGTTCCCTTTGATCTGGTCGCCCTCCTCGACGCTCGAGTTTATACCCCTTCCCGTCCGACGAGACGACCCAGTAATACCACACCTACCGTTGCTGAGGACGTACGTGATAACATTGTCGCCGACTCTGGTCACCGGACCTTGACTACATCCCTAGCCTGTTTCCGGACGATACCCGTAGCAACGAACGGCACTTAAACACTTTGACAGCGCCGCTCGTTTGGATATAACCCACACATCGTTTTCGCTCTATTGTCCGAAACTTATTTCAGGGGTGTCAAACCATTCCAGCCAACAGGCTGGGCCTTGGCACTGATGATGATGGTGCCCTCCACCAGCTCCTCCTCTGGTATCTCCAGGATCAGCTTGGAGTCCTTGATTAAATAGTTGACCCTGCGGAGTAGCTTACCCATCGTCTGCTTTGTGTCATTGCTCATGGTCGTGGGAAGCGGCATGTTGGCAAAGCGAGTGGTTTGCTCCAGAGCCGAGTCAAACACGTACAGCTGGACATACCGAGGTGTACGGTCTCCCAGGATCTGCTTGAAGGGGCCTAAAGCACTGGGTGACCCTCCCGTGGAAGGTGACCGCGGGGTACCATCCATGCAGAAAGGCGGTGTCTCTAATCTCCCTTGTCGGTGATGCTGAAGAGGCAGACCTCATTGTTGACAGGCCGAACGTGATTGCGGAACAGTATAGCCTCTGGGCTGTTACTGAACAAGAGATCGTTTATCTCTGGTGGCTGGGTGGGGAAGGTCGTGAGGTTGACCTTTCCGTCTTCACAGCAGATGTTGGGGGGGGGGGGGGGGTTCGTTCATGAACAGCAAGGCATTGCAGTGATGACATACCTTGTCCATGGTTCCAATGGTGTCCTGCGTGTCCTTGAGCTCGGGTATCTGACGGTGCCAGCCAGAACTGCCTGACTTTGACACGCAAGATGCGAAGTGACGTGGGTACGTGTTGAACAGCTCTTAATGTGTCTATTGTTCATATTCTGTGCGTCCCTAACCACAGAATATTCCCTCCTGGCAGCTGTACGTGGCGGTCCTCCACCTGCTCCTCCTCCCTAATCTCAGAATCTCCGAATCTCCTGGCAGCCATTCTCTGCTGGTTCTGAAGTCGTTCCTGGTGTCTTTCCCCACTTTTGTGCCTTGCCCTTTGTAACCTCTTCCTTTCTGCAGCTGCTTCTTGAGGGGTGGAGCTGATCTAGAGCTGTCGGGGTTGTGAAGTTGTTCGGGTGTTACTGACCTGTGGCACTGACCACCGGCTCCTCTTGTCAGTTGTCAGAGCTTTCTTCCACTGAGAGGGAGCGGATTCAGGGCTGGTGGGAGCAGGCATCGGAACGACAGGAACAGTTACTTGTCCTTTGAAGACAAAGAGATAGTTGTCTGGGCTACATACCCGCTCCAATGGCACCACTTTGGGCAGGGAGCCGTCGTCGCAGGAGAACGAGTTGTCACTTTTTGAGTAGGGCGTAATAATGACCGCCGTTGTCCTAAGTCCCATTGCGGTTGATGATGGCTGTCAGCTCAAACTGAACTCCTTGGAGTGAGAGCACGTCAGAAGTCGTCCCGATGGTCTGGAGCTTCTGAAAGTGGCCTAAAGGCCTGAGCCCAAATCTCTTGAGCTGAATGAGGAGGCAGTCAGGGAGCCTGCTAATCTTCCTCTGAGCATGAAACGGCTTGGACTCGCACTCCATCTCCCTGCCATGATCCACAATGCCCCCGTTGTTGCAGCACCGAGTGCATCTCTTCCCCTCTCCTCTGCTGCAATCAGCCGGTGTTTTATGTAAATGAATTTTCACATTCTTTGTTAGGAATGGCACAAGGACACTCTGAATAAGTTGTAGAGTTGTAAATTTGACTTCCCCATATAGTCAAAAACATAGGATTCAGAAGCAAAATTATCAAAATCGGTCAAGTGGGTAAAATTCTGTGTGGTAATATAGGTGTTTATGAAGGAAATGGAGGCTATTTGAAAATTTAAGTGGCTAATGGGATTGCTCAAATAAATGGTTCCAGGGGATGAACATACAGATTTTGGTGCTTGTATCCACATTGGAAAGATGGTTACAGTAATCTGTTGCACTAGTCACCATACATAATGTCGCGTCCTTTCTCTGATACATCATTTGTCCCTGACAGGTGTACAGTAAGTTGATATCCGCCAACCCGTCCATAAATGTGTTTAAGAAGGAAGACTTCCCATCGATGTTTCACTACGCCGACAACCCCCGGAACCTGCCTATCATTGGCTATATGGATATCGGCTGGACTATGTACAAGGTAATTAGGCGGGATAAGCCCTGCTGTTAAAAAATGCAACGGATATCTTCCTCCGTGCGAATTATCGAAAAGTATCACAGGAAGAATTGGAGCACTATCTACACTTTCGTAAATTTTCTACTATTCATGTTTGAAATATCGTTCCCGCGTATAGAATTTCAGAGTATTACAAGAACTGTCACTATTTTTCAGTTTCCACTGATTACTTAAAATATTAAAAAGATAATTCTAATATCACATATTATTTGGCGTAAATGATTATACGAGGTCTATAAGACAGCTTTTTATTAGGATTAAAGAAAGTGTTGATGTCTTTTCAAGTCTTCTTCAATGAACCGATGAGAATACTTGAGCTCTTTGAGGTACAGTGTCATTATGATTCATGTAGCGTCGATGTAATGTCAGTAATCGATAATTAATTGATTGGTTTTGATTTTGGTTTATTCATCACAGAGAGTCAATCAATCTGAAGTCATCTATAAAGGCGGGCATGGCTATGACAACCGGGACATGACTATGAAGACATCTTTCTATGCCCAAGGACCAAGCTTTAGGCAGGGCTACCTCGCCAAACACTTCGAATCGGTAAGACTATACGTTACGTGTGGCTAACTCCGACTTCATGCTTTCTACAACAGTCGATTATAAAGTCCTCAAAGGATGATAGCATACTGTCCGTATTATTGTCAGGTTTCTCGCAGAAATATATATTTTGTTTTTAACTTGCTATTTTTCTGGCAAAATGACATATTAAAGGAAAAATGTGCCATTTATTGATGGAATAATCACGTCACAATTTCGCAGTATTTGTTGCCCGACAGTCGTTTGTTCTGACAAGGTATACTGATTCCCGCCCCTGTCAGCATTGATAACGCAATGACCAGGAACCAGTCTACTCGCAGGTCGAATCTGTTTGTGCGCAAAAGCAGCCACAATCAGCCCTTTTTCAGAGGGTTGCAGACTACCGAAATAGACTTAGTAGTTTTTCGGTTAATTCAAAATAAAACATTCAATGTGAACTGTTTTGAAGAGCGCGGATACATCTTTAAAAGTTTCAGTTGCGTATTTTTTTTCAGAGTAGCAAAACCGAAGTGTGAAAGATGGGGAGCTGATTGCTAGACATTACTTAACATTGATGTCGTGTTGTTGAAGTGCTATAATTAATGCTCCTACAAATGATGCATTTTTTCAATGTATGCATGATCGTACTCAACTTTGGCTACAAATAATATTTTCTGTAACTAAGCTACATGCATGTGGAAACGATTGTACGGAATATGCAACAGCCGACTACAGTGGGTAGTGGAACAAAAATTGGCTTCAAGCAGAACAATTATATTTGCTATTACTTTGTGCATTCTTGGTTCAAATAAATGAGATCATTTACTATAGGTAAACATCTACCCACTGATGTGTGAACTACTTGGCATCGTGCCAGCTCCAAACAACGGCTCCCGTGACAACTACAAAGACATGTTGGTATCCGAGCACCCGCCTACGTCACCGCCCGACTGTGGTGCAAGCGCCCTCTGTAGTCAATGTCGCTTCATCCTTTTGACGTTTGTTGTCGCCGCCTTGATTCAAAAATCCTGAGCAATTTTTACCACTGGGTTAAGCTTAATAACGTTTCATTTAGTATTTTTTAACTGCCACGATTTTCAGGAACTTTGTGGAGATGACATCGTAGCTTAACCCCTTTCACTAATTTCTGTTAACCAAATTTAATTTCATTTATAAGGCCCCCCAAAAAGTCTCCGGTTTCTGGTATGGAGCTTGCCCAAAAAGTGGTGCGGCGACGCGGCTTTTATTATTTTTTTTCCGGTTTTTTTCTTTCTTCAAATGTCGGCTGATGACTGCAAATGGTGCCCGACTAAACTTAGTGCAAATATTATGGGAGACCAGAGAGGTCGCATAAAGCTTATTCTCGATCATAACCCCATCTAAAAACACGTTAAAATTGTGCAGCAGCAGGATTCCAGTCAAACCAGTGAGTTTGGCGGTTTTGAGACATCTTCTTTCATTGAAAAAAAACCTTTTTCATTTTGCCGACGCGCATGGCTAGCTACGGCGACGCGCGCGCATACCAGAAACCGGAGACATTTTTTTTTTGGCCTAAAGTTTCATTTTGCATATTTTGTATTGTGCGCCATGAGCGTCTTGCTTGGCGGATACCGGCGCCTTATAAATGTTCGTTATTATTATTATTATCTGCAATATTTGAAGTGCTGTTTCCAAACAAAAATTTTACATACACATTTTCCGGTATACATTTCCATTAAATTTGCGGGTCAATTTGGACTATTTGACAAATCACGTATTTTTAAAAATCGCCTTCACGTCCACGCTTTCTTAAAAAAGTATTTTTAAAAAGGCGTGGACGTTATAATTACAATGATCGTGAAAACACGTACTGCACGTTGGAAATAACAACACCAAGTACACTATGTGAATCCATTACTAGCCAATTGCGGTATCGAATCAAGAAACAGGAATAAAATTTCCTATCCACGGCTAACTATTGGAAACGAGGTTGGAAATAAAGTAAACACTGGGGACGAGGTTGAGTCAGCGTCGTTTACGTGTTCATCTCGGCCAGGGGTTCGTGAAGGAACGCGGACGCGCCCATGGAGTCGATGCTGCGGGCATCTTTATTTTCTCACCATTCAAATCAACGTAACCAAAGCGAAGGAAAAATAGTCTGGTTTCTTTTTGCACAAAAAAACATTATCATTCGGTACTGTTATTGGATACAGGAACATGACTGAAATGGTGGCAGCATGATAAAGGTCCATAGTACTGATAGCCCGCTGTTTTGCCGATGCTCCCATTGGTTTTCAATGGCTTTTTAAAGCCTCCCTTTTCACCAACAATTCGCTTGCAAATAGTCCCCTATTAAAGGTTTCCTGCTTTACAATTTGGGATGGAGCAATACTGGTCATAATACCAACCAAATTGTATTTTTGATAATTATATAGGGTGCGTTCGAGCGAGTTACTCTTGCTACTCTCCCGAGTGCAATAAAGTGCTGCGTGCGCATCACCCGCGGCGCAAGAGTACTCCCGGGAATTTCTTTTCCGTAGGTACGGTTGCTCCAAAGTCCTGAATAATTCAACAGTTTCGATCGGGCCAGTATGTTCATACAGTTCATTCATGAAACAGAACAATGATATCAAGAGTTTTGTTGTTATTTAGTAAACAAGTTTCCTTTAAAGCATTTAAAAATACGGACGTCGTCTAGTTTACAGTAGCCTAGTGGATAGCGTGATGAGCTATGGATACAAAGATCCCTGGTTCGAATCCACGTCGTCACTGATGCTCGACTATTAAATTTTTCTTCTCTGAAATTTAACGTTGAGATAATTTTATTTTAAGGGAAAAAAAAGAGAACGAGAACCTCAGTGTCTTGCAACGATTCAAAGGAAAACTGAATTATGCATGACATTTTGAGCGACCCACCAACGAAAACAAATTTGTCTCCTCGTCTAACCGAGAGTTAGACTTGGCCCAAGTCTGGGTTGCGCTCGGTCTGTGCATATAAGTAAATCCACGCCATACAGTGTAATGCGTTCCCTCATGCGTCGAAGCCGGACATCGTGTTAGAAACGTACATGAACATGTCTTTTTTTTTCCAAGTGATGCAGCATTTTGATTTTTGTGATATTTTTGTAAAGTTATTTTTTAAGATACCGACTTAAAGCAATTACGACCTGCGTCATTCTACTATAGATACAGACCGAACGCAACCCAGATTTGGGCCAAATCTACGATGAAGTAACACACGGAGTATACAGTGTTTATACGTTGGTGAAGGGCAAAACCTAATTTGCTTTACATTACCCCGACGCAAAATTCCATCTATGTTGTTGTTTCTAGACACCATTTTGGCCTCAGGTTTATGAGAAATAGCTACCCTTCTCTTCTGAATCAATGAATCTCTTGGTTTTTTTCTCTCTTTTTTTCTGTTTCTGTTACTCCTACGATTTCTCTGGAGGGCTTTCCCTTTAATTTCACTTTACAAACCTTCTTGTGCAAGTATTATTAGCGATTTCCAATCTGGAATGTGATGTCCTTTTAAAGAATTATTTTTGAATATTTTCAAATCTTACAGTTTAATTCCCATTTTAGCATGAATACTTTTTACCATTTCAGGTCTCCAACAAATGTACACATTTTCAGAAAGTTTGCATTCAAAAGGTAATAATAATAATAATAATAATAATGATAAAGGCATTCATATGGCGCTTTATGTAAAATACTTCAAAGCGCCTCACAATAAAAGTTACTTAAAGTGTTACAGTGATAAGTACTAAAACAAGGAAGCAAACAAATCTAAAATGCAAGTTAATATGCCAGAAAAAGAATTAAAACCTAAAAAAACACCTTAACAAGCCAAATCAAAAAGTATTCACAATATCTATTAAACAGTGCAGCTTAAGATTGCTAAAAGTACAATATGTCCAATGCAACACAAGGTAAAATGGCTACAATAACAAAACGGCTACAATAGCAAAACGGCACCATGCAACACATAAACACCCAACCAAAAAAGCAAAATGCATACAAATTAACCACTGCATTGTGTAGGAAAAAAATGTATAATGCAACATGAAACAACAAGCCATAAGATACAAGAAAAAAAAACGTGGTAGCAAAAATCAACAAGCCAAAAAGGCAGTTAAATTACCAGGGAAAACTATATAACGAGAGACATAAACACAGAGTGAACAAATACAAATGTATAGGCCAGGAACCGTTTGCATAGGTAAAAACAAATCATGGGAGGCACTTAAATACACCACAAATAAACCTTAAGTCGAAAATAAGTGAGTCTTCAGCAGAGATTTGAATGTGTCCAGTGATTCTGCTTGACGAAGCCTGGTTGGCAGATTACTCCACTGGTAAGCTGCAACGTAGCATGTAACAAATTCATGCAGTTCACGTGAAGTGTCATATTAAGAGATGAATCCACGCCGACACCAAGGTTGCGAGCATGGTTGGCCGGATGAATAGCTGGGACTCCAATAGTGATGGCTGGCGAGCGAGAGACGGTGCTGAACTTGGAGGTGAAGTGTAACAGCTCAGTCTTACTTTCATTCAAATCTAATTTATTGACAATACACCATGATTTGATATCATCGATAAAGGCCTCCATTATTTTGATGGCTTGGTCGTGATCCTTAGGGTCAAATGTGAGATAAACCTGAACATCATCAGCATAAACAGCATACTGAAGACGATGAGAAGCTTTGATGTGCTGGATAGGGGTACTGTGTACAGGAAAAATAACACTGTGGTACACTGCAGGCGACAGCAACAGACACGCACATCTTTAATGGCCACGGATTGAGTTCGATCAGCCAAATGTAGAACCTTCAGCAAATATAATCACGTCAACTTCATTTTTCTTTGCAGAAATCATTTATATACATGTATATTCTATCACAGTTGTCTTTGCTACTCCATTTCCCAAACCTTGGATTGATATCTGAGTTGAGCTTCAGGCTCCAGTGTGATGATTTTAGGTTCCTGACCGGAGTCACGGCCCTGTAAAAGAGACTTGTTTCTGCTAATGAATAAGAGACCAACAACACGTCGATTTAGTGTAATCTCCTCTAAAAGTGGGACACCAGGCGAAAATCAGAGATGAAACTGAGTTGGAAAGTAACCCAAGAATTACAATTTTGATGAATGTTGATTGACGAGTTCCCCCAGAATAGCAATACACTCAATTTCCACCAGGGCTCCCTGAAAGCAAAGAACAGGGCAAAGGAATGTGAGTGACATGTTATAATATAAAATATAATTTATATATAACAATAATAGGGAGACACTCCAAAAGACTTGTATACTTGTATAAGGGAGCGTCTCATAAGTCAGAACCCTTGGAAAGTTCCTTTAGGAACGCTGACTGTTCTTTGTTTCTCCCGGGAACATCGCGTGTTCTACTTGGGAACAGGAACGTTCCGATGGGAACATTAACTTTTGGGAACACGGGCTTACTTGTGAGTTCCCAACACGAATGTTCTGTCCTTTTCCTGTGCATGTACATGACTTGATGCAGTAAAATGTGCACGTTTATTGTACCTCTTTGTTTGTTTGTGTTGTCCGCTGATGTGACCCAGCTATGTCCCCGTCGTATGCGACTGGCGCAGCACCAGTTTCACAACAAACGGTGTTAATTCATATTCCGTGCACCTCGCACTATAGTACTGGAATGGCGCGTTCGTGGGATTGCCATGCCCGGGATGCCCAGGTGCACCGGTACTCTTCGAGTATCGGTAAAGAAGGCTGGTGATTGTTTATTTTGTTGTCACAAAAATGTTAGTATTATCAGAGTTCAGGCCCCTGTTCAAGTCCCAGTAACTTGGACCCTAACGGTACGGCCACATCAATCGGGCAAGTGGGTGTACAGGCCCGACAAAAAGATGTGCGCGGACAATATCTCATCACTGGTGATCTCATCACTGATGATCACCCGATCAGGCTGTGTTCCAAAAAATGAACGTTTGAAATGGAACGGATACGTTCCGACTTATATGAGACGCTCCCTAAAACTAACCCAGAACCCTACCATAAGCACATTTTTAACCCCAACCCCCCATTTTCAATTATACTACAGTGTACATGTATTCTCAACCTACTAAATTTTAGGTAACTTTCAACAGTAAAATTCCGTCTACAAATGATAGTTAAGGCATTCCTATAGTGCCCAGTGTCTCCCTAATGTGAAATAATTTACCACCAAGGGTCTCCCAATACAAGTGTCTCCCTATGTAAGTGCCATGCAGACTTGTAGGCATTTCTGGGATAACTTGGGCCTCAAGCTTTCTCCGGGGAGCATTCATTTTTGTTTGCTTATATGGTTTGAATAGTTTGTATTACTTAAAGGGGTGCAAAGTCTTTGAGCTGGTAGGGTAGAATTCCCCCCATAAAAAAGGCCTCAATTTAATATGCCTCTGTCCCCAATGTAGATGAGTACAAAGTTTAATGAAATTAAGAAGTGATTTTAGATTAAAGAACTTACAAGTGGAAGTGCACCAGCTTGATATGCAGCTCTGGCTGGACGGTTGGAAGTGAAAACTGAAAACACACATATAAATGATTTTAAAGGGAATGTACAACATTTGCTTTTGCTGCAATTTTCAGAAATTAATGGATTTGGAGGATTAGTATGTGACTTGTTTCACGTTTTGGGCTTGTAGATGCTGGAAAAAAACAAAGATAACCATTCATGTTCTTGCAGTCTGGTTCCCTGACCCCACTTAAAATGAAACAGAGAATTTATAGACTTTGGGAAATTGTAAGGTCAGATAATAAGTCTAGCAGTCTTGTATCCCTTCACAGGTGTGTAATCAATTGTAAAAAAAAAAATGCGGAATAACTAACTATGAAAAATTAGGAGCAATTTTTGAAAAAAAGCCAGTTTTCGCCAACGCTGGTCGGCCGACCAGCGTTGGAAAAATACAATTTTTCTTGAAAATGTCAGCACACCAGGAGCCACGATTTTAAAGAACACTTTAGACTGTCATTCCCTAACAATCCAGTAAGGTATTTTCTGATAATTTGATCATACACCATCAACATAAGAGTTTACCATGCATATCAACAACTGAACCAATATCAGAAGTCTCTAGCTTTAGAGGGCACAATTCAAGGCTGATTAGATTTGATTTACAACTGGGATTAACCACACACATGTGGGCCCTTGAACTTCATCAAAACACCTTATGTGAAACACTCATTCTGCATTGTTTCCGCTTTGCGCGTTTCAACTCAAACCAATGGAACCATTGGAACTAAAAGTAGGGTACAAATTGGTATGTATTGCCAATGGACACTATAGTCATCAGTAGTGTGCGCGCCTATCTGATGCAGTCACTTACAAACCAGATTTCTCTGAACACAAACTTGCTCTATCTATGAATGAACACTAGAGGGTGCTGAAGTAATCATTACTCTAAATGTGTTACCTAAGGCGCCCCATACTTACCATGGAGAGATCTAGAATAAAGGCCAAAGGTCACCTAGTCAGAAGTCAAGACAGCCACAAAAACAGTGTGTCGCACTGCTCTCATTTATACCTAAGTTTCGGCTCTTGGATCTTACAGGCGCCATGTAACCATCCATGAGAACCCAGTATCTGATGCACATACATCGTAATGTGCAAACAAAAGTTACATGCCGGTGGTACTAAGGACACACACCTTATTTTCATCTGAGTGTGAATAAACCAATATCATGTTCTTAAATTTAAATGCACCAGAAACACAGCAGCACCGATGTTCAAGTGTAATATCTGTAATTTTCACTCTTGAGAGCGTATGTGTGCATGGCATTCACATTAAATGTTCTTTTGTAGTCCTGGCATTTTTGTGGCCTTTTGGCCTTGTGCTTGGAAATATCCAATGAGGAAGTACAAATAGACAGGTGCCATTGCCAGCTATCAACATGTTTTTGGCAGGCAGCAGAATCACCACTTGAGCATTCAAATTAGGCAGTAAGAAATCATTTGGAGATCACAATTCATCACAATGGGCTCCGTGCGCCAACAAAAGATGGCGCGTTTTCACCACTTTTGAGATCCCCTTTTATTGGGCGGGAGACCGCGTGTGCGTACTGTATACTGGTTCGCGCGCAAAGTTCGAGCGACTTATTTATCGTTCATAAATCCGTCAAAATCCACGCCCCTGTTTTTTTTTAGGATTTCGGCGGATCATCACCTCCATATTGCAAAGGTTGGGGGACTTTGATGGATTCAGGATCTCAACAGGCTATATGCTTAATGTGCACAAGGTAAAGTGTGTACGAGGTATATGTACTACACTGGTGGATTCTGATGGACACACTGGTGGATTCTGATGGACTAAGGAAACCAACATTTTATTTGCATGACAAAATTGGTGGATTTTGGCGGATTCAGGATACTTTCTAGTAAAAGTGTTCAAGGGGTTAGGGTTAATGTGCACAAAGCTCTTTGTGATTGAGCGTCAGGCGTTGGCGGCGCGCGAATACATTCGAATTTAACTTTTTGTGACGGTCTCCCAGACTAATCTCCGCCCCTAATAACTTCGGATCATTCGAAATACGTAGTGGATGGACCAGGAACCAGTCTAGGTCTCCCCCAACTCTCATTTTCCAGCCGTTGATGGGGTACTTGTGCATGGAGCCCATACTTGACACTACTTTCAATTTTCCACTGAAAATCGCATAAAAAGGTCTAGACAACAACTCACACTTCTGATATATTTCATTGACGACACCATAGTCTGCAATATTGGCCAGCAGCACTGTTGTCTTCACAACTGAAAAAAAATTAGAATAAAAAATATTGGGTGAATTTGAGGGAGATACATCAGTATATTGCACGAGCTATGACAATATTGCACTAGTCGATATCCCCCGAAAAAAAGCCATCCAATAACATTTATTTATATTTATATCAGGCTGATTTGATTCGCAAAAAAATACAGTTCAGGACACTGTCTTCATTTCTCCTATTTCAGAAAATGGCTGAATAATTTGCCGAGTCCTGGAATGATGTTACAACGTTTTAAATTATACTTATTACTTCCAACGTTCAAGTGAAATTTGACTTGTCTCATTTTACCTCTGAACGGAAGTGCTTGCCATATTTTGTACCGAACTAACTTGAGTTTGCCCTGGTATCAACTATCTAGTGTTGAGTGATTCAATAAGATCCTCAAAACAGCCTAGACTGTGGAATTAAGATCCCAGTTTACAGGGAGATATCAGTATTTTTACACAGAAAACAAAAAAGTCTTAGACCACAAATTACCTAAATCTTACCATTATCATAGGTAATGTTCTGCGATTCCAAAACAGCACCAATATTCTTCAATGCCTGCAAAACCAATGTAATTCTTTCTTGTTTTATTAAAGATGTATATTTTATATTTGTACTCTTCAACAAATTCAACATTTAACAATTTCTTTCTGGCAAATTTTCAACTTGTTTTTATTGCTAGAAATATATATAATTTAGAAACATTACTAATTTTGGGGGGGTCAACCGTGAAAATAGCACTGAGAGTACATCTTTCACTAAACAATCCTTTGGTTTTTATTTTCAACGAGCATCAAATGCTATTCGAAAAGGTAAAAGTACAATAATTACAATGCAACAGGGCCAAATTTCACAGCACTGCTTAACAGTCAGCAGGAAAGTTGTGCTTAGCATAGCTGAAAAATTTGCTAACCTTTAAGCTCTATCACGGCGTGGATGTGCTAACGGTTGCGCGTGCATGGAGATATATATTGTTACGTCACCAAGTTAAGCCAATTTTGTCCTCTGAAGTAAGCGCGCCTTTTGCTGTGCTTACTGCTTACGGTATCCATAAAATAGACGGAGGTTCTGTTAGCATAAAATTGTTTTCTTAGCAGCGCCGTGAAATTGGGCCCAGTAGTTTTTATCATGAGCCTATTTACGTCAGGTAGGAACACGTTGGAAGGAAACACAAATTTCAACAAACTTTTTTTAAAATTTAAATTAATATATTTTGTTTTTAATAAAATAATAATTGTAATAATTGTTGAATGACAACTTTATATTTCGAATAACTTGTTAAGTTTTTATCTGCACTTGGGTACCCAGTCCTTGTTTCTTCCTTTCACAAATTGAGAATCAAACTGACGGCAGCTGTGATGGAAGAGGGAGAAAGTCAAAGCATGATCTGCAAACCTGAGTGGTCTGAGCTGATATGCCATCCACTAATTTGGAGGTCGCGGGGTCAATGCCAATCTGACCAGACAGGTAGAGTGTGTTACCAACAGCAATAGCCTGGCTATAGGAGACCAAAAAAAGAACAATTATAATCATATAACTAAATTAAATTTGACCTCAACAGCACAAATAAAGCAGAAAATTGAGGGACAGAATGCACACGATGCAGACATACAACTGATAGTTGGTCATCAATTCAGATTATGGCAAGACATAAGTCTGGTGAATTATTTACAAATTAAACTTTTAAGAGAAAGTACTTCAGAAAATTACTGTTCAGCATAAAATATATGTTCCGTATACAAACAACAAAATTGCCCTATTTTTAAAAGTTTGTAAATGGTTTTTCAATTTCCTTTTAGTGATTTGTGGCTCTGGAGTATTTTTTTAAGGAAAATAAAGTCCGAAATTGTAGAACGGTCTGATTCCAGGGGAACACGAAGTCACAACGACAATGTTGGCGCAGAACCAGAATAAAATTGTGAAGGTAGACATTTCTGAAGGCCCTAAAAAAATCACTGCCCATGTTCAGTGATTAGCAGGCCCCCAACAAAACCGTTTAGCGTCTAAATACATGTCTTATCATCCAGGACAGAGATTTCCAAAGCTAGGGTACATGTACCTGCTCATAGAGGAACCTCGTCCGAAACATGTTCCTGTATCTAGAAATCTTCATCCATCTGGCCAAGAAACGACGATCAGTCCTCAGCTCCCACAAACATCGTCTCAAAACGGTTTTGGTTTTGTGCGTTGAATATGTATTTCGCGTGCGCCCTTGGGCAAGGTTATGAATATGCATTGCACAGATCATGACCTTGTGTTGTCGGGGGCTGGGTGCGGCCGGCCATTCAAACACGAGATAATGAATTGCACAATGCAACCTTGCCCAAGGGCGCCTGCGAAAGCATACATATTCAACGCGCAAAATCAGTCCGCCATTTTGAAATCCCATGGAGGAATATCATCATCATCTACCAGTGAGTACTGGGTATAGGGCTCTTAGAAGCTAAACGCTCCCGAGGATTGCCGTACTGTGGGTGCAAAGGTGCTGGTACGGGAACACGTATTACAAAAAGTGCAGAAACTGGTGGTGCTGTAGTTGAAGTGTGAGTAAAAACGGCCGCTACAGCCAGATTTCCAGGGATTGCGCAGATACGACTGCGGCAAGGAGGGGGTTCCATAGGCAGATAACATTTAGAAAGAAGCTCTGTTGACACACATGTATAAGTCTGGATTCTGCGATGCTGATTACGGAACTGGAGGTGGTGACCTCTGGTTGACTCACTCGTTGGAAACAAACATAAGGTCGTCTGGTGGGGATGGGATGGCGACCAGTCCGTTCTTTAAAGCATTCATGGAGGATGATTTTGCTATGTACGCATTGCCTGATGAGCATCCGGGTCACACTGTGCCGGGGGTGGTAATCAGCCTTCACAAATCTCGCTGCACCTCTCTGCACCGTATCCATTTTGAACACAAGATCTTTAGAATGGGGGTCCCAGACTGATGAGGCAAATTCAATATATTACATTTGTCCTGTATAGGATTGTTCCTTGATGGAGGATGGACACCTCCTCAGGTTGCGGGGAAGAAAGCCAAGTGTGCTAGCTGTTTCCCTTCTTGCAGATGTTGTTGATGTGCGGTTTCCACTGTCCAGATTTCTTTGGATTGTGACGCCAAGATATTTAGCTTCGTCAAGTGTGCGGAGAGTTTTGTCATGGGTGGAATACTCGGCTTGATTGGTGATCTTTCTCTTGTTGCCGATTCTCAATACCTCGCAATTGTCTGGCTTGAATGACATTAACCATTTCTTTTCCTATCGTGAAGGTTGGAAAGATCATTTCGGAGGATGGAGACATCTAATTGGCCGGTACAGACGGCAGTCGTCTGCGAATAGGCGTATGTCTGATGTAACAGTCCGGCAGATCGTTTATAAAGACTAGAACTAAGAGGGGACCAAGAACAGTTCCTTGTGGAACCTCTGACGACACATTAGACTGGTTACTCTGCTTTCCCGAGGCTCAAGGATGACTTGCTGGGTATGGCTTGACAAGAAGTCCCTGATCCAAGATAAAAGGATACCATGGACACCAACATGATGCAGCTTCAGAAGGAGGCACTCATGGGGAACTCTATCGAAAGCCTTGGACAAATAAAAAAGGGCATCAATCAGTTTTTTTTATCTCGAAGTCCCCGGGCAAAGTCGTCAATAGTAATAGTGATGAGAGTCCAAGTGGTTAATAATCTGGCTATGGATGATGTGTTCCATGATTTTACATTTTGCAGGTTTGTGGTTGTCGCCTTTCTTAAATATGGGTGTGACATGGGCTGACATCAATGCCTGAGGCATCTTCCTCTGTTGACGAGAAGCTTGAAAGAGCAAGGTGAAAACTGGTGAGACTTCTGCTGCACCTTCTATCAATAAGTAGGCAGGCAAGTTATCTGGACCACAAGTAGTGTGCGGCTTGATGTTGGAGAGAGGAGCTTCCTGACACCGTCACATCTGATCTCGAAGGATGGAACATTAGGATGCGGACTTGGACTAAGATCGGGAAGGTTAGTCGTGTCCTCACAAGTAAAAACAGAAGCAAATTGGTCGTTCAGCAAGTTCGCCTAGTAGAACCATCACTGTGAAGGATGCCATGTTTCATCAATGGGCCAACTCCGATGTTATCGCAACGCTTGCTCTTTATGAAGGACCAAAATTTCTTCGGATACACTTCTGTATTTTCGCAGATCATGTTGTTTATGTAGTTGTTGTATGTTGCACGGCATTCCCTTTGCGTTTTTTTTTAAAGCTTGTAACGTGACCATGCAGTCACACTCTCTCCTAGATCTTCTTGCTTTCTTATATGCTCTGTTCTTCTTCCTGGACAAGCTTTTAAGGTGTCTGTTGATCCATATCCACGGCTGATTAAATCTGGTAGTGGCCATTTTGGAAGGAACACAGTCACTCAGGATCTGATGAAGACTATATGTAATTAGTGACCACAGGGTGTTGAAAGGAGTGTCAACAGTGTTGGAATACAAACAAGAGGTTGCAAACTCCAGGAGTCGAGACTTAATCTGGGTCATGTCTGCTTTCTTCCACGAAAGCATTTTTCTCCTAACTGGCTTCAGGCGTTTGGCACGCACATCAGAGACGGTAACATTTCATGGTCGCTCACACCAAGAAGGGGGGAACACTTACTCACAAGAGATAAGTCCAGTGTGTTGCTCAGTCTTGTTGGAAAATTCACAATCTGGGCAAATCCGAGGTCATTAAAAGTTGTCAAAAAGCAGTTGTTGATGGCTAAACTGTATTGATGACCAGCGATTTAATCAGTAGCCCGATCAATATCGGGGAGAGTCAGATCACCGCTGATCTATAGTGTTGCAGAGGAAAACTTGGTAGCTACATTGTAGCTGATGAATGGCTTGGCACAGATTCTGTGCAGTTAAGATCACTTTTTGGTGGTTGTAAAGGATGGCACTTAAAAGTTCCAGTGAACTTGACTTTGTATGTAATGACGAATGACTAGTACACAATCATGTACATGTATCAGCAACAGTAACTCGCATCTTTAATCACGCATCTCACGTAGACACGAAACATGAAGCATGAAGCACGTAACACGTAACACGGTTTAATCTACATAAACAAAACAAAGAATAACAAATACAAATCAGGATTGATACACAAAAACAATATTACAAATGTCCAGTTAGGGGTAAATTAGCTGTAGCACATGTGCGAATCCCATGTAATGTTGTATATTAAAGTCTATATGCACACATTTTACATGACACTTTTACACAAAGTTTCCCAAATAAATTAACCCAGAAATATTACTTTTATCCCACAAATATCTAGATGGCCATGTTCTATATATGTCTAACAATCATACAAAAGGATTTAGAAATTATTAAACTTACGACTTTGGGCTGTCCAAAACAACAAATTGCCTGACGAAAAGTGACGTTGACATGAAAAGTTTGACGTTATCTAAACGTTTTTACCCAACTGACTTGTTTTACGGTGGTGTGCAATAGCGCCCTCTCTTGACATAGAATACAGATACACAAAAAGTTAACCTAATTAGCATATTACACAAACGAAACATTCTGACCCAACATCCCGACCCCTTAAATGTCACAACCAACCCCAAATGACATTTACCTAAATCATACAAAAATAAGGGAGAATGTGAGTGCCCCTTTAAGTTGACTTCCACTGGCGGTTTAGGGTTTTCAATTATACATCATAACACAAGTTATACACACACAAAGGAAAGCTTCTGGATCTAAACATATGAATCATCAGCTATTTGTACTACATACTCTAACCTTTGGAACTACATGTACTGGAAAATACGATATAAAACAAACAAAAACACTTGTAGAGGCCAACAACCAATTTATGTTTCAGATCTTTCTACTGTTTCCAGAAGACAAAGTTTCTGGACTGGTCTCATCAAGGTAGATGACATTGTCTTCACCTTGGCTGATCTGACTAGCTGGTCCCCTCCCTGATGTGTTTCAACAACTCGTCCTAGAAGCCATTTACTCCTTGGCAAGTCACTATCAACGACAAGCACCAAGTCTCCAACCTGGATATTCCTCTTTGGCTCAAACCATTTCTGTCTTTCTTGCAGCATAGGAAGGTACTCCCGAATCCATCTTCTCCAAAAAACATCGGCCAAATATTGTACCTGCCTCCATCTCCTCTTTCCATACATATCTTTTTTGTCGAATACACCAGGTGGCAGGACATGCCCTACACGAAGCAGAAGTAAGTGATTGGGAGTTAGCGGCTCTAGGTCATTCACATCATCTGATACTGTAGTTATCGGCCTTCCATTGATGATAGACTCCACCAGACACATAAGTGTAGACAAACTCTCGTCGTACATGGTTTGCTCTTTCATGAGAGAAGTCATCAGCTTTCGCGTGGTCCTAATCTGCCTTTCCCAGACTCCGCCCATATGCGATGCCGTAGGGGGATTAAATTTCCACTTCACCCCTTTCTGAAGGAGGAACTCATTGACCTTCTGCTGATCTAGGGACTGTGTAGCTTCTCTAAGCTCTCTCTCGGCGCCCACAAAGTTGGACCCGTTATCGGACCTGATCTCTTCCGGCTCTCCACGTCGACACATGAACCGTTGTAACGCGTTGATGAAAGAATCCGCTTCCATGGTATGTAGGACTTCAATATGAATGGCTCGAACAACTAGACAGGTAAAGATACACCCGTAGCGTTTGACCAAGCTTCGACCTTGTTTAACCATGAACGGACCAAAACAATCCACTCCAACAAAACTGAATGGGGGCTTGTTTGGCGTGACCCTGTCAGATGGCAGATCTGCCATCTTTTGCTCGACTGGTGTGGCTGATTGACGTCTACACCCAAAACAATCACGCAAAATACTGCGGACTGTAGACCTGGCTTTGATCAACCAATATCTTTGACGCAATAGGGAAAGTACGTGCTCTCTTCCAGAGTGTCCCGATTCTTGATGGAATTGTCTGACAATCAGAGTGACTACATGGTGATCTTTAGGCAACACGGCCGGACGTTTCACTCCCTCGTCTACTGGAGCATTCTTCAGACGACCACCAATCCTAATGATACCATCAGAGGACAACACTGGGTCAAGCTTGTATAAAGGACTTGTCTTCTTGATGTAGTCCTTTGACCTTCTGGAGTCTACCTTGTCCTGGAGGAACTTCAACTCTTCACAAAATGACTGTCTCTGGATATACAATATGATAGCATCCTCTGCCCTCGTCATCTCATCTACGGCCAGTAGCTTCTGCATGTCTACTGTCGGTTGCTTCCTTGCCTTGGATCGCAAGTAGTTTTTTACCCGCAACAACCATGCCACATTCTTCTTCAATCTATGCCATGAGGAATGCCTCTTCAACAACCTGTCTACCACATCGACCTGTTCCATCTTGTTTACAGCACATACAGTAACCACCTCCTTGTCTAGCTTTATCTCTGGATCTTCATCTGATAGATCTCTCAGGCTTGGCGATTTTGGCCATTCACTATCTTCCAGGCAAAGGAAGTCGGGTCCATTGAGCCATCGCTTGTTAGTAAGCAGCTCCTCAGCTGTTTGTCCTCTTGAAACATCGTCGGCTGGATTAAGCCTAGACACAACATGATGCCATTGACTGGGTGATGACCCGCTATGGATAACTGCAACTCTATTTGCCACGAATGTGAGAAACCGTCGCTCCTCATTCTTCACATACTGCAGTACTATAGTGCTGTCTGTCCAAAATACTGAATCCTCTAATGACACATCTAACTCTCTACGAACCATCGCATCAAGTTTGATGGAGAGTGTCGCACCCATCAATTCCAACCTTGGTATAGTCATCTTTTTTAGGGGAGCCAGATGTGACTTGGCCAAAAGAAGGCAAGACCGCTTGTCGCCTTCCGAGTTTGTCATCCGCAAGTAGGTTGTCGCTCCATAAGCTACTTCTGATGCATCCGAGAAATGGTGCAGTTGGTATTTGACTACCTCTCCAAAACCATAAGGCTTGATACTCCTATTCACCCTGAACTGTTCTATCTTGGGTAGTTCTTGTTTCCACTGTTGCCAACTGTTCAGGTGCTCTGATGGAAGTGACTCATCCCAGCCTAGCTTTCTGCGGCATAGATCCTGTATGATAACCTTAGCTCTCAGAGTGAACGGACTCACAAAGCCATGTGGATCATAGATGGAACTGCAGACACTAAGTATTCCTCTTCTTGTCAATGGCTTGTCGCTGGGACTGATTTTATAGCCAAAACAGTCCAGTTCAACATCCCACTGCATTCCGAGAGCTCTCTCGGTCGGTAATGCCTCGTAGTTCAGATCGAGCTCCTTGACATCCTTCGCTCTCTCTTCGATGGGGATGGACGCAAGAACTCGTGGGTTGCTGCTTACCCACTTTGTCAACCTAAAACCTCCTCTAGCAAGAAGACTACGGAGTTCCTGTGCCAGCTGAATTCCTTTCTCTTCACTGGGGACAGATTTCAAACAGTCATCTACATAAAAATTACGCATGACTGTGTCGACTGTGTCAGGTTGGAAGTCTGTTCGATTATCTTCAGCGGTACGTTGCAGAGCGAAAGTACAACAGCTTGGACTCCAAGTACCACCGAAGGGGTGTACAGTCATCCTATACACACTCGGCTGTCGAGAGCTGTCACCATCAGACCACCACAGATATCTCAAAACATCTCGCTCTTCATGAGTGACTTTGACCTGATGGAACATGGCTTGGACATCAGCCATAAGTGCCACTGTCTCTTGCCGAAACCTCAAGAGTACCCCCAACAGCTTGTTGGTCAAATCTGGTCCACTTAGCACCTCGTCATTGAGTGATGTTCCAAAATGCTTAGACGCACAGTCGAATACTATGCGAACCTTTTCAGGCTTCTTCGGATGGTACACCGGGTGATGTGGGAGATACCACACGGTGCCGTTTGAGGGATGAACTTCCTCTTCTGGAACACTTTCTCCATAACCGTTGTTGATGAGATCCTGCATGCCTTCAGTGTACTTAGCGTGCAGTAGTGTGTCTCTCTGTAGCCGCTTGCCCAACGAAAAAAGACGTCGTTCCGCAACAGTGCGATTATCAACCAAGTGCGGAGGATAATTCTTAAATGGGATCGCCAACTCGTAGTGCCCATCTGTGAGACGAACACTTTCTTCCCATATCGCAATAGCCTGCTTGTCCTTCACCGACATCCCCTTGGTGTCATCATGAATGGAATCAGTCGTGTCCAACTTCCAGAACATCTTTAGTTGTCTCTCTAAACTGTCGTCGGCGGCAATGAAGTTGGATGTGGCTGTGTGCTTGTTCGCCATTCCCAGTGGTCCATTCAGCGACCATCCGAGTTCTGTTCTTGTCGCATATGGGGCATTCCTCTCACCCTTCTTGACTTCTAATGGCATCAGTGCTTCTGGTACATCTTGCCCAATCAAAAGCTGTACTCGACCTTTGTCAACCTGTGGCAGTTTGAGACCTTGCAAGTGAGGCCATCTTTCAATGTCCTCTTGCTTGGCCAGGTTGGCATCATGGATAGGGAGCTCACGTCTTGTATACACCAACGGAAGTTCAACTGGTTGTTTGCAGTCGATACCGCTAACTGTCAAACTGATGACAGTTGTCGCTGTTTGCACGTTTGCCCCTGCCAATGTTGTGAGAGACAATTGCTGCTGTTGACCGCAAAGTTTCAGTCGCTTCGCCAACTCTTCTGTGCAGAAGGTGCTCGTGGACCCACTGTCCAAGAGTGCATATGTGTCGATGCAAACGCCACTACCCTTGGCCTTGACCTTGACCAGAACAATGGGCAACGCAACTCTCATCACGCCGACCCCTGTGACATTACAGCTCGTGTCAACCTCTGTGTCGGTGAAACCACTTTGCACTGATGCCACTGGTTCTGCTGGTGCCGTCGTGACCTCAGTTCTTGGGGTATACTGACCTACGGGGATGGTTTTAATCTGGTGCAAGAATTTAGTATGCTTTTTTCCACACCCTGCAACAGAGCAAACTCGGTTTAAGGTACATGAATTTGACATATGTCCAGGTCTCAAACAGTTATAGCACAGTTTTGTTACCCTAGCAAATTCAAATCTGTCTTCTGGTTTCTTACTCTTAAACTCTGTACACCCAAACAAGGTGTGACTACCGTTACACAATACACGTCATGTTACCAGGTTTGGCATTTGTCATCATGGTGTAACTACCTTTGCTATAACGACTTACAGAGGACTTTGGAACATTCTTGTTTGTTACAACATGTCTGTCCTTTGGCTTACTCAATGCACCATATACAGGATCATTAGCTTCCTCAGCTGCGTCTTCTACAAATTCTACTAAATCCCCTATTTGGGGTGACCTGTCGTTTTTCTTTCTAATTACCCTAACTTGCTTGATCCATCGGTTACGGAGGTAACTTGGCAGTTTCTCAATCAAAGTAACCAACACTTTCTGAGTATTTACTTCCTGAATGTAACCCATGGCATTAAGGGTCTCCCTACAGGTTTTCAGATCATCTGCATACTCTCTTAGTGCTTTCTTGTCATGTGGGCTAATACTACTACCCTCAGTAACCTTGTTCACCCAAGCTTCAGCAATCGTGTAATTGTTACCAAACCTTTCCTTAAGCAAGGCCTTAGCCCTCTTATACCCTTCAAGTGGCTGCATCACAGAACAACACTGTATCACTTTCTTTGCCTTACCACTACAGTACTGTAACAACCGAATCAACTTAGCACTGTCCTCCAAATTGGAGTTGTCCACACTATTCTCAAAGGATCTTATGAATGCCCAATACTGCAAGGGATCTCCATCGTATGTCAAAAGTTCTGCTTTCGGCAGCTGTATCACCTCAAGCAGCCGTTGTTGCTGCTTTTGACCCTGCTGCACCAGCTCAAGAACCGTTGTTTCTCTGTTCTTGTGCGCGCTGTCAGGTTCTGCTGTCTTCACTGGATCCACGGTCTTGTCCGGTTCTGAAGTCTTGTTTGGATCCACTGTCGTCTCAGCCTCTGGCTTCGTATCTGGTTCCTTCATTCCGTCGAACTCCAACTTCGTGGTTTGACATGCTGGAGATGTATCCACTACTTCAGGTGTACTCTGTGGGGGTGTCGCAATCTGCACTTCACTGTTGTTTGATGCGTGTACTGAGAAGGTATCGCAATGTTCATTGCTGTCGTTAAGTGCATACACAGCCTCCTCCGCTTCTGCCATAGCCAACTTTGTTTGCAGGGCCAAGTGTCTCTTTCTTTGATGAAGCTTCAACTCTTCATCTTCAAGGGCTTGCAGCTGATGCAACATGGCCGCTTCTGCTTCTAAAGCAACCTTTCTGGCAGCTGCTTTCACTCTGGCACCGTTCACTGATGTTGATGTCCTGCTGACCTTTGACCTGCATTGACTCACAGAATCTTGCGGACGAATGAGGTCATCATGTCCACTGGTGTCTGATGTGGCCCCATGCTCCGATGCTGAACGGCTTTCACCGTGACGTGACGTTCCTGTCTCAGTAGTACTCATGACGATGTCCAAATCTTAAAGCCCAGTCATTAAACTCATGTAAAGGATGGCACTTAAAAGTTCCAGTGAACTTGACTTTGTATGTAATGACGAATGACTAGTACACAATCATGTACATGTATCAGCAACAGTAACTCGCATCTTTAATCACGCATCTCACGTAGACACGAAACATGAAGCATGAAGCACGTAACACGTAACACGGTTTAATCTACATAAACAAAACAAAGAATAACAAATACAAATCAGGATTGATACACAAAAACAATATTACAAATGTCCAGTTAGGGGTAAATTAGCTGTAGCACATGTGCGAATCCCATGTAATGTTGTATATTAAAGTCTATATGCACACATTTTACATGACACTTTTACACAAAGTTTCCCCAATAAATTAACCCAGAAATATTACTTTTATCCCACAAATATCTAGATGGCCATGTTCTATATATGTCTAACAATCATACAAAAGGATTTAGAAATTATTAAACTTACGACTTTGGGCTGTCCAAAACAACAAATTGCCTGACGAAAAGTGACGTTGACATGAAAAGTTTGACGTTATCTAAACGTTTTTACCCAACTGACTTGTTTTACGGTGGTGTGCAATAGCGCCCTCTCTTGACATAGAATACAGATACACAAAAAGTTAACCTAATTAGCATATTACACAAACGAAACATTCTGACCCAACAGTGGTCTGTCGACAGACACTATGATTAGGGGTTGTTGCTTAGTCAACTCAATTTTGGTGGCAGTTATCTCGCAAAACACTTCTATTTGGTATTTCACTGTCAATAAGATCACCTTTGGTGGCAAATAGAACTCCATCTATCTTTTCTCATAGATCAATGGAGGGTTGTGGCCAGGTGGCATCATTTCACTACTTAATATGTCCGGCTTTAACCAGGTCTCATTAGCAACGATAATATCTGGTTGACATGAATCCACTGCTTCCCAGAAGGCTTCTTGTTTGGCATTCATACTTTGAAGATTGACAAAGAGAACTTTCTACAGTCTTGAAGTATTTCTCCTTCTAGTTGTTTTCTTGATGAGAGAGGATTGTTGGAGTGGTGGTTCAGCTGGCAGATGTATTAAAGATATAGTCCATCATTTGTAATTTGTGCATTTTGTTCGTTTGAAGCAACAAAAGTGTTCAAAATCTAAAGAAGGATACTGAACAACTAACCTGATGAAGTTTCAGCTCAGCTTCAGCTGTATATTCCGAGAAAAACAGCATTCTAGGATCTCAATTTCAAATCAAAAGTTGCTGAATCATGTTTTGAATTGTTTTGAATTGCAGCTATACGGGATGTCGCGCACTGATCAAACTCTAAGAAATCCACTAATTACTATCTAAACTAATTAACATGTGTACATATGAAACATGAACATGAAAAACATAGAGCAATATCGGACTTAATCAGGATGAACTAGTGATTACTGAAAATACAATAACAGAAATATGGGCAAATTGACAAAATGAACGTACGACTTTGTTGAACTTGTCTTATGGTGCCTCAAATACAGCAAAACGTACTGGTGGTGCTGGACCAGATGATTGCAATGCTATACTTGTAAGATGAGGACGCATCAAACGTTTAAATTGCAATGAGGCAACTTGGCCTTTACTCAAGTTTATCACTGTACTAAACAACATTGAACTTATATGAAAGATATTTACGACTGGTCATAAGAAATAGGAATAAGGTTCAAGGTAAAGAAATGCCAAAAAAATTTAAAAAAATTGTGAGCCTACGTTACATCCCGGGCCCTTAAATGAAGTAAATTAAACTGTACGTCTCAACCTCTTGAGGACGGACAGAGCACACTGTCCGAAACGTCGAGTTCTACACTCGACCAACCGGTTCTTTTCAAAACCACACTTCTTCCAGAAAGAGATTTCTTTCCACATGGTGTTACCCGCAAACTTTATAATTTATCTCCTGTGCTATTCAAAGCTTCAAGTCATATATAACTCAAACTTACATTTACTACCTCCACATGAACACTGTAACCAGGCTTAAACAAGTTTAAGACATTTACTAAATGCCTAAATCTAAAAGTTAGAAGCACTTGCATCATTAATCAAGATCGAACTGAAATCTGAATCAAAGCTACTGGTTTAATTGTACACAGCTCTTCTAACCATGAACACCTTCCAAAAGACACAACTTGGTGACTGGTCTCACATGGCTTCCAGCAGCCGTCTGAACCTCAGCACTTCTCACTAGACCATCTCCTCCGGGGAAGGTCTTGGTGATCCTCGCCAATGGCCACTGGTTTCTGGGTAAATTATCTACTCGAAATTATCAACACAATGTTACCAACTTTGACATTTGGTTGAGGCTCAATCCAACGTTGTCGACGTTGCAGAGATGGCAGATACTCTGCAATCCAGCGATTCCAGAACTGCTCAACGAAGTACTGGACGTGCTTCCAGCGTTTACCATACTTGTCGGCCTGTGTCATACCACTGAGTGAAAATGGATGACCATGTATAACTCTAACTCCTGATCACTGGTAGTATCCACGTAGACAGCAACTTCAGGCCATAGGGGGCCAAGGAAAAAGTCTAGTCAGGAGCTATGGCTAGACTGTTTCCTGGGCCCCCTAAAGATAAGGACAATGGAAACAGGAAACCAGACTAGCTCATGGCTAGCATCAGATAGACCAATCACAGGGTGCTTTGATGGTCACCTGGATTGGTCGCCTCAATAGGCCAATTCTTTTGAGCGGTTTCACGGCAACCAATTTAAGTGCCCTGTGATTGGTCTGTCTGGTGCTAGCCAGGAAACAGTCTAGCCAGGCAGTGGCGTCACCAGACTTTTCAGTCTGGGGGGGCATAGGGGGGGCACCAGCATTTGATGGGGGGCACTTAGGTGGACACGGATCGCCGTCCTGGGGGAGGGGTCTAAGTGGAGGTGCCCCCCTCCCCTTTGAAAAATTTTCGCATACGGAGGATGGGCTAGATGCAAAATGGTGCCACATTTGATGCTAAATTCGATCTGAAGATATCTCCAGAAATTGCTATTTTTTAGGTAATGATTTTAACTATGCGCAGAATTTTGTATATATATATTTTTTTACCAACCCAAATATCAGGGGGGCACTGGGGGCACTAGGTTTCCAGGGGCACGTGCCCCTGCCCCCTTGGCGACGCCACTGTAGCCAGGGTGCATGCGAGGAAGATGTTTCCTGGTATGTGAACCTAACCACCACCATTTGTATTTTTAATTCCTACTGAAGCCTACATGCAGGGGCGCATAAGGCAGTTTGAAGACTGTTTTGGGGTGAAATCTGAGGATTTTGATTGGGGGAACGAATTAAAATGGTCAAAAAATATTACTGGTAAATGCGATACAGCTATGAATCTCGGACTCTACTATCGCCCGACCATGTCCAAATATTAAAAAAGGCGATACGTATAGAGTCCTAGCTACTCGGACTAGCTATAGCCACGCTTTGATCTACAGTAAAAATACTCTATTGTAATCCACAGTTACTTAAATGGAGTGACCGTTCTAGCCGAATTTCGGCTAAATACAAAAATGAGTTGCACTGTTAATTCAGCAGAATATTTTTTTCAGCAGAAGTATGTACATGAAGATTGGTGTTTCTGAAGAAAAAGAAAAACATTAGAGAAATATATACCACATTTGGTTTGAAAAGGCTTAATTTTTTATCAAAAATTGCCATATTTATCATCAAATTTCTTGGCAACGCCCATGACACAGATCCAACCCTTGTGTAAAATCACGGAAAAAACAAGTAAGTGATTAGGTATGTCGCGGATCAAAAAATAAAATGATTTTGCTGCATTTACGGGAGGACGGCTCGGCCCGTGGCGTTGTAAAGACGTCATGTTCATGGGTCTAGCGCGTGGCTTGCATATATACATGTATCTGCATGTCTAGACGTTATCAGTAGTCTTTTATAAAAAAAACAGGAGACTTGGCTCCTGCGTCATGTCCGTGGATAATAATCACTATAATATCAGACTGGCAATTTACTTGAAAAGGCCGACCGCCTTTGGAGCTTTGGGGGTATTGATGATCCTCCTCACGAGCCCTGTTCCCGACCCTGCCATTTTCGTCAAAGTTGGTGAATTTCAACTCCGGTGTGATATGAAAAATCGGACTAAATTCATGCTACACGGTACGGGTACACACTGTTGTGAAAAGTGCAGACGCCGCAACGCGTCATGTGACTTACGGGTCACCTGACCAAATGTTGTTCGGTCCTCCTGTCATCTGACTAATGGGGGCGCTATTTAAAGCGGAAGACACTGCACTTTGCTCGGCCCCCCCCCCCCCTCCCCCATTCCTTAATAACTTTTTAGCAACAGCTCTTTTTCAAAGTTCTGTCAATTAATTCGTAGACGTATTGTTTGTGCCCCAATCCTGTTGTCCACGATTGCCGGTGTTGATAATCGCACCGTGTTTTGCTATGATGTAGGCCTACTCTAACGTGGTGTGGCCTTAAACTAGTCCGAGTAACTAGGACTCTACGGATCGCATTTTTAACATTTGGACATGGTCGGGCGATAGTAGAGTCCGAGATCGATTGCGGTTACTAATAATTTTTTGGACCATTTTCCACTCGTACCCCGAATCAAAATCGTCACATTTCAACCCCCCCCCCCCCCAAACGGTCTTCAAACTGCCTTATGCGCCTCTGTAGGCTTCAGTGGGAATTGAAAATACAAATGGTGGTGGTTAGGTTTACATACCTTTGGGAAGAAAAGAGAAATTTCACCCTCAATTCGGGAAACATCCTTGTCACATTTAACGCCTTGTTGAGGCTGCCATTTTGAATTCAGGAAAAGTAGACTGCTGCATGGCTCTGGCTACACTGTTTACTGGCAAGCCATATACAGACACTTTGATTGGTCACCTGGATTGGTGACCAATCAATTGTGCCCTGTGATTGGTCAGGTGACCAATCAAGGTGCCCTGTGATTGGTCTGTGTGATGCTTGCCAGGAAACAGTGTACCCAGTGCCATGCACAAGTGGCATCTGCCCTTACCCATCTGAACTTCTGACATCTTTAAGAAATGTTATTCCTGAAATTTAAAAAGTAATACAAATTTGATGCAGCATCAAAAAGGAACTTGAGCAGGTGGGCCGTTGGGTTATTTGTGGTTTCACGGAATGGACAGAGCAACAACAAAATAAGGAATCGGTTCTTAAAACAATATTCAAAATAATGAAATCAGCAAAACGGTTTCAGCTTAAACAAAAATTGCCTGGTAATGCTGCCACTCACAGCTTCCAAATAGGGGAATATACATTAATTTTCTCTTCTTAAAAAGTTTGCAAACAAAGAGTGGGTCCACTTCATTTGATGAGACTTTTGACATGTTACATACAACAATTATCTAACAGCCTATAAAATATGTGCATGTGCAGCTCCATAATCTCTCCATTTGATTGATCAAAAATAAAATACTGGTAAGGCCAAAAAAAAAGAAAATATTCGGTCTCTGGTCAGACCAAGTTCGGAATTGACAGCCACGTTTTTGGTTGCTTTTTCCCCCCTTTTCTTCAAGCTTGGATTGTACAGACAAGGTAGGTACTATTTTTTTCCTCATGTGCCTGTACATTGGTGTCCTCCATAATTTGCCTCGGTGCTTTCGATCATTTGCCTTGGTGCAATTTCCCATTCCTTGGTGCTCTTTGGTAAAAAAATTGAGGAGGTGCGGAAATAGAGGGCGCTGTTGGAGCTACCGCGGAACATTTTGAAAAAAAAGAAAGATCGACACGCATGATTAAAATCGACGTGCGTGCTGACCAGAGACCGACTTCTTTTTTTTTGTTGGGGGGGGGCCTAATGCTCATTCAGCACAGATTGAACAAACATATGTAATCCAAATATCATTCTTTGCTTGTGTGTACAGGTTTAAATCTCCCCAACAAAAGAATAAATAAATGAGATGGATTAAATAAGATTATATTCGTTTTCGGCTATTTTAAAACGTTTATCATTCGAATTCACCGTTTCTAATGTTCATATTCGCCCATCACCATTGATTTAGTGCACTTCCAACGTTTAATTTCTACGATGCTCTTTTGTGTGACAATATAAAATTCGAGTTCAACACTAACAACAAGTACACGTTTTCGTACCGGAGTAGCTCCCGGTTTCGTCTTAATCTAAGCAAAACCTTTTAGTCGAAATTAAATTCATCTAATTGATATTAAACAACGAATTCCATTTCTGAACGCGCTGCCATTCGGCAACAGGTTAAGACGAATTTGATCTGTAATGATCTTCAAAGGGAACGTGAAAGTATTAGCTCTGGCAAGCGCTCATTGCGTGCGAAAGTGTTCGCTCGTACCCCCGCCCTGTTTGCGGTAGCATAAAATGGTACGAGTAGAGAGCGCGTAATGAATATGCACGACTATGACGTCACTAAGGGGAAGTCATGAGTAAGGCCAAAAAAGTCTCCGGTTTCTGGTATGCGCGCGTAGCCACAGCAGCCATGCGCGTCGGCAAAATGGAAAAGTTTTTTTCAATACACAGATTGATGTTTCAAAACCGCCAAACTCACTGGTTTGACTGGAATTCTGCTGCCCAAGGGGGCCATGCCCCCAAAAACAAAACCAATTTTTTTTTTTTTTTGTGTGACATCGCAATAAAGGCAGAGCAATGAGTACACCACCATCTTTTCCTCAAAAACATTGGTTAAGCCTCCAGATCGCACCACAGGCATCTAGAATCCAAAAAAATTTTCGGGGCCCATAAACGGACCCCTTACTCGTAATTTTTTTTGACCCACTTTTGGGGAGATGGGGTTATGATCGAGAATAAGATTTATGTGGCCTCTCTGGACTTTCCATATATTTACTTACTAAGTTTAGTCGGGCACCATTTGCAGTCATCAGCCGACATTTGTAGGCAAAAAAAGGGGCAAGCTCCATACCGAAGAAACCGGAGACTGTTTTTTTGGCCTAATATATCACACACGGTACATGTAGATGCACACTGTATGTGCTGCATCATCCACTTGATCATCACATGTAACAAGTCTTCTTTCTACTGTCGCGCCGCCACCCTCTAGTGTCACCCACTTACCGATGATATCACATGTCCAAACAAAGTCCTCTTTCTACTGTCCAGGCCGCCACCCTCTAGTGTCTGCCCTTACCGATATCACATTTAACAAGGATCCTCTCTTTCTACTGTCGCGCCACTGCCACTCTAGTGTCGTCCCGCACTTACTGATGATATCACATTTAACCAAAGTCCTCTTTCTACTGTCGCGCCGCCACCCTCTAGTGTCGTCCCCGCCCTGCCGATGATCATCACATTTAACAAGTCCTCTTTCGTACCAGTCCTCTTTCTACTGTCGCGCCACCACCCTCTCGTGTCGCCCCACTTGATGAGGCACGGGAAGACGATCTATCCCCAAGACTCGAGTAAAGAAATACACCCATACAGAATTCCACCCGTTGCTAAAATATTTATCACTTTTTTTCAGTCAAGTTAGAGGGGCTTTCAGTTCTCGACAGTTGACAGTTGACAAAATGCATGCATCCATTCTGAATAATAGACCACACAGGATATGAACATATGCGACTCGGAAAAGTAGCCATCCAAAGTTGTTCCCATTTCTATCATTTATTTTAATTATGGACAGAACTGGGTTTATTTCAGTTAAATCAGCTAAATCAAATCAAACAAGGAAATTAAATTACTGGCCATTTTAAACACTGTGCGATTAATATATTTATTGCAAAAAAGGGTACATGCAGTGGCATGTGTTATTTGAAATAAATCCTTTTCAAAAATATTTTTTATAATTTGAAAGTTCTATATAGCTTTATCAAATGATGCAAATAATTATGTCTGATAACCGCCAACCAATTAGGTCAGCCTGACCAATAGCATCGTGCTGTTTTGTTGTTTCTAGACACCTTTTTGGCTTGGCCTCACATTTAAAAGAAATAGTGACCCTTTTTGTCTGAATCAATGAATATGTGGTTTCTTTTCTCTTTCTTTTGTTTCTGTTACTCCTACGATTTCTTTGTAGGCTTTTCCTTTCACTCTTAATTCAATTGGGGACTTCCATTTAAAGGGAATATACAACATTTGCAAACATCGAAAAAAAAACAACTACCAAGTTTTTACGAAATACCTTACTAGGATGTTGGTAAATGACAGTCTAAACCATCCTGTAAAATTATGGCACCTGGTGTGAAGTCATTTTCAAGAAAATTGTATTTTTGTATACATTTCCAACGGTGGTTGGCCGACCACCGTTGGAAAAACCTAACTATTTTTCAACTACTGCTCCAACTTAACACTTTTTTCAGTTCAAATTTTGTTTGCTATTGGTTACATGTTCATGAACGGGTGCAGGCCAGCTAGACTGGTTCCCTTACCTTACAATTTGCCGGCATTTATAAATTGATCCATTTTATCTTTAGTGGAGTCAAGGAACCAGACTACTTGAACATTTTTGTTTTTCTTGATTTTCGAACACAAAACTTCAAACATGTCAGTGTAACAATATTTGATCTATTATACCAACCCCTCAAATAGTTCATTTCTGAAAATTACACCAAAAGCCAATGATGTATATTCCCTTTAACAAAGCTTCTTGTGTAAATATTATTAGGGATTTCTAATCTGGAATGTGATGTTCTTTTAAATAATTCTTTTTGAATATATTCAAATCGTAGAGTTTAATTCCAATTTTAGCATGAATATTCTTTATCATTGCAGGTCTCAAAAATGTACAAACTTTCAGGAAGTTTGCATTCACAAAGTAGCCACATATAGAACATTCAGCAAATCACATCAAGTTCATTTTCTTTGCATAAAACATTGGGGAATTCTCTTCTTTCACCTTGATATTCTATCACAGTTGTCTTTGCTACTCCATTTTCCAAACCTTGGATTAATCTCTGAGTTTAGCTTCAGGCTCCAGTGTGATGATTTTAGGTTCCTGACTTGGGAGGCACTGCCCGGTATAAGGGACTAGTTTCTGCTAATGAATATGAGACCAAACACATGTTGATTTAGTGTAACTTCCTCTCAAAGTGGAAGGACACCAGGACAAAGTCAGAGATGAAGCTGAGTTTGGAAAGGAACCCAAGAATTACAATGCTGGTGAATCTTGATTGACGAGGTTCCCCAGAATAGCAATGCTCTCAATTTCAACCAGGGCTCCCTGAAAGCAAAGAAATGGGCAAAGAAATGTGAGTGACAGGTTTATAATACAGATAGTATATATCATAATAATAGGAAGATATTCCTATCGTCTTGCATACGAACTAAAACCAACCAAAAACCCTCCCATAACCCCTTTTTAAAAAAACTTTCTCCGCCCCAAAATGTTCAATTATACTACAGTGCACATGTATTCTCAACCTAATCGTTTTAGGCAACTTCCAACAGTAAAATTCCTAGTACAGATGATTTAGTTGTGTCTCCCTAGTGCCCAGTGTCTCCCTAACGTCCAATAATTTACTACAAAGTGTCTCCCTAAGGTACTATTTGTTGTTACAAACCAGGTCAATAATTCTGACCGGTATCGACTGCACTTTACTAAATAGTTAAATAATTTTGCCATTATTCTGGATTGTGATACAAGTGCCATGCAGACTTTTATGCATTTCTCAGATAACTTGGGCCTTTTAGTTTCTTAGGGGATTATTTGTTTTTGGGGGAAAAAGTTGTATGCAGGACACAAGGAACACGGGGTGCAGTCTTTGAGCTGGGAGGGTAGGTTGAAGGAGGCATCCCCCCCTAAAAAGGCCTTCACTTAATTATGCCTCTTTCCCCAAGTGCAGATTGTCAAATCTAGATGAGTACATAGTTTAATGAAATGAAGAAATGATTTTGGTTTAAAGAACTTACAGCTGGAAGTGCAGCAGCTTGGTATGCAGCTCTGGCCGGATAGTTTGAAGTGAAAACTGAAAATACACACATAAATGATTTTAACACCATGGCAACATTATGTAATCTTTGGTTAATAATCATAAGAGATTACTATGCATATCCACAACTGATCCAATATCATAACTCTCTATCTGTAGTGGGCACAATTCAAATCTGATCTACAGATTTAGATTTAGAATTCAGGCTCACCACATACACATATGTGGGCCTATGAACTTTATCAAAACACCTCATGTGAAACACTCTTTCTGCATCCTATCCGGTTAGTGACGTTGTTTCAACCCTAAACCACTGGAATCAGAGGTAGTGTACAAGTTGGTGTGTTTAGCCAATGGGTGCTAGTAATCAGTGGTTTGTGTGCCTGTTGGACACAGTCACCTACGAACCAGACTTCCCTCAACACAAACTTGCTCTATGAACACTAGAGGGCGCTACGTAACTTCATGAGGCTGCAGACCAGTAAATAGGCCCGAAATTGCCTACGCTGGCCAAATCATGATTTGCATGCCCTCAAATTCGCCAATATTAGAGCATTTTGAGGGCTGTGAACTTTTGAGGGAAAGCGGCCGTGCAGAGGACTGTGAGCTCGTATTTTTGTGAAATTTGGATGAAATTGGGCCATAAAATAGCTGTATTTTGCAATGGAGCATAGGCATCCTTTTTCAAAATGGCGATAGGCTTCAGAACTACTTTTAGGAGTGATCATATTTGGATGGAATTTTCTCCCAAAAGTCATGGTTAACTCATCCAAAAATTGAACAGAAAATGAAAGATGATGAAATAAGCTTTAATTTGATATGCGTCTCAAACACCTTGAGAGTTGTGAGTATGTTTAATACGTTTGGGAAGTGCGCGTAATTATCACTGAAGTCTATGCCAGTCTATGGTCTGCAACCATGAGAACCCCAGTATCTGAAGCACATACATTGTAATGTGCAGACAAAAGTTACATGCCCACGGTACTGAGGACACACACCTTATTTTCATCTGAGTGTGCGTGAAGTCATATTCATAAATGCACCAAAAACACAGCAGCACTGATGTTCAAGTGTAATAGCTGTAATTGTCACTCTCGAGAGCGTATCTGTGTGCATGTCTTTCACATTAAATGTTCTTTTGTAGTCCTGGCATTTTTGTGGCCTTTTGGCCTTGTGCTTGGAAATATCCAATGAGGAAGTACAAATAGACAGGTGCCATTGCCAGCTATCAACATGTTTGTGGCAGGCAGCAGAATCACCACTTGAGCATTCAAATTAGGCAGTAAGAAAGCATTTGGAGATCACAATTCATCACAATACTTGACACAACTTTCATTTGCCATTGGAAATTAGCAAGGATTAAAAAAGTCTAAACAAAAGCTCACACTTCTCGTATATTCCATTGACGACTCCATAGTCTGAAATATTGGCCAGCAGCACTGTTGTCTTCACAACTGAAAAAAAATTATAATAATAAAAATAATAATAAAAAAAATGAAGAATGAAAGCAAGGCTAAACATAAAAGACAGTATGCAATTAAAATTTATCAAGTTATAAAACCAACCACAAGAGAAAATGGACTAGGTAAATTGTTTTATTGACAAGAAATTGATGGGATTTGAGGCTGCACCTGAACCTTCAGTGCTCTCAAGATGTAAATGAGTGCTCTAGCCCAATGTTGGTGGACTCCCAACAGCATTTTCAAATTGGGAAATGTCCAAAAAATGGCTTAGTAATTAGCAGAGTCCTGGAATGATGTACGAACAATTAAAGTTATACTTATCACTTCTAGGGTTCAAGAGAAAAATGACTTGTCTCATTTAAATACATCTGAACAGAAGTGCTTGCCATATTTTGGACTGAAATAACTTTAGTTTGCCCTGGTATCTATTATCTAAGTGTTGAGTAAATCCATATGATCCTCAAAACAGCCTTGACTGTGGAAATAAGATCACAGTTCATAATAATAATAAAAAATTTGCTAAAGCGCCTTTTCCCAAGGATACAAAGTGCATAGAAGAGAAAGAAACTTAATGCGTGAAGAGGTAAGTTTTTAAGTTTTTTTCTGAACTGAGAAATGGAGATGGAGTTCCTGGGAGCTTGTAGATTATTCCAGATATCATTATTTTTTAAACAGAAAACAAAAAGCCTTGGACCACAAAATATCTAAATCTTACCATTATCATAGGTTATGTTCTGTGTTTCCAAAACAGCACCAATGTTCTTCAAAGCCTGCAAAACCAATTTAATTCTTTCTTGTTATATTAAAGATATACCAATGGTGCTCTTCAAAAAATTCTACCTTTTTTTCTGACAAATTTTCAACTTGTTTTGTATTGCTAGAAATATACAATTTAGAAACATAATCATTTTTTGGGGGGTGAACCTTGAAATTAGCATTGAGAGTACATCTTTCACTAAACAATCCTTCAAAAAAATGTTTGTTTTGATTTTTCAACGAACATCAAATACTGTTCGAAAAGATACAATGATTTCAATGCAACAGTAGTTGTAATAATCATGAGCCTAAATACACGTCAGTTAGGAGGGAAACACAGGATTTCAACACAGTTTATTTTTATATTTTAATCAATTTATTTGATGTTATTTGTAATTTAGGGGTAGGAATTGGGGTAGAATTCTTATAATAATAACCAGCAGCTTATAAATCACTCCAATTTGAACTTGCTTCCTACTATGTAAGAATAGCTCGGAGGAAATCTGGAGTGGTTTCAAGTGTTTTATCATGAAATTACTTTAGAGGAGCACTTTCGACCACAATATGCCCTTTTACACTTTTAGAACAAACTCACCATGAAATGAAATAATGATAGTTGGAGAGGTATTTAAAAGTAGAAAATCAGCGTGCCGTGCCCACAACAATTTGCATTTTTTGCGCAAAGGATCATTGTGCAACGTCATTTCAGGGTAGAAAGTTCAACGGTTGTGGAAGTAGAGCCGTTCCATTTGAGTGCTTGTCTTGAGTAAAGTCACACATGGTTCGTTTTGAAAATGGCTGAAATCACTGATGGAAATATGTACATACAGGCAAGGCAAAACAACCCACTGCATCAGACGTAAACAACCAGGTTCTTTTTTACACTTTCCCCGAAAGTGTAAGATATTATGTGAATTTCTTGTAACCTGGAAAAATAATTGTTGAATGACAACTTTATATTTCGAATTACTACATGTAGTTAAGTTTTTTATCTGCACTTGGGTACCCAGTCCTCGTTTCTTCCTTTCACAAATTAAGAATCAAACTGACGGCAGCTGTGATGGAAGAGGGAGAAAGTCAAAGCATGATCTGCAAACCTGAGTGGTCTGAGCTGATATGCCATCCACTAATTTGGAAGTCGCGGGGTCAATGCCAATCTGACCAGACAGGTAGAGTGTGTTACCAACAGCAATAGCCTGGCTATAGGAGACCACAAAAAAGAACAATTATAATCATATAACTAAATTAAATTTGACCTCAACAGGACAAATAAAGCAGCAAATTGAGGGACAGAATGCACACGATGCAGACATGCAACTGATAGTTGGTCATTCAGATTTTATGGCAAAAACAATGAGTCTGGTGAATTATTTACAAATTCAACTTTTCAAGACAGTAGGCCTACTTCAGAAAATTAATGTTCAGTCTTAATAATAATAACAATAATAATACCGGAGTCTTCTATAGCGCACGCTACCTCTAGAACTACATGTATGGTGCTCTGCATAGCAGAGCCCCATAGATAGGCATATCAACGCGAACATACAGTATACTATATCCGTAATATACAGTCAATGACCGAAAAAAATCTGCTTTGGTTTTTTGGTGCAGCCGCTTTATATTTTACTTTTTGACATTCTCGCGTTCAATACGCAAAAAGTATACAGGTTGAATCGATCCCGATGGTGCAAAAAATGATGAAAACAGTCCCGTTTCCATACCGAGCAACATGGAGAAGTTACATGCACATTATCTGAGATTGGCTGCGATTGACTTGAGCATGGCTCCTGGATAGACTGTTTCCCAGCCCCACTAGGAAATATTGAAGTCATAAGGACAATGGGGACAGGGAACCAGACTAGCTCCTGGCTAGCATCAGACGGACCAATCACAGGGCGCTTTGATTGGTTGCCTTGATTGGTCGCCAATCACATAGCGTCTCAATTGGTTGCCATGCAATCGAAGCACCCTGTAATCTGTCCACAATATTAATCCTGCAGTTATTCAAAATGGTGGTGTTGTCCTCTACTTATTAAAATTGAGTCCAAAACTTGGCTTCTAAATGGAATTTTTCATCAACGAATCAGTGACGTTCTACCAACAGCTTGGTTTTTTTTGGAAAGATGTACATCGTTAATACGCGTGGGTGCACTCTTAAAATTAGGTACAATGTTCATGGTTTCGTCGCTGTTTCATGCACTATCGGTTGCGGTTCCAGTACTGCCGCTGTGATGCGAGTGGTAAACCTCATATGAGTGTATGAAACAGTCATCGGGTGTTACGCTTCCGCGTGACGTCATGCGCCAACAGCCAACAGCCAGCCGGCAAAAACGACTAGTTGACAGCCTGGTAACCGACCGCCATTCATTGTACACAATTTTTTTTTGTGCACAAACCAATTGCGGTCCTGGCCATGCCTGCAAGGTTGTCAGGTTAGCGGTTATTCCTCCTTTTTTTCACTGCAATTGTAGGCTGAATCTTCATCGTGGATCGTTTTTTACTTCAAGGACCTGTGTAATGGTTATTCCAGGCAAGTTTGGGGTGAGTTGCAGTTGCAATTAGTGTGTAACGGGGACAAAATTGAACATTTTCCAAAAATTTTTTGGGGGGACCTGCCTATACTATCGGTTACGAGAAAAACTAGCTCCAGCCCTAGATGACAACCCAATGATAAAACTCAGAGCTGGGTAACTCCAGCTAGTGCCCCTTTACATGCTTTAACTTAGCTTGAGTAACTCCAGCTGACATGCTCATATTCATTCACATGTTACATGTGAATGAATATGAGCATGTCAGCTGGAGTTACTCAAGCTTTAACTTAACATGCTTAAGTAAGACTCGAGATGGCTGCCATTATAGCGCCATTTCAATTAAATATCATCCCTTCCAATTTACTTGTATGGGCCGATCGCCTTAGGAGCGTTGGGTGTATTGATGATCCTCCTCACGAGCCCTGCCATTTTCGTCACAGTAGGCTTAGGTGGATTTCAACTCCGGCATAAACATGTGAATCGAATGGCGATGTGTAAAGTGTAGGCGTTGCAACGCGTCATGTGACTTGTGGGTCACCTGACCAACGAAAAGGTTGTTCCTGGACGTCAATTGACTAATGGAGGCGCTATTTAAAGCGGACGACACTATACACTATGGGACAATAGATGGCGCTATTTGTTTCTGACATCGACAGGACATCTTCGCTGAAAAAAAATTAAAAAATAAGAATAACAATTATTGTCTGTTTGCTTGTTTAGTTGTTTGTTTTTATTGCACTTAAGGCCTACAAACTGATCATCATTCGGTAACTTGATGAGGGCTAGGGGGCCTTTACATGTAAACAGTTTACATTCTGAAGCAAATATCACTTATAAAACAACTGGATTCAAGCAAGGGCGGATCCAGAACACAATTTTTTGGGGGGGGGAATTTGGTCCCCCAAAAGTGTATGGGTACAAAAAATTACGGCGTGGGGTTCGGGGCACGATTTTTCAGTGGGGGCCGCAGGGGGCTGGAACATTTCATGGGGGCGTCATGTAGATCAATGATAATTTTTTAGAAACTCAAAATCTCAGTGGGGTGGCGGGGGCGACAGGGTTTCATGGGGCTGTCGCCCCGTGGCTACGCCACTGGATAACTAGTGGAACCGCAGTGCGGACGTCATTCAGGCCTCTGCAGACAGGGCGACCAGGCCTCTTTCAATACCTTAAAATGAGTCTTCGGCCCAAAAGTGCAGCTTCGGCTCCCTTACTTAGTTCGGATGGTTTGATACTCATCACTATATCGATTCTCAGTCCAGCGTTGAAAGGAGCACTTTTACAGCCTCTTGAATAAAGCTCAGTCAGTCAATCTAAACCTCAATGACACCATTCCCAACGCGTCCCGTTCATCATGAGCTAGACGAACCGCCAACTCGTGCGGAGATTGTATCCGCCGTTGCTCGAACGGCCATCGGCAAAGCTGCCGGGAGATGGCATCCAAATTGAAGTGATCCGAGCCGGTGGTGAAAGGCTGGTAGATGCACTGTAATGTGACCTTTTTATCTATTGTTGGGAGGTCGAGACTAATCAACTTCCACACCAGTTCCGCGATGCAGTTATTGGCACCATTTTCAAACGTATTAGGGAGATCCCAGGCAAGGTGGGGGCGAGCTCCTGCTATCTCGCCTCACGCCAGTTGCCGAGTCGATTCTCCCAGAATCACAATGTGGATTCAGGGCAGCTCTACGTACCATCGACATGATCTTCACTCTACGTCAAATGCGGGAGAAAGCCATTGAATAGCAACAGCCTCTCCTGATGCTGTTTGTAGACTTTCAAAGCAGTTGACACGGTTACTATAGTCGAGAGGGCCTCTGGTGCCTCCTCTGTAGATACGGGATACCTCCGAAATTCATCGGCCTCCTTCGTCAGTTTCATGATGGTAATATTTATGTTCGCCCAGGTTTGCTCTGGTGCTGATGTCTCCGACACATTTTCCGTGGCACATGGAGTGAAACAGGGCTGCCCTTTGGCACCAAACCCTTTTCAATCTTCCTCGCCGCAGTCCTGGAACTCACTAACCAACATCTCGCTGAGGGAGTCTACATCTGCACCAGATCAGGGAGAGTTTTAAATCTTGTCTGACTCAAGGCCAAAACTAAAGTTCGACCTTCTCGTTGTTTGCGAGCTGATGTATATATCCCGACGATACAGCCTATGTTGCTCACATCCACGATGATATGCGAAAGATGCTGGATGTTTTTGCCCGAGTTGCCAGTGACCTCGGCCTCTCCATCAAAGCCAAGAATACTCAAGTAGTCTTTGCTCCCTCCCACACACCCATACTCACTCAAAACCATCCCACCCGTTCTACTTAACGATATCCCCTTCGTCAGTGCTGACAGTTTTGTCTACCTTGGTAGTACAATCATTGCAGATGGCAACACTGGCAAGGAGATTGATGCTCGTGTCAGAGCTGCTTTTTACGTCTACATCGCTGTCTTTGGTCGCAGAGAGGCATCCGGCGATCAGCTATAAGTATAAAGTCACAGTTCAGCTGTTCTTGCCAACCTTCTATATGCTGTTAAAACCACTCTTTACCAGCGCCACATTAGGAAACCCAACCATGCAGGTTCAAATCCGTCATCTTCGCTTCATTCTATAGGCATCCGCTGGCGTGACAGAATCCCTAACACTGTGGTTCTTCAGCTTGCAGCTGCAGGCCAGCCTATATAGTGTTGCCAAATTACTTGAGATACGGCAGCTCAGATGGCCTCGTTGCGAGAATGGATGATTGCAGACTCCCAAAAGCTCTACTCCGAGCTTCAACTGGGTGTGAGACCCATCGGTCGACCTAAGCTCCGATTCAAGGACACACTTAAGAGAACCCTCAAAGCCTGTCGCATGGAGGTAGCTACCTGGGAGGATCAGGTGGCAGTACGATCCCGTTGGCAACTCAGCATCCATAATAATGCACATCAGCCTCTGAGGCATCCCGCATTGCTTCCGTCGGCTGAGGAGAGTCGCCGTCGCCATCATGCTCCCCTCCACTGGCCCAGCAGGCTCCTGCTGATCCCAAAACTTGTGTGTGACAGGTGTGGGCGTGTCTGTCGTGCCCGCATAGGCCTACTGTCACATCAGAAATTTGTCTACGACGCTGAGGACGCCATGGTCGATGAACGACCGGCTGCAATGATGTCAAGGAACTTACGACGCGTGCAACACATCACAAGTTTCGTGAAATGGATCGTACGCGCACGACGAGGGCGCGTCGCGAGTTGCGATCGACGTATTACTCGGGTTGCGACTCGTCGCAGCGCTTCGTGAAATCGGGTAGCTTGTATGGGCCTTGCTCGGCTACAAGGCGCCCCCATGACGTTAATTGAGTTCTATCCTCATTCACAGCTCCCCCCCCCCCCCCACACACACTTTTCCCCTCAAAATTGCTGTAATCAGCTGCTGGCCTATCAGTACCCTGAAGGTTTGGGAGCATTATTGCGGATTTGCCCTTAGTGGCACCTTTGAAATGCTGGTGCCCCACCCCCTTAGCTACATGAAGGTCCACCCACTGAATAAAAAAACCACACGGTCGCATCATGCGTGGCATGGCAGCGTCCATTTAGAAATTAAGTCCTGTAAATTGGCCGAAATTTTGCTATTTCCCCAGACCACTTTTACGTCAAGAGAAAGGATCCCCGAGTCATATTTTTTTCCTTTAAAAAAAAATTGGGTAGAAAATATCTCTGAGAGGTCGGCATCAGGCCTGAACAAGGGCAGCCTAAGGTGCACATTACCAAAAAGCTGTACTGCGCGCGAGCTCGCGCTCATTGATATTTTGTGATCCCACAGGTAATTTTGAATTATCCTTGTAGTCAGGCAGCTTAGTGAATGGATGTGGACATTCTGGACAAAAGCGCCAAATTTTCCATACATGCTCCTCAATGCCTTAGCTTTCAATTTTTGATAGGAACCAACTTATCCAATGACATTATGGCGGCCTTCTTGGATTTTAAAGATGGCGGCCATTAAAAACCTATATCTACCAATATCTCATCTTCTAAGCCACGTAGGATTAATGTTTTGGTGTCTAAATATACATTTTCAGGATCAAGGAATGCAACTGTACCGTTTGGGATAGTGTCAAATGGTTAGTTTGTCCAAATACAGTATTGTGGCCATCTTGTATTTGAAACATGGCCGCCATTTAAAACCTAAATCTCCGAATACGTGTACTGCATCCTGGCCTTAAGCCACTAAGGATCTTAATATTGGTGTCTAAACAAATATTTTCAGGGTCATGGAACGCAACTAAACATTTGGATTAGTACTACATGTATTTAGGATCGTGTCAAATGGTCAGTTTGTCCAGATACTTAATACGGCGGCCATATTCAGGCTATGTACCTTTTTGCCATTTTGGTTTGACTTGAAATGGCCGGCACCGGTCCCATTCAGGTTGTGTACCGATTTGCCATTATGGTTTCCAAAAAAGGGACCAACACTGGCCTGATTCAGGCCTTTTACCGTTTTTTCATCATGGTTTATCGTAAGAGGACCTGCAATGGCCCGGTTCAGGCTGTACGCCGTCTTGCTGTTATTATTTGCCTAAAAAGACCAGCACTGGTCTGATGCAGGCTCTGAATGGTGTTACCATTACCGTTTGCCACTTAATAGGGTGAGCACTGGACCAACTCCGACTCCATGGTGTTTTTACCGTCAACACGGAACCGTTTTGGTGCAATCGAGCCAGCATTAGCCCGCCTGGTCTTGTACAGTTTAAACTGTATGGTACTGCCACAACAAACCCATATAATTAGCTGGTATCGGCCCAATACCGTCCCGTTTACTGGGTCAATGCCATCTTTGAACCTAGGCAGGTAGAAATCTCTGGCACTACAGGATGTGATACAACTCTGCATCTCCACAACTACATGCAGCTGAACCACTTTTGTAGCCACATTTGATTACCATGACAATCGGTGGGCGTTTGCTCCCAGTCGTTGCTTCCAGTGTTGGAGTCTTGCCACTTCCCTGGATGTTGTAAAGGAGTGGGCATGGCTGAGGAAGCTTTTCTTGACTTCAGCCTTTTGTGCCGAAGCTTGTTGTCCCTGGAGGAGGCGACACTCGTCATTTATCAATTTGGATATCTTAGCTCGGCTGGCAACTTCCCCTCGGAAATCAGAAGAGGAAATGCCAGCAAGGAGGTGCAAATTACTTGTGTTGGTGGGTTTCAAGCATCCAGTGATCAAACTGCATGTTGTTTAAGGCTGGGTCAGGTTTCATGGTATGGGCTGATCTCTCCCAGACGGGGCACGCATACTCTGCTGCAGAATGGCACGGAGCCAAAACGGTTCATCGTAGGGTGGGTGGTTTGGCTCCCCTTTCGGAGGTTGTTCAATTTCTTTATGATGTTGTTACGGGGAACTTAATTTGGATGACTTGAATGACAGGATATGATGGAGGGTCACGCTAAGGTAGACAGGATGGCTACAAGGGGCCAATGGTGTTCCGGACCATTTGATGTTAAGGGGTCGGTTGGCTTCGCGGTTAACGTTCCTGAGATGGAACGAGCAGACTTGGGTCTTAGCGAGATTGGCACGGAGGTGATTGCACTCTTAGTATAAAGACGGCTAAGTGCTGAGGTAAGTTTTGCTTCTTTGGCTTCGAACGGAATCTTTTGAGATGTAACACAAAGATCGTCTGCGTAGATGAAACGCTCAGTGTCCTGGTCTATTAAATTGTGATTTGTTTTGTGTAGACGTTATACAGCAACGGAACTAGCACAGTGCCTTGAGGTAGAACGTTTTCTTGCCGTTGACAGCGTTTTTGTTTTGTTCTGAACAACAAAGAAGCATCGTCTTTGAGAAGGGCTCCGATATGATCCGTAAATGCGAGGTATTGGGTCAACTCCAAGATCTGTTTCAGGAGGCGGCAGTGGTTTACAGAATTATATGTGACCGAAAGATCCACAAAAATAGCTCCACTTATTTGTCGTTTTGAAACCCATCCTCAGCTTGCTGTGCCAGATTGCAATGTCGCAATCCAGGTTGCTGAGGGATAAGGGATGTTTCAGCAACGGGGACAAGCATGTTGAGGATCAGGCACTCGAACATGAACAAAAACAGTAATGGGTTCCTGTCTGGACCATGTTACCTGTGGCCAAAGCCTGCAGTGAACTTATTCCTCCATGATGTAACTAATGTGGCTTTAAGAGTCAAAGTGTATGCGGTGCAAGACGTGCATGCAGCACCTTGCCAAGTGCAATAAACTCTCCGGTTGCAACTGTGAGAATTAGGGCGAGCACTTTTAAATTGTAAACATCTGTGAGTGATGACATCTATTCTCACATAATGTTGTTTTACTCATACTTCATACAGTATTTTCGATGACTGCAGTATATATCAACGGTATTGTGTTAGAGTTTTATCTTCAGTGTGACTATTTTGCGTGTATTATAATTAAAATCATCTTGGTCTCTTCTGAATAAAAGAGTTGTATTTCCTGACCCTGAAAATGTATGTTTTGACACCTAGACTGTAATTTGATATGGGGAAGTATAGCTGAGATATCAGTAAATGCAATTATTATCTGCCGGCCGCTCTTTAAAATCAAAGATGGTCATAATAGTGTACAAACTGACCATTTGACACTGTCATAAATGGTATAGTTGCATTCCTTGACCCTGAAAATATATGTTTGGACGCCAAAATTTTAATCCTAAGTGGCTTAGAAGAACAAATATTGGTAGATATAGGTTTTCAATGGCGGCCATCTTTAAAATCCAAGATGGCCACCGCAATGTATCTGGACAAATTAACCATTTAGCACTAACCCAAATGGTTCAGTTGCGTTCTTTGACCCTGCAAATTATGTTCAGACACTAAGATTTCAATGTAAAGTGGCTTAAAGATGCAAAACATGTAGTTTTCAATGCCGGCAAGCATCTTCAAAAGTAAGATGGCAACAATACCGTATCTGGACAAATTTAACAATCCATTTGACACTATCTCAAATGGTACAGTTGCATTCCTTGACCCTCAAAATGTATGTTTAGACACCAAAACTTTAATCTAAGTGGCTTAGAAGATGAGATATGGGTAAAAGTAGGTTTTCAATGGCAGCCATCTTTAAAATCCAAGATGGCCGCCAAATTGTTATTGGATAAGTTGGTTCCTATCAAAAATTGAAAGCTAATGCAATAAAGAGCATGTATGGAAAATTTGGCGCTTTTGTCCGGAATGTCCACATCCATTCCAAAAGATGGCCTAAGCTGCCCGACTATTGCGGCCTATACTTAGGACAGACTGTAGAAATATTTCTGGAGGTCAAGCAATAATATTGGGACTTGTGGCTTCCAACTCGGGAGATTTCGTTCACAAAAACATTCAACTTCAATTTCTGGGGGTATTTCGCATAGATGCGGGGGCTACATTTAGACCTTGGCCCGTAGATTGGCAACTGTGGTCTTTGTGGGGGGGGGAGGGGAATATACAAACACATTGACCGGGCTATCTCTGGTACATACAATTGAAAAGAAAATTGTCCTAGAGGTCATAATCTTTTACTTTCAGTGAAAACACATGCCGCCTTGCTCCTGAGCGCCACCAGGCGGAATTTTACATTTTCTGTCCGGATTTAGAGTTGCTTTCTATGAGCGCGTATTTGGTTGAGTTATTTGCGCCTCATTCGGTTGTAGGGCGCCCCCGTTGCGTTAATTGAGTTCTAGCGCCCGGAAGCTTGGTAGCTCTCGTTCCAAGCTAGCTCCCACAGTAAGAAAACACATGTAAACAAAAAGTGAAGTCATAATGTCTCCGGCCTATTAATTAAGGATATCTTTATTCAACTTTTCGACCAATATGCCTGTGTACGTTCTCAATTATTGTAGCAACCCTATTGCCCATAATATTATGCATGGAAGGACGAAAATGTAGTAAGCATTTTAATGCGATCCCTCTCACTTTTGGGAGGCAGTGTTGAATTGCCAGCAATAGTCAATGGGTGAAAGAATTTGTACACCATGATGATGTTAGTACATGTGAAAATTCAGAGTATGAAAAAACAACACAGGCGGGTAAAACTGAACATAAATGGAAAAAGTTAGCAAGAAAATGGATCATCTTAAAATTAAAAAAAAAATGTGTGGGAAGATTGTTTAGTGCGTTGTGCGCCTAGTCGTATAGTGCAAATTGTCAAATATTATTGGGGATTTTCCATGAATAACACAAGTGAAACATGGACACACGAAAAGAAATTAAAAATGGAAGTTGGCTTACAAAGACATTCGCTTTTGCCAGTGAAAAAGCGACATAAAATTATGTCCCCGCAAGTAGTTTATACTAGTTTTAGTTTGGCGCGCTTTTTATGTAACGTTGGCCTAGCTTTAGCACCTTTTGCGCCGAGTGGCTGCCGACTCGAATATTTATTTGTAATAAACCAGACAAATAATAATAATAACGTTGAGGAACGGAATAAATATTGGGAGGGGGGGGGGGGGATGGCAGAGGGGCCACACTTGGCATGTTGCATGCCGGGAACGGGTCGTTTTCTCGTACACACACCGTACCGTACGGTGAGGTCATCCAATAGTCTCTGTGAGGTCATCATCAAGCGGCCATTTTGTGTCGCGAACTTTGGAAAGTGCACCTTGTCGAGTCTGCAATGTCCACGTAATACACGGATCAGTGCTTGTCAATTAGTTGCAATTCCTGACTTGTCGAGCTGTGGTATGACGATTCATTTGTGACGGTAACATGTGCAAGAAAAAATTGTGAAGATTTGTGGACTAGACGAAGAGTAAGTGATCTCATCGCTTTCCGCCTGTTTCTAGTGATGATCGACCTTGATTTCATTGCATGATTTTGTGCGCAGACTGCAGACCGCAGACTGCAGTGCATGACTGGGGAACCAACATTAAGCAGTGTAGCCCAGTTTCCGGACATGGGAAATTTCTAGACAAACGTTTGCACGCGGCCTGATTAATACCATAACATTAAACCACTTTTGTTATATTTTTGAGGCGCATTGTTTAGAAAAGTACCTAGGCCTAATTAGGCTTATTTCATTAGGCGAATTTCATTTTTTAAACTAAAGAAAGAAATTTCATGTTTTGTAAATTGTATTACTAAAAAGACTGAAAAGAGAATTAGGCCTAGCTAGGCATGCTAGGGGCCTACACCAAAATCAATGGTGTTTGAATCAGCTTCATAGGTGTTTGCACATTGGAGATACAACTATTTAAATGGCCAAATTTGGAGTTTCAATTCTGTAATGCGCCTAGCAAATGTTCCTTCAAGCAGAACAAAAGTGACTAACATATTACCTTTTTTTATAATTTTGGTGGCTTCTCTAAACGGCTGTCGTGCGTACATGCTATGATGTTGTGTCAATAAAAAAATATGCGCGATGTACAATGTATGTGGGTGCTATACCGCTTTCAGGCGCGTAAGTGGTTTAAAGTTGGTGTGATGTCGTGGAAATTTAAGACAATGACTGTTTCATGTCGTGGAAAGCAATACAACGCCTGTTTTGCATGAAACAGTCGATGTCTTGCTTTCCATGGCATCGCATTTTGAACAGCTTCTTCGGTAGAAATGTGATTTTTGCAAGTTAACCATGCATCGCGGTGATCACCCTCTAAAAAAAAATAAGATGGGAGATATTTGGCCAGATATTTAGCCCGCTTGATTGTACAGCGTCTTCTTTGATGCAGTATACGAGAAGGCCTACATTATAAAAAGTATTAAATTACCATTGGCCGAGTGGGTAGCGGTTGTATCTCAACACTGAGAGATCCCTGGTTTAACTCGCAGCTAGCGACATTTTCGATTTTTGTTTTAATCCCCCAAAATTAAGAATATGCTTTTTTTTTAAATTTTAAATTGACTCCAACATTTAATTTCAGAGAGGTACATTTTCTTTTTCTGATTCGTGGCTCTGGAATATTTTTTTAAACGGAAATTTAAGTCCGAAATTGTAAAATGGTCTGATTCCCATCTCGTGAATATGAAGTCACAACGACAATGTTGCCGCAGAACCAGACTAAGATATGTCATAGTAACAGTCCCAGAAAACAGTCACTGCACATGTTCAGTGCCTATCCGGCAAAATATCGTTTACTAAAAGAAAGCCGGATCCGGCTAAGTATCCACTGCCAAAAAATGAAAAGCCTGCCCTTTTATATAGGGACTGCACACAATATACATTTGTATTTTTAAAAGGTTTTAAAAGCCACTTTTTGTGTCGAGTGAGAGAAGACGTAACTCTGATTTCATAGCCGTTTGAATTATCGAAATCAGATGGTATGACCTTTTTTGGGGCTCACTTCTCCATGGGGAACTTTGGCATGTATCTGCCTTGATTACAAACGGAACAGCCATGTCAGTATTTGAATATTTGCATAGTCCGTCAAATCCAAGTTCAAGTAATCAAATACTAAATTCTTAAAAAATGTTCAGCAATACAGAGGTAGTTAAAAGTCGATGATTATGGTGGCATGCCTAACCCCATGTAAAGCAAGTTTTGGAACTTTTCATTGTGGTAGTGTAAACTGTATAAAGCACAATCAGTTTACTAGTGCAGTACTCACTCCAACAGATTCCAACAAATCCTGACGTTGGAGTTTGACTGGATAGGGATTGTTAGGTTAGATGCCTGTCATGCAAAGGGTGTTAATTTTCAGAGCATGATCAGACAAAATTAAGCATTGAAAATAAAATGATTTTGGACTATGAAGCATTTCCAGATTTTTCAGAAAATAATGTACGTGGCCTTAGAACTTGCCATGGATTTACATTGTACACAACCAACAAAGTGGCATTCTAATGTTTAATCATTTTCCAACTCATTTTACAAAACCATCACTCTCTATCTAAGATGATGTATTTAGTTGAGGTGTGGGGATGGGGCAACCTTGTTCCCAGGGTGTTAAGCAGTACGCTCCCACCACTACCTGCTCTCTCACCCTGGTATTGGATCATTTGCATGTTCAAAAATCTTGCACCCGTATGCAAATTAGGAATATTCTGGTATGCAAATTAGGAATAGTCTGGTGCCTGGCTGTGCATTATATCAGCGTTTGTTTTTGTATAATGTGGTGTCTGGGGTAAAAACAGAGTCAATTCGTTGCGGCGTGAGTTACTAAAACACAATTTTTTTCAAGTTAAAATGTTACAATCTTATCCAGCCAATATGCAGTATCACATAATATTGAGCAAATTGGAAAGGAACGGATTGTTTTTCAGTGGACGTAAGAATTACAATGAACGTGAAAACACGTAATACAAGTTGGAAATAACACCACCAAGTACACGATATTAATTACCTGCTAATTGCGGTATCAAATCAGGATACAAGAAGCACGTGCCCATCCCAGGGGTTACTATTGGAAACGAGGTTGGAAATAAAGTAAGCTCTGGGGACGAGGTTGGGGGTGGGGGATATTGAAGGATGTTGGAGGGTTGGGTTCATTGTTGCCAACTATTGCATTTAATTTAAAAAGAAATATAACGTTTTCAACATTGCAGTACTTAATTGACGAAGGATGGGGACTTTGAAGAGACGATATGATGCCTTGGAGGTCAAAGTGTGCGACCCCAGGTCAGAGTTAAACCATGAGGCCCTATTGGTAAGTTTTTTTTAATTCCAAGTTGTTGAAGGAGCTACACATGTACATCTTCATCTCTATCGTAGACTGGGTCTAAATAAGTTTGTACACTGTGGGAGGTGCAATTAAACACAAAAAGTAATGTAACAAAATGAACTACAATTTTTGAATTAACACCTGTATCTGTTTTTGTTTGGGGAAAAAACTGTAATAAAACGGTCAGAAAATATCCGGTGTCCAACCATAAGTTTACCCTCTTCAACGCTCATGATTGGTCTACTTATTGAGAGGATACCCAGGGTTATTTTGATTCCCTGTGAGTCATTAGTAAAAGTGGAGACCCTCGTGCTTTACACACACATCCTGGAAATTGTCCAAGGCAAGGGGTTAGTAGGAGAGAGGATATCCCCCTCACATCCTGCCCTTGCCTAAACATAGAGTATACCCAAATGTTTGGACCTTTAAATGTGTGCACTGTGTACAGAAAGTAGTAAATTTTGTAGTGTCATTTAACTTGGTACTAGTGTAAAGTAAGATTTTGAACTGAACATGGCTGCGAGTTTGGAACTACATGTACAAATGTACATGTACACTGTGAAAAGGGAAACAAGTGTGTACCAAATTGTCATGTTGTCCACATGATCAGCTTACACACGTGGATGACGTGTACAGGCAGTGCATGCCATGTCTTAGGGGCTGCACCCACTTTCTATTTACAGACTAAAATGGCCCTGGGTATTCAACAATAGAGGATTTACGTTGTATTGTCTGCTCGATCATGTACACATGTGGGTAAAGCAATGGACAACGTGTACACTACACATGTATGTCTACATGTTATGCAGAGGACCAGCCAGCCGTTCATAATACATGTAACTCTATATATATTCAGTTACCCAGCTCAATTTAGGTCTGCTTTTTTTGCTGTCATTTTTTTTTAGGAAGGTGTAAATAGACCATCACAAATGTGGATGAGTTTTGAGCTGAGCGGCTGGTATGCAGGCCAGTTTTGTAATTTCATGCATAGTAAGTTAGCAGCGGTTGGCAGCGGATGTTCCATATGGAGGTTATGTTTCATCATGTATACATGTAACTGGAACTTGACTATCTGTACTTTTGTGGTACTGTACTTGACTTTTTATCCAGTGAACAGGAAGTTTTTCAAAGTGCTATGGAATAGTTTCCTTTCTAAATGTTCATACTTGTTATGTGCATAAATTGTCTATGTTTAGTCTTGCATAAAGAGCAAAGTGCAGATCTGTTGTGTCAAATGATGTTCTGTGGTCAGTCATCCACCCAAACAAACAACTCCATCCAATAACCAGATTAAATGCTTGTCCTGAATAATGCCAGAGGCCTCTAATCTACTCACATACAAATGTAGGGGTGCAAATAATCCAGTTATAATCAAATGGTGCACAGATGCCCTATAGCAGTCTGACTGCTCAGTGCACACTCTAATGAATCTCCTAACCAGGCTTGTAACAAGGTTGATGTTTGGCTTCTGGCAAATGTTTGGGATTGTTTTATGCATACAGTATTTCATTACTTTTGTAGGTTGGAATGTTTGGAACTTCTGTACATTGACTTGTGTTACTGCAAAATTGCATGTACGTTTTCATTGATAAAATTAGTGCATGTAATGTGCAAGTTCTAAGTTGCGAATCAGTGTTGTGTAGTTTTACTTGTAACTATAAATTATGACCTGAATTGACCTCATATAAATAATTTATGTTTCACAATTGAGAAACATAAATTATTTTGATATTCCCTTTGTGTTGGCACTTGAACAACAAAGTTCTACCCCGTCCCTTAGTGATGACAAATTTCAGCTCTTCCAGACATTTTGGCATAAAACACTTTCAGTTGAAGCTGAAAGTACATGTATACATTTACAAGGTCATAAATAGTTACAACTAAAACTACACAACACTGATTCACAACTTAGAACTTGTACATTACTTGCTATTAATTTTATCAATGAAAATGTACTGAAATTGTGATAATATTTTATGTCACAAATCAGCCCTCGTAGAAATGTTCCAAAATATTGGGAACAAATCCTTCATTTGTTGACATAAAGTATAGGGCTGTAATTCCCAAATTGTTTTGCTAAATTTTGTTTCAAATTTTTTATTTAGTTAAAGGGCCCATGCAATAAAATTTTTATTAATACAATCCTTGGAAATGCACCTTTGTGTCCCGTTATTTTCAATATTTGTTTTCCCATTTGCAAGGCTATTTTGGGACCTTTTTGTTTTTAGGTTTTCATGCTCATGCGAATTTCCATAATCATGAGCAAAAGTGTGATGTCATTTCAGGTAGAACCTCAATGTTGGAACTATTTCAGCACCAAAAGTTGCCATAAGTTTGGATATTTTTCTTTTCTTTGGTGATTCGTTGCTGTGCCAGTACATGGCAGTAAGCCAATGAGCAAACTTTTCTTGATTTTCATTTAAGCACATTTTGGGTTCACAATTTGAACAGACGAACCCCTAAACTGAACAGTGTCTTCCTGAAATGACATCACAGCACCAACACCCTCAGTTGTCATGAAAAGCATGGACAATTTAAAATGTTAAACCCTATTAAACAGAACTCAACCCATCAAACCCCAACCATGCCCCAACGGCATGTTTTGTTGGAATCTGTCAGGATGGGTACAGTACCCCTAAACTGACAGTCGTTTACATTGGGTTGGCACACCACGCATTGAGTTAATACATTGTAATTAATGATGGATTGTTACAAACACAAGTTTCTGATTGTACATGTATCTCAAGACATTATCATACTCAGAGCTTCAGGTAATTAACATGTTTCATCTTTGGGAGTCTATCATCACCATTGGCCTCCACAGATAGCATGTTTATTAAATCTGACAATACAGTAATTGGTACAGCAGTAATTGGTATGGCGTTACGGCTGTCATCAACAAATCATGCCTCTGAGATCTTCTGCTTAGATGCCTAGTCACACACTCACACTGGGTCCAGCAGCGTAAACTGTGACTAACACAGGGAATGGTTGTTTAGCAGATAAAATGCAACAGCTGCAGAAAAACTGAGGATTAAAA
>CM057137.1:10141014-10266410 GCA_029964075.1 Patiria pectinifera | reverse complement strand
ATAGTACACGTCTACCGGTGTATGCAAGTCCCACAATGTACATGTATACATGTAAACCTGCAAGTCTGGTACATGTATAATGTACATGTACCACAGGTACATGTACATGAGTATGTAATGTTCACAACTTTTAATATTGTAATTACCAATACCATTTGCAACCAAATAATGTCAACAAGATTTCTGTTAGGCCAAAAAAAATAATAAGTCGGTCTCTGGTCAGCGCCCGCGTCGATTTTAATCATGCGCGTCAATCTTTTTTTTTTCCAAAATGTTCTGCGGTAGCTCCAACAGCGCCCTCTATTGCCACACCTCCTCAATTTTTTTTTACCAAAGAGCACCAAGGAATGGGAAATTGCACCAAGGCAAATGATCGAGAGCACCAAGGCAAATTATGAAGCACACCAATGTACATGAGGACCAGTGTTCTAGCCAGGGTGAAATTATAGCGTAGGGGTAATTTTGGTTCGGCGACTAATGCGAGCGCGGAGCGCGAACCCCTTACGGCGTGGGGTCCGGGGCCCGCTTAAGGGCCCCGGAAAATTTTGGACTCTAGATGCTCTGTGGTGCAATCTGAGGCGATTCCCTGCCACTTTCCCCTGATTTTTTTTTTAGCAGAAGTGTTTAAAATTATAAGAAATTTTGTTTTATTTGTTTCAATGATTAATACTCTTGCTCCTGTAAAGTTTCTTCTGTTTTCAAATTTTAGATTACGTTTACAATGTATAAGTTGTTCCAAGATCGATGCTTTCTGATGTTTAACCATTTTTAGTAGTTCCTCAATGTTTTATAAAAAAATGGGATTTACTTTGTCAATATTAAGTCAAGTGTGAGAACAAATCGCATGAACATTTCATATTTCAAGAAGCCTTGTGTTGTGTAGCGCTGCCGTAGTAGCAATAGTTCCGATTTTAAATTTGTAAATAAAACCATCCGATCGGCAGGGAGAGAAATTGTAAAACCATGGAGGTCTCAGACATAAAAAGTCGTCGGCGATTGCAATTTCAATATACTACAACACAACGTGAAGGAGAAATCTCATTTTTGTTATGTTAAAAAATATAATTGTAGATAATGACGATGAGAAATAATCACCGGGAATTGCACACTATCCCGGCCGCGGCCGGCCCCGGCCGGCCCGGCGTGCGGGCGCGGCGCGGGCCAGCCCACACCGGCTAGCTACGCCGGCGAACTACGCGACCAAATTTCCCTCAGCATTTGAGAAAGCTACGCATTCGTGGAGCGCTAAAAAACTTGTTTTGTTGCAATACTTGCTGATTTGTTTTGTCCTAAGAACAAACAGATCCGTTTTTACTACCAAACTTATTGAAGTGTTATTATCAGCAACGAGTAGTGTAGTCAAAAATCCAAATTTTCGACAGCGACATTCTTCGAGAAGAATTCTTCACGTGCGGCCATCTTTGGGGACGGATCCATTGATATCGTAGGGGTGCTTAACCTTTCTTTGGACATTGTTTCTCGAATAAATCCTTTACGAAAATTATGTTCCAACGTTGAAGGACTTATTTTCAAACAGTTATATGTTTCGGACTTGATAAAAAGTATTATTTATAATTTTAAAACAGTTGAAATGCTTGTAAATATTGACCTTAGGAAAGCACACCCGATAGCGCAAAATGGTGTGGTCCACGTACCTCCGTACGGAGCGCTGTATCTACGCAGCACAAAACAGCACGTGCTTATTGCTATCATAGCGAATGCGTGTGGCGCAGCATCATGGTAGGGGTATCGTACGGGGTACGTGCGGTGGGATCGTTGTTTATTTTTCGCTGTGTCGTACGGCCAGTGCGCAATGCTCAAAGTCGCTGCGCTTGTATACGAACAAACGGCAGATATTTTTTTTCGCAACCAAAATTTATAGCGTAGCGGTAGCGTAGCGGCGCGATTTAAGCGAAGCGCTTATTTCCGAAAGCGTAGCGGGTGCTAGCGCTATTTGATGCCTGGCTAGAACACTGATGAGGACACCAAAAAAGCAAAATAGTACCCCACCTTGTCTGTACAATCCAAGCTTGAAAAAAAAAAAAAAAAGCAAAAAAACATTAAAAAGCCGCATCGCTGCGTCAATTCCGGAACTTTGGTCTGACCAGAGACCGAATATATATTCTTTTTGGCCTTAGGAGTGGCAAAGTATGTCCATCAAAATTCAAATGATAGTGTATCCAGACCTTTTAATCCTCCGTTTTTCTGCAGCTGTTGCATTTTATCTGCTCAACAACCATTCCCTGTGTTAGTCACAGTTTACGCTGCTGGACCCAGTGTGAGTGTGTGACTAGGCATCTAAGCAGAAGATCTCAGAGGCATGATTTGTTGATGACAGCCGTAACGCCATACCAATTACTGCTGTACCAATTACTGTATTGTCAGATTTAATAAACATGCTATCTGTGGAGGCCAATGGTGATGATAGACTCCCAAAGATGAAACATGTTAATTACCTGAAGCTCTGAGTGTGATAATGTCTTGAGATACAATCAGAAACTTGTGTTTGTAACAATCCATCATTAATTACAATGTTTATTACATTAACTCAATGTGTGGTGTGCCAACCCAATGTAAAAGTCAGTTTAGGGGTACTGTACGCTTACCCATCCTGACAGATTCCAACAAAACATGCCGTTGGGGCATGGTTGGGGTTTGATGGGTTGAGTTCTGTTTAATAGGGTTTAACATTTTAAATTGTGCATGCTTTTCATGACAACTGAGGGTGTTGGTGCTGTGATGTCATTTCAGGAAGACACTGTTCAGTTTAGGGGTTTGTCTGTTCAAATTGTGAACCCAAAATGTACTTAAATGAAAATCAAGAAAAGTTTGCTCATTGGCTTACTGCCATGTACTGGCACAGCAATGAATCACCAAAGAAAAGAAAATTTACGACAGCAAAATATCCAAACTTATGGCAACTTTTGGTGCTGAAATAGTTACAACATTGAGGTTCTACCTGAAATGACATCACACTTTTGCTCATGATAATATGGAAATTCGCATGAGCATGAAAACCTAAAAACAAAAAGGTCCCAAAATAGCCTTGAAAATGGGAAACAAATATTGAAAATAGGGCTAAACGGGACACAAAGGTGCATTTCCAAGGACTGTATTAATAAAAATTACATTGCATGGGCCCTTTAACTAAATAAAAAATTGAAACAAAATTTAGCAAAACAATTTGGGAATTACAGCCCTATACTTTGTCAACAAATGAAGGATTTGTTCCCAATATTTTGGAACATTTCTACGAGGGCTGATTTGTGACATAAATTTATCTTTAATATTATCACAATTTCAGTACATTTTCATTGATAAAATTAATTGCAAGTAATGTACAAGTTCTAAGTTGTGAATCAGTGTTGTGTAGTTTTAGTTGTAACTATTTATGACCTTGTAAATGTATACATGTACTTTCAGCTTCAACTGAAAGTATTTCATGCCAAAAATGTCTGGAAGAGCTGAAATTTGTCATCACTAAGGGACGGGGTAGAACTTTGTTGTTCAAGTGCCAACACAAAGGGAATATCAAAATAATTTATGTTTCTCAATTGTGAAACATAAATTATTTATATGAGGTCAATTCAGGTCATAATTTATAGTTACAAGTAAAACTACACAACACTGATTCGCAACTTAGAACTTGCACATTACATGCACTAATTTTATCAATGAAAACGTACATGCAATTTTGCAGTAACACAAGTCAATGTACAGAAGTTCCAAACATTCCAACCTACAAAAGTAATGAAATACTGTATGCATAAAACAATCCCAAACATTTGCCAGAAGCCAAACATCAACCTTGTTACAAGCCTGGTTAGGAGATTCATTAGAGTGTGCACTGAGCAGTCAGACTGCTATAGGGCATCTGTGCACCATTTGATTATAACTGGATTATTTGCACCCTTATGTGAGTAGATTAGAGGCCTCTGGCATTATTCAGGACAAGCATTTAATCTGGTTATTGGATGGAGTTGTTTGTTTGGGTGGATGACTGACCACAGAACATCATTTGACACAACAGATCTGCACTTTGCTCTTTATGCAAGACTAAACATAGACAATTTATGCACATAACAAGTATGAACATTTAGAAAGGAAACTATTCCATAGCACTTTGAAAAACTTCCTGTTCACTGGATGAAAAGTCAAGTACAGTACCACAAAAGTACAGATAGTCAAGTTCCAGTTACATGTATGTACATGATGAGAAACATAACCTCCGTATGGAACATCCGCTGCCAACCGCTGCTAACTTACTATATATACCCATGAAATTACAAAACTGGCATGCATACTAGCCCCTCAGCACAAAACTCATCCACATTTGTGATGGTGTATTTACACCTTCCTAAAAAAAAATGACAGCAAAAAAAGCAGACCTAAATTGAGCTGGGTAACTGAATATATAGAGTTACATGTATTATGAACGGCTGGCTGGTCCCCTGCATAACATGTACAGACATACATGTACATGTGTAGTGTACACGTTGTCCATTGCTTTACCCACATGTGTACATGATCGAGCAGACAATGCAACGTAAATCCTCTATTGTTGAATAGCCAGGGCCATTTTAGTCTGTAAATAGAAAGTGGGTGCAGCCCCTAAGACATGGCATGCACTGCCTGTACACGTCATCCACGTGTGTAAGCTGATCATGTGGACAACATGACAATTTGGTACACACTTGTTTCCCTTTTCACAGTGTACATGTACATTTGTACATGTAGTTCCAAACTCGCAGCCATGTTCAGTTCAAAATCTTACTTTACACTAGTACCAAGTTAAATGACACTACAAAATTTACTACTTTCTGTACACAGTGCACACATTTAAAGGTCCAAACATTTGGGTATACTCTATGTTTAGGCAAGGGCAGGATGTGAGGGGGATATCCTCTCTCCTACTAACCCCTTGCCTTGGACAATTTCCAGGATGTGTGTGTAAAGCACGAGGGTCTCCACTTTTACTAATGACTCACAGGGAATCAAAATAACCCTGGGTATCCTCTCAATAAGTAGACCAATCATGAGCGTTGAAGAGGGTAAACTTATGGTTGGACACCGGATATTTTCTGACCGTTTTATTACAGTTTTTTTCCCAAACAAAAACAGATACAGGTGTTAATTCAAAAATTGTAGTTCATTTTGTTACATCACTTTTTGTGTTTAATTGCACCACCCACAGTGTACAAACTTATTTAGACCCAGTCTACGATAGAGATGAAGATGTACATGTAGAGACCTTCAACAACTTGGAATTTAAAAAAACTTACCAATAGGGCCTCATGGTTTAACTCTGACCTGGGGTCGCACACTTTGACCTCCAAGGCATCATATCTTCTCTTCAAAGTCCCCATCCTTCGTCAATTAAGTACTGCAATATTGAAAGCGTTATATTCCTTTTTAAATTAAATGCAATAGTTGGCAACAATGAACCCAACCCTCCAACATCCTTCAATATCCCCCATCCCCAGCCTCGTCCCCAGAGCTTACTTTATTTCCAACCTCGTTTCCAATAGTAACCCCTGGGATGGGCACGTGCTTCTTGTATCCTGATTTGATACCGCAATTAGCAGTAATGGATTTTTATCGTGTACTTGGTGGTGTTATTTCCAACGTGTATTACGTGTTTTCACGTTCATTGTAATTCTTACGTCCAATGAAAAACAATCCGTTCCTTTCCAATTTGCTCAATATTATGTGATACTGCATATTGGCTGGATAAGATTGTAACATTTTAACTTGAAAAAAATTGTGTTTTAGTAACTCACACCGCAACGAATTGACTCTGTTTTTACCCCAGACACCATATTATACAAAAACAAACGCTTATATAACGCACAGTCAGGCACCAGACTATTCCTAATTTGCATACCAGAATATTCCTAATTTGCATATGTGTGCAAGATTTTTGAACATGCAAATGATCCAATACCAGGGTGAGAGAGTAGGTACCGTAGTGGTGGGAGCGTACTGCTTGACACCCTGGGACCAAGGTTGCCCCATCCCCACACCTCAACTAAATACATCATCTTAGATAGAGAGTGATGGTTTTGTAAAATGAGTTGGGAAATGATTAAACATTAGAATGCCACTTTGTTGGTTGTGTACAATGTAAATCCATGGCAAGTTCTAAGGCCACGTACATTATTTTCTGAAAAATCTGGAAATGCTTCATAGTCCAAAATCATTTTATTTTCAATGCTTTATTTTGTCTGATCATGCTCTGAAAATTAACACCCTTTGCATGACAGGCATCTAACCTAACAATCCCTATCCAGTCAAACTCCAACGTCAGGATTTGTTGGAATCTGTTGGAGTGAGTACTGCACTAGTAAACTGATTGGGCTTTATACAGTTTACACTACCACAATGAAAAGTTCCAAAACTTGCTTTACATGGGGTTAGGTATGCCACCATAATCATGGACTTTTAACTACCTCTGTATTGCTGAACATTTTTTAAGAATTTAGTATTTGATTACTTGAACTTGGATTTGACGGAATATGCAAATATTCAAATACTGACATGGCTGTTCCGTTTGTAATCAAGGCAGATACATGCCAAGTTTCCCCATGGAGAAGTGAGCCCAAAAAAGGTCATACATGTATCATCTGATTTCGATAATTCAAACGGCTGTGAAATCAGAGTTACGTCTTCTCTCACTCGACACAAAAAGTGGCTTTTAAAACCTTTTAAAAATACAAATGTATATTGTGTGCAGTCCCTATATAAAAGGGCAGGCTTTTTATTTTTTGGCAGTGGATACTTAGCCGGATCCGGCTTTCTTTTAGTAAACGATATTTTGCCGTATAGGCACTGAACATGTGCAGTGACTGTTTTTTTTGGACTGTTACTATGACAAATCTTAGTCTGGTTCTGCGCCAACATTGTCGTTGTGACTTCATATTCACGAGATGGGAATCAGACCATTTTACAATTTCAGACTTCAATTTCCGTTTAAAAAAATATTCCAGAGCCACGAATCAGAAAAAAGAAAATGTACTACTCTGAAATTAAATGTTGGAGTCAATTTAAAATAATAAAAGAAACATATTCTTAATTTTTGGGGATTAAAACAAAAATCGAAAATGTCGCTAGCCGCGAGTTAAACCAGGGATCTCTCAGTGTTGAGATACAACCGCTACCCACTCGGCCAATGGTAATTTAATACTTTTTATAATGTAGGCCTACTCGTATACTGCATCAAAGAAGACGCTGTACAATCAAGCGGGCTAAATATCTGGCCAAATATCTCCCATCTTATTTTTTTTTAGAGGGTGATCACCGCGATGCATGGTTAACTTGCAAAAATCACATTTCTACCGAAGAAGCTGTTCAAAATGCGATGCCATGGAAAGCAAGACATCGACTGTTTCATGCAAAACAGGCATTGTATTGCTTTCCACGACATGAAACAGTCATTGTCTTAAATTTCCACGACGTCACACCAACTTTAAACCACTTACGCGCCTGAAAGCGGTATAGCACCCACATACATTGTACATCGCGCATATTTTTTTATTGACACAACATCATAGCATGTACGCACGACAGCCGTTTAGAGAAGCCACCAAAATTATAAAAAAAGGTAATATGTTAGTCACTTTTGTTCTGCTTGAAGGAACATTTGCTAGGCGCATTACAGAATTGAAACTCCAAATTTGGCCATTTAAATAGTTGTATCTCCAATGTGCAAACACCTATGAAGCTGATTCAAACACCATTGATTTTGGTGTAGGCCCCTAGCTAGGCGTAATTCTCTTTTCAGTCTTTTTAGTAATACAATTTACAAAACATGAAATTTCTTTCTTTAGTTTAAAAAATGAAATTCGCCTAATGAAATAAGCCTAATTAGGCCTAGGTACTTTTCTAAACAATGCGCCTCAAAAATATAACAAAAGTGGTTTAATGTTATGGTATTAATCAGGCCGCATGCAAACGTTTGTCTAGAAATTTCCCATGTCCGGAAACTGGGCTACACTGCTTAATGTTGGTTCCCCAGTCATGCACTGCAGTCTGCGGTCTGCAGTCTGCGCACAAAATCATGCAATGAAATCAAGGTCGATCATCACTAGAAACAGGCGGAAAGCGATGAGATCACTTACTCTTCGTCTAGTCCACAAATCTTCACAATTTTTTCTTGCACATGTTACCGTCACAAATGAATCGTCATACCACAGCTCGACAAGTCAGGAATTGCAACTAATTGACAAGCACTGATCCGTGTATTACGTGGACATTGCAGACTCGACAAGGTGTACTTTCCAAAGTTCGCGACACAAAATGGCCGCTTGATGATGACCTCACAGAGACTATTGGATGACCTCACCGTACGGTACGGTGTGTACGAGAAAACGACCCGTTCCCGGCATGCAACATGCCAAGTGTGGCCCCTCTGCCATCCCCCCCCCCTCCCAATATTTATTCCGTTCCTCAACGTTATTATTATTATTTGTCTGGTTTATTACAAATAAATATTCGAGTCGGCAGCCACACGGCGCAAAAGGTGCTAAAGCTAGGCCAACGTTACATAAAAAGCGCGCCGCACTAAAACTAGTATAAACTACTTGCGGGGACATAATTTTATGTCGCTTTTTCACTGGCAAAAGCGAATGTCTTTGTAAGCCAACTTCCATTCTTAATTTTTTTTTTCGTGTGTCCATGTTTCACTTGTGTTATTCATGGAAAATCCCCAATAATATTTGACAATTTGCACTATACGACTAGGCCCACAACGCACTAAACAATCTTCCCACACATTTTTTTTTTAATTTTAAGATGATCCATTTCCTTGCTAACTTTTTCCATTTATTTTCAGTTTTACCCGCCTGTTTTGTTTTTTCATACTTTGAATTATCACATGTACTAACATCATCATGGTGTACAACTTCTTTCACCCATTGACTATTTCTGGCAATTCAACACATGCCTCCCAAAAGTGAGAGGGATCGCATTAAAATGCTTACTACATTTTCAGTCCTTCCATGCATAATATTATGGGCAATAGGGTTGCTACAATAATTGATAATTGAGAAGTACACAGGCATATTGGTCGAAAAGTTGAATAAAGATATCCTTAATTAATAGGCCGGAGACATTATGACTTCACTTTTTGTTTACATGTGCTTTCTTACTGTGGGAGCTAGCTTGGAACGCGAGCTACCAAGCTTCAGAGCGCTAGAACTCAATTAACGCAACGGGGGCGCCCTACAGCCCAATGAGGAGCATAATAACTCCACCAAATACGCGCTCATAGAAAACAACACTAAATCCGGACAGAAAATGTAAAACTCCGCCTGGTGGCTCTCAGGAGCAAGGCGGCATGTGTTTTCACTGAAAATAAAATATTATGACCTCTAGGACAATTTTCTTTTCAATTGTATGCACCAGAGATAGCCCGGTCAATTTGTTTGTATATATTTCCCTCCCTCCCCATGCCCCCCCCCAAAAAAAAGACCACGGTTGCCAATCTACGGGCCAAGGTCTAAATGTTGCCCCCGCATCTATGCGAAATAGGCCCAGAAATTGAAGTTGAATGTTTTTGTGAACGAAATCCCCCGAGTTGGAAGCCACAAGTCCCAATATTATTGATGGACCTCCAGAAATATTTCTACAGTCTGTCCTCAGTAAAGGCCGCAATAGTCAGGCAGCTTAGGCCATCTTTTGGAATGGATGTGGACATTCCGGACAAAAGCGCCAAATTTTCCATACATACTCTTTATTGCATTAGCTTTCAATTTTTGATAGGAACCAACTTATCCAATAACAATATGACGGCCATCTTGGATTTTAAAGATGGCTGCCATTGAAAACCTATTTTTACCCATATCTCATCTTCTAAGCCACTTAGATTAAAGTTTTGGTGTCTAAGGCCAAAAAAAAAGTCTCCGGTTTCTGGTATGCGCGCGCGTCGCCGTAGCCATGCGCGTCGGCAAAATGAAAAAGTTTTTTTTTCAATGAAAGATGATGTCTCAAAACCGCCAAACTCACTGGTTTGACTGGAATCCTGCTGCTGCACAATTTTAACGTGTTTTTAGATGGGGTTATGATCGAGAATAAGCTTTATGTGGCCTCTCTGGATTCCCATATATTTGCACTAAGTTTAGTCGGGCACTATTTGCAGTCATCAGTCGACATTTGAAGCAAAAAAGTCAGGTAAAAAAAAAAAAAAGCCGCGTCGCCGCACCACTTTTTGGACAAGCTCCATACCAGAAACCGGAGACTTTTTTTGTGGCCTAAACATACATTTTGAGGGTCAAGGAATGCAACTGTACCATTTGGGATAGTGTCAAATGGATTGTTAAATTTGTCCAGATACGGTAATGTTGCCATCTTACTTTTGAAGATGCTTACCGGCATTGAAAATTACATGTATTGATCTTTAAGCCACTTTACATTGAAATCTTAGTGTCTGAACATAATTTGCAGGGTCAAAGAACGAAACTGAACCATTTGGGTTAGTGCTAAATGGTTAGTTAGTCCAGATACATTGCGGTGGCCATCTTGGATTTTAAAGATGGCCACCATTGAAAACCTATATCTACTAATATTTGTTCTTCTAAGCCACTTAGGATTAAAATTTGGGCGTCCAAACATACATTTTCAGGGTCAAGGAATGCAACTATACCATTTATGACAGTGTCAAATGGTCAGTTTGTACACTATTGGGACCATCTTTGATTTTAAAGATCACCCGCCAGATAATAATTGCATTTACTGATATCTCAGCTACTTCCCCATATCAAATTACAGTCTAGGTGTCAAAACATACATTTTCAGGGTCAGGAAATACAACTCTTTTATTCAGAAGAGACCAAGATGATTTTAGTTATAAATACACGCAAAATAGTCAAACTGAAGATAAAATCTCTAACACAATACCGTTGATATATACTGCAGTCATCGAAAATACTGTATGAAGTATGAGTAAAACAACATTATGTGAGAATAGATGTCATCACTCACAAATGTTTACAATTTAAAAGTGCTCGCCCTAATTCTCACAGTTGCACTACCGGAAGGTTTATTGCACTTAGCAAGGTGCTTGCATGCACGTCTTGCACCGCATACACTTTGACTCTTGAAGCCACATTAGTTACATGTAGTTCACTGTAGGCTTTGGCCACAGGTAACATGGTCCAGACAGGAACCCATTACTGTTTTTGTTCATGTTCGAGTGCCTGATCCTCAACAGGCTTGTCCCCGTTGCTGAAACATCCCTTATCCCTCAGCAACCTGGATTGCGACATTGCAATCTGGCACAGCAAGCTGAGGATGGGTTTCAAAACGACAAATAAGTGGAGCTATTTTTGTGGATCTTTCGGTCACATAATTCTGTAAACCACTGCCGCCTCCTGAAAAAGATCTTGGAGTTGACCCAATACCTCGCATTTACGGATCATATCTGAGCCCTTCACAAAGACAGATGCTTCTTTGTTGTTCAGAACAAAACAAAAACGCTGTCAACGGCAAGAAAACGTTCTACCTCAAGGCACTGTGCTAGTTCCGTTGCTGTATAACGTCTACACAAAACAAATCACAATTTAATAGACCAGGACACTGAGCGTTTCATCTACGCAGACGATCTTTGTGTTACATCTCAAAAGATTCCGTTCGAAGCCAAAGAAGCAAAACTTACCTCAGCACTTAGCCGTCTTTATACTATGAGTGCAATCACCTCCGTGCCAATCTCGCTAAGACCCAAGTCTGCTCGTTCCATCTCAGGAACGTTAACCGCGAAGCCAACCGACCCCTTAACATCAAATGGTCCGGAACACCATTGGCCCCTTGTAGCCATCCTGTCTACCTTAGCGTGACCCTCCATCATATCCTGTCATTCAAGTCATCCAAATTAAGTTCCCCGTAACAACATCATAAAGAAATTGAACAACCTCCGAAAGGGGAGCCAAACCATACACCCTAAGATGAACCGTTTTGGCTCCGTGCCATTCTGCAGCAGAGTATGCATGCGTGCCCCGTCTGGGAGAGATCAGCCCATACCATGAAACCTGACCCAGCCTGAAACAACATGCAGTTTGATCACTGGATGCTTGAAACCCACCAACACAAGTAATTTGCACCTCCTTGCTGGCATTTCCTCTTCTGATTTCCGAGGGGAAGTTGCTAGCCGAGCTAAGATATCCAAATTGATAAATGACGAGTGTCGCCTCCTCCAGGGACAACAAGCTTCGGCACAAAAGGCTGAAGTCAAGAAAAGCTTCCTCAGCCATGCCCACTCCTTCACAACATCCAGGGAAGTGGCAAGACTCCAACACTGGAAGCAACGACTGGGAGCAAACGCCCACCGATTGTCATGGTAATCAAATGTGGTTACAAAAGTGGTTCAGCTTCATGTAGTTGTGGAGATGCAGAGTTGTATCACATCCTGTAGTGCCAGAGATTTCTACCTGCCTAGGTTCAAAGATGGCACTGACCCAGTAAACGGGACGGTATTGGGCCGATACCAGCTAATTATATGGGTTTGTTGTGGCAGTACCATACAGTTTAAACTGTACAAGACCAGGCGGGCTATTAATGCTGGCTCGATTGCACCAAAACGGTTCCGTGTTGACGGTAAAAACACCACGGAGTCGGAGTTGGTCCAGTGCTCACTCTATTAAGTGGCAAATGGTAATGGTAACACCGTTCAGAGCCTGAATCAGACAAGTGCTGGTCTTTTTAAGGCAAATAATAACAGCAAGACGGCGTACAGCCTGAACCGGGCCATTGCCGGTCCTCTTACGATAAACCATGAGAAAAAAAAACGGTAAAAGGCCTGAATCAGGCCAGTGTTGGTCCCTTTATTGGAAACCATAATGGCAAATCGGTACACAACCTGAATGGGACCGGTGCCGGCCATTTCAAGTCAAACCATAATGGCAAAAAGGTACGTAGCCTGAATATGGCCGCCGTATTAAGTATCTGGACAAACTGACCATTTGACACGATCCTAAATACATGTAGTACTAATCCAAATTTTTAGTTGCGTTCCATGACCCTGAAAATATATGTTTAGATACCAAGATTAAGATCCTTAGTGGCTTAAGGCCAGGATGCAGTATACGTATACGGAGATTTAGGTTTTAAATGGCGGCCATGTTTCAAATACAAGATAGCCACAATACTGTATTTGGACAAACTAACCATTTGACACTATCCCAAATGGTACAGTTGCATTCCTTGATCCTGAAAATGTATATTTAGACACCAAAACATTAATCCTACGTGGCTTAGAAGATGAGATATTGGTAGATATAGGTTTTTAATGGCCGCCATCTTTAAAATCCAAGAAGGCCACCATAATGTCATTGGATAAGTTGGTTCCTATCAAAAATTGAAAGCTAAGGCATTGAGGAGCATGTATGAAAAATTTGGCGCTTTTGTCCAGAATGTCCACATCCATTCACTAAGCTGCCTGACTACAAGGATAATTCAAAATTACCTGTGGGATCACAAAATATCAATGAGCGCGAGCTCGCGCGCAGTACAGCTTTTTGGTAATGTGCACCTTAGGCTGCCCTTGTTCAGGCCTGATGCCGACCTCTTAGAGATATTTTCTACCCATTTTTTTTTTAAAGGAAAAAAATATGACTCGGGGATCCTTTCTCTTGACGTAAAAGTGGTCTGGGGAAATAGCAAAATTTCGGCCAATTTACAGGACTTAATTTCAAAATGGACGCTGCCATGCCACGCATGATGCGACCGTGTGGTTTTTTTCATTCAGTGGGTGGACCTTCATGTAGCTAAGGGGGTGGGGCACCAGCATTTCAAAGGTGCCACCAAGGGCAAATCCGCAATAATGCTCCCAAACCTTCAGGGTACTGATAGGCCAGCAGCTTATTACAGCAATTTTGAGGGAAAACAGTGTGTGTGGGGGGGGGGGGGGGGCTGTGAATAAGGAGTTAAGGTTGGAAGGAGATGGAACTCAATTAACGTCATGGGGGCGCCTTGCAGCCGAGCAAGGCCCATACAAGCTACCCGATTTCACGAAGCGCTTCGACGAGTCGCAACCCGAGTAATACGTCGATCGCAACTCGCGACGCGCCCTCGTCGTACGCGTACGATCCATTTCACGAAACTTGTGATGTGTTGCACGCGTCGTAAGTTCCTTGACATCATTGCAGCCGGTCGTTCATCGACCATGGCGTCCTCAGCGTCGTAGACAAATTTCTGATGTGACAGTAGGCCTATGCGGGCACGACAGACACGCCCACACCTGTCACACACAAGTTTTGGGATCAGCAGGAGCCTGCTGGGCCAGTGGAGGGGGAGCATGATGGCGACGGCGACTCTCCTCAGCCGACGGAAGCAATGCGGGATGCCTCAGAGGCTGATGTGCATTATTATGGATGCTGAGTTGCCAACGGGATCGTACTGCCACCTGATCCTCCCAGGTAGCTACATCCATGCGACAGGCTTGAGTGTTCTCTTAGGTGTGTCCTTGAATCGGAGCTTAGGTCGACCGATGGGTCTCACACCCAGTTGAAGCTCGGAGTAGAGCTTTTGGGAGTCTGCAATCATCCATTCTCGCAACGAAGCCATCTGAGCTGCCGTATCTCAAGTAACTTGGCAACACTATAGGCTGGCCTGCAGCTGCACGCTGAATAACCACAGTGTTAGGGATTCTGTCACGCCAACGGATGCCTAGAATGAAGCGAAGATGACGGATTTGAACCTGCATGGTTGGGTTTCCTAACGTGGCGCTGGTAAAGAGTGGTTTTAACAGCATAAACAAGGTTGGCAAGAACAACTGAACTGTGACTTTATACTTATAGCTGATCGCCGGATGCCTCTCTGCGACCAAAGACGGCGATGTAGACGTAAAAAGCAGCTCTGACACGCGCATCAATCTCCTTGTCAGTGTTGCCATCTGCAATGATTGTACTACCAAGGTAGACAAAACTGTCAGCACTGACGAAGGGGGTATCGTTAAGTAGAACGGGTGGGATGGTTTTGAGTGAGTATGGGTGTGTGGGAGGGAGCAAAGACTACTTGAGTATTCTTGGCTTTGATGGAGAGGCCGAGGTCACTGGCAACTCGGGCAAAAACATCCAGCATCTTTCGCATATCATCGTGGATGTGAGCAACATAGGCTGTAATGTCGGGATATATACATCAGCTCGCAAACAACGAGAAGGTCTAACTTTAGTTTTGGCCTTGAGTCAGACAAGATTTAAAACTCTCCTTGATCTGGTGCAGATGTAGACTCCCTCAGCGAGATGTTGGTTAGTGCGTTCCAGGACTGCGGCGAGGAAGATTGAAAAGGGTTTGGTGCTAAAGGGCAGCAGGCGCGGTTCTAGAGCCAATAATTTGAGGGGGGCTAGTAAGGTGAATCCAGAATTTTTTCCAGGGAAGCGTGCTGAAATGTAGACCGGTTATTTTCTCGGGACACTTAGTAGGCCTCTGAAAATCAATACGTGGGGGAGAGAGGCTCTTGTCATATTTTCTATGGGGAGCGTTCGCTCGTACCCCCCGCCCTGCAAACAGGACGCTGGGAAGGGCTGACGAATCAACGCTCTGATTGGATAGATTTTGCATGACCTGTGACCGGCAAGGCGTCACGGCCACGACCCTGCAAGGTTTGAAACGGCCGTTAAGACTGAGTCATTCGTCACTCTTTTATTCTCATTCATAAATGCGGCGCCCTTTTTGGTTGAAAAGCATAATAATGTAGGAAAATCTGTAAAACTTATCTGTTTTGTAAATGTTCAACTCCCGCCAGTTGCTTTACTTTTCGGATAGTATTTGCGCGCATTGGCTAACCGCGGTCTACAGCTGCAGCCAGATGCTTTATACAAAGGTCATGATAAATTACCCAGAATGCCATCCCCACTTCCTTCACAAGATGCTGTGAAGCTCATCTGTCCTTCCCAGCGCCCTGTTTGCAGGGCGGGGGTACGAGCGAATGGGGAGCGCTGATAAAATCCTACAATCAGGCACACTATATCAACTACTAAAAGTGTACAAATGCACCCTTCTCATTTAGGGGGAGACCGTTCCCATGTACGTCAAATTCTTACATTTTGCTGGTGCATTTTTTTTATGGATTTTTTTTTTGAGGGGGGGCTAGACAAAAAAATTTTGGGGGGCTAAAGCCCCCTGTCCCCCGTAGAACCGCGCCTGAAGGGCAGCCCTGTTTCACTCCATGTGCCACGGAAAATGTGTCGGAGACATCAGCACCAGAGCAAACCTGGGCGAACATAAATATTACCATTATGAAACTGACGAAGGAGGCCGATGAATTTCGGAGGTATCCCGTATCTACAGAGGAGGCACCAGAGGCCCTCTCGACTATAGTAAGTGTCAACTGCTTTGAAAGTCTACAAACAGCATCAGGAGAGGCTGTTGCTATTTAATGGCTTTCTCCCGCCTTTGACGTAGAGTGAAGATCATGTCGATGGTACGTAGAGCTGCCCTGAGTCCACATTGTGATTCTGGGAGAATCGACTCGGCAACTGGCGTGAGGCGAGATAGCAGGAGCTCGCCCCCACCTTGCCTGGGATCTCCCTAATACGTTTGAAAATGGTGCCAATAACTGCATCGCGGAACTGGTGTGGAAGTTGATTAGTCTCGACCTCCCAACAATGGATAAAAAGGTCACATTACAGTGCATCTACCAGCCTTTCACCACCGGCTCGGATCACTTCAATTGGGATGCCATCTCCCGGCAGCTTTGCCGATGGCCGTTCGATCGAGCGACGGCGGATACAATCTCCGCACGAGTTGGCGGTTCGTCTAGCTCATGATGAACGGGACGCGTTGGGAATGGTGTCAATGAGGGCTAGATTGACTGATTGAGCTTTATTCAAGAGGCTGTAAAAGTGCTCCTTCCAACGCCTGAGAATCGATATAGTGATGAGCATCAAACCATCCGAACCAAGTAAGGGAGCCGAAGCTGCACTTTTGGGCCGAAGACTCATTTTAAGGTATTGAAAGAGGCCTGGTCGCCCTGTCTGCAGAGGCCTGAATGACGTCCGCACTGCGGTTCCACTAGTTATCCAGTGGCGTAGCCACGGGGCGGGGGAGGGCGACAGCCCCATGAAACCCTGTGCCCCCACTGAGTTTTTGAGTTTCTAAAAAAATTATCATTGATCTACATGACGCCCCCCATGAAATGTTCCAGCCCCCTGCGCCCCCCCCCCCACCCCACTGAAAAATCGTGCCCCGAACCCCACGCCGTAATTTTTTTTGTACCCATGCACTTTTTGGGGGACCAAATTCCCCCCCCCCCCCAAAAAAAAATATAAAAAAAAAAAAAAAATTCTGTTCTGGATCCGCCCTTAGTGCTTGAATCCAGTTGTTTTATAAGTGATATTTGCTTCAGAATGTAAACTGTTTACATGTAAAGGCCCCCTAGCCCTCATCAAGTTACCGAATGATGATCAGTTTTTAGGCCTTAAGTGCAATAAAAACAAACAACTAAACAAGCAAACAGACAATAATTGTTATTCTTATTTTTTAATTTTTTTTCAGCGAAGATGTCCTGTCGATGTCAGAAACAAATAGCGCCATCTATTGTCCCATAGTGTATAGTGTCGTCCGCTTTAAATAGCGCCCCCATTAGTCAATTAACGTCCAGGAACAACCTTTTCGTTGGTCAGGTGACCCACAAGTCACGTGACGCGTTGCAACGCCTACACTTTACACCATCGCCATTCGCATGTTTATGCCGGAGTTGAAGCTAAGCCTACTTTGACGAAAATGGCAGGGCTCGTGAGGAGGATCATCAATACACCCAACGCTCCAAAGGCGATCGGCCCATACAAGTAAAGGCACAATTGCAGAATACCCCGCCACTCGATCTATCCACCTCGTAGCCGGCTACGAGGTCACGGCTGATTGACCTCAATAAACATTCTCAGCGCTACTTGTATACTAGGCGTCATGCTCCATTGCACTCCCACTTCGTGACCGCGTAGCCGCCAACGGGATAGTTGGTTTGGACTTGGAATTTTTTCAGCAACTCCCATTCCTTTCGTGTTGCTTCGTTCTCAAGCATTCTTTTTGTGTTGCTTCGTTCTCAAGCATATTCAATATGCTAAGGGGACTCCCACTCCGTAGCCTTGTTGTTAAGTTGTAGCCGCCAACAGGGTGGTTGGTTTGGACTCCCATTCATTTTGTGTTGCTTCGTTCTCAAATAATGGACCCCCACTCAGTATCCGCGTAGCTGGCAATGGACTTGAATTGTTTCTTTTGCAGTGATTCCAACCTCGTAGCCAGTGATTTTAGGGGTGTATTTCCGAGTGGCGGGGTATTCTGCAATTACTCCCAAGTAAATTGGCAGGGATGATCGTGAATTGAAATGGCGCTATAATCATGATAATGGCAGCCATCTCGAGTCTTACTTGTTAAAGCTTCATCATATTCATTCACATGTAACATGTGAATGGATATGAGCATGTCAGCTGGAGTTACTCAAGCTAAGTTAAAGCATGTAAAGGGGCACTAGGTCCTGAAATCCCCGAAAATGTTACTCCTAGAACTATGAGGCTCTCTCACTGGAGAGCCTCATAGTTCTAGGAGTACGAAAATGTTATGTTTGGATTGTTTACTTAGCCTATTTCAAACATCTGGTTGAAAGGAAACCAACCTAATTATCTTACCGTTCCTGAGAAAAGACGAAAAACAACCGCTTGCTAACATCGGACATGACAAGAGTACGAATACGCTTTTCGTGTCGTTCACAGCGTACGATATTCACGTTGTGTGTCTTGGGAACAGAGGTGACCAATCACCAATGCAAAAAAAATGGTTTCTTCAACGTCCGCAAAAGGCGAACACTTTACGAATGAAATACTAAACTAGCATCCAAACAAGCTGTTGGTAGAACGTCACTGATTCGTTGATGAAAAATTCCATTCAGAAGCCAAGTTTTGGACTCAATTTTAATAAGTAGAGGACAGCAACACCATTTTGAATAACTGCAGGATTAATATTGTGGAAAGATCACAGGGTGCTTCGATTGCATGGCAACCAATTGAGACGCTATGTGATTGGCGACCAATCGAGGCAACCAATCAAAGCGCCCTGTGATTGGTCCGTCTGATGCTAGCCAGGAGCTAGTCTGGTTCCCTGTCCCCATTGTCCTTATGACTTCAATATTTCCTAGTGGGGCTGGGAAACAGTCTAGCCAGGAGCCATGCTCAAGTCAATCACAGCCGATCTCAGATAATGTGCATGTAACTTCTCCATGTTGCTCGGTATGGAAACGGGACTGTTTTCATCATTTTTTGCACCATCGGGATCAATTCAACCTGTATACTTTTTGCGTATTGAACGCGAGTATGTCAATATAAAGCGGCTGCACCATAAAACTAAAGCAGATTTTTTTCGGTCATTGACTGTGTATTACGGATATAGTATACTGTAAGTTTGCGTTGATATGCCTATCTATGGGGCTCTGCTATGCAGAGCACCATACATGTAGTTCTAGAGGTAGCGTGCGTTATATAAGACTCCGGTATTATTATTATTATTATTATTATTATTATTATTAAGGCTGAACATTGGTTTTCTGAAGTAGGCCTACTGTCTTGAAAAGTTGAATTTGTAAATAATTCACCAGACCTATGTTTTGCCATAAATCTGAATTGATGACCAACTATCAGTTGCATGTCTGCATCGTGTGCATTCTGTCCCTCAATTTGCTGCTTTATTTGTCCTGTTGAGGTCAAATTTAATTTAGTTATATGATTATAATTGTTCTTTTTTTTGGTCTCCTATAGCCAGGCTATTGCTGTTGGTAACACACTCTACCTGTCTGGTCAGATTGGCATTGACCCCGCGACTTCCAAATTAGTGGATGGTGTATCAGCTCAGACCACTCAGGTTTGCAGATCATGCTTTGACTTTCTCCCTCTTCCATCACAGCTGCCGTCAGTTTGATTCTCAGTTTGTGAAATGGGGAAATATGGACTGTGTACACAAGTGCAGATAAAAAAACTTAACTAGTAATTCGAAATATAAAGTTGTCATTCAACAATTATTTTTCCAGGTTACAAGAAATTAACATAATATCTTACATATATTGTAAGAAAGAACCTGGTTGTTTATGTCTGATGCAGTGGGTTGTTTTGCCTTGCCTGTATGTACATATTTCCATCAGTGATTTCAGCCATTTTCAAAACGAACCATGTGTGACTTTACTCAAGACAAGCACTCAAATGGAACGGCTCTACTTCCACAACCGTTGAACTTTCTACCCTGAAATTATGTTGCACAATGATCCTTTGCACAAAAAATGCAAATTGTTGTGGGCACGCTGATTTTCTACTTTTAAATACCTCTCCAACTATCATTATTTCATTTCATGGTGAGTTTGTTCTAAAAGTGTAAAAGGGCATATTGTGGTCGAAAGTGCTCCTCTAAAGTAATTTCAAGATAAAACACTTGAAACCACTCCAGATTTCCTCAGAGCTATTCTTACATAGTAGGAAGCAAGTTCAAATGGGAGTGATTATTATAAGAATTCTACCCCAATTCCTACCCCTAAATTACAAATAACATAAAATAAATTGATTAAAATATAAAATAAACTGTGTTGAAATCCTGTGTTTCCCTCCTAACTGACGTGTATTGAGGCTCATGATTATTACAACTACTGTTGCATTGAAATCATTGTACTTTTACCTTTTCGAACAGTATTTGATGTTCGTTGAAAAATCAAAACAACTATATTTTTGAAGGATTGTTTAGTGAAAGATGTACTCTCAATGCTAATTTCAAGGTTCACCCCCCAAACAATGATTGTTTCTAAATTGTATATTTCTAGCAATACAAAACAAGTTGAAAATGTGTCAGAAAAAACGGTTGCATTTTTTGAAGAGCACCAATTTGTATATCTTTCATATAACAAGAAAGAATTAAATTGGTTTTGCAGGCTTTGAAGAACATCGGTGCTGTTTTGGAAACACAGAACATAACCTATGATAATGGTAAGATTTAGATATTTTGTGGTCCAAGGCTTTTTGTTTTCTGTTTAAAAAATAATGATATCTGGAATAATCTACAAGCTCTCAGGAACTCCATCTCCATTTCTCAGTTCAGAGAAACTTAAAAACTTACCTTTTCACGCATTAAGTTTCTTTCTCTTGTATGCGCTTTGTATCCTTGGGAAAAGGCGCTTTAGCAAATTCTTCGTTATTATTATGAACTGTGATCTTATTTCCACAGTCAAGGCTGTTTTGAGGAATGGATTTACTCAACACTAGATAATAGATACCAGGGCAAACTCAAGTTATTTCAGTCCAAAATATGGCAAGCACTTCTGTTCAGATGTATTTAAATGAGACAAGTCAGATTTCTCTTGAACCCTAGAAGTGATAAGTATAACTTTAATTGTAAGTACATCATTCCAGGACTCTGGTTATTACTAAGCCATTTTTGGACATTTCCCAATTTGAAAATGCTGATGGGAGTCCACCAACATTGGGCTAGAGCACTCATTTACATCTTGAGAGCACTGAAGGTTCAGGTGCTGCCTCAAATCCCATCGATTTCTTGTCAATAAAACAATTTACCTTGTCCATTTTCTCTTGTGGTTGGTTTTAAAATTTGATAAATTTTAATTGCATACTGTCTTTTATGTTTATCCTTGCTTTCATTCTTCATTTTTATTATTATTATTTTTATTATTATAATTTTTTTCAGTTGTGAAGACAACAGTGCTGCTGGCCAATATTTCAGACTATGGAGTCGTCAATGGAATATATGAGAAGTGTGAGCTTTTGTTTAGACTTTTTTAATCCTTGCTAATTTCCAATGGCAAATGAAAGTTGCGTCAAGTATTGTGATGAATTGTGATCTCCAAATGATTTCTTACTGCCTAATTGGAATGCTCAAGTGGTGATTCTGCTGCCTGCCACAAACATGTTGATAGCTGGCAACGGCACCTGTCTATTTGTACTTCCTTATTGGATATTTCCAAGCACAAGGCCAAAAGGCCACAAAAATGCCAGGACTACAAAAGAACAATTAATGTGAATGCCATGCACACATACGCTCTCAAGAGCAACAATTACAGATATTGCACTTGAACATCAGTGCTGCTGTGTTTTTGGTGCATTTATGAATATGACTTCATGCACATGCACTCAGATGAAAATAAGGTGTGTGTCCTCAGTACCGTGGGCATGTAACTTTTGTCTGCACATTACAATGTATGTGCTTCAGATACTGGGGTTCTCACGGTTGCAGACCATAGACTGGCATAGACTTCAGTGATAATTACGCGCAATTCCCAAACGTATTAAACATACTCACAACTCTCAAATTGTTTGAGACGCATATCAAATTAAAGCTTATTTCATCATCTTTCATTTTCTGTTCAATTTTTGGATAAGTTAACCATGACTTTTGGGAGAAAATTCCATCCAAATATGATCACTTCTAATAGTAGTTCTGAAGCCTATCGCCATTTTGAAAAAGGATGCCTATGCTTTATTGCAAAATACAGCCATTTTAGGGCCTAATTTCATCCAAATTTCACAAAAATACGAGCTCACAGTCCTCTGCACGGCCGGTTTCCCTCAAAAGTTCGCAGCCCTCAAAATGTTCTAATATTGGAGAATTTGAGGGCATGCAAATCATGATTTGGCCAGCGTAGGCAATTTCGGGCCTATTTACTGGCCTGCAGCCTCATGAAGTTACGTAGCGCCCTCTAGTGTTCATAGAGCAAGTTTGTGTTGAGGGAAATCTGGTTTATATGTGACTGCGTCCAACAGGCACACAAACCACTGATTACTAGCGCCTATTGGCTCAACACACCAACTTGTACACTACCTCTGGTTCCAGTGGTTTAAGTTGAAACAACGTCACTAACCGGATATGATGCAGAAAGAGTGTTTCACATACGTAAGGTGTTTTGATAAAGTTCATAGGCCCACATATGTGTATGTGGTTAGCCTGAATTCTAAATCCAAGTCTGTATATCAGCTTTGAATTGTGCCCACTACAGATAGAGAGTTATGATATTGGATCAGTTGTGGATATGCATAGTAATCTCTTATGATTATTAACCAAAGATTACATAATGTTGCCATGGTGTTAAAATCATTTATGTGTGTATTTTCAGTTTTCACTTCAAACTATCCGGCCAGAGCTGCATACCAAGCTGCTGCACTTCCAGCTGTAAGTTCTTTAAACCAAAATCATTTCTTCATTTCATTAAACTATGTACTCATCTAGATTTGACAATCTGCACTTGGGGAAAGAGGCATAATTAAGTGAAGGCTTTTTAGGGGGGGATGCCTCCATCAACCTACCCTCCCAGCTCAAAGACTGCACCCCATGTTCCTTGTGTCCTGCATACAACTTTTTCCCCCAAAAACAAATAATCCCCTAAAAAACTAAGAGGTCCAAGTTATCTGAGAAATGCATAAAAGTCTGCATGGCACTTGTATCACAATCCAGAATAATGGCAAAACTATTGAACTATTTAGTAAAGTGCAGTCGATGCTGGTCAGAATTATTGACCTGGTTTGTAACAACAAATAGTACCTTGGGGAGACACTTTGTAGTAAATTATTGGACGTTAGGGAGACACTGGGCACTAGGGAGACACAACTATATTGTCTGTACTAGGAGAAAGGTTTTTTTTAAAGGGGTTATGGGAGGGTTTTTGGTTGGTTTTAGTTCGTATGCAAGACGATAGGAATATCTTCCTATTATTATGATATATACTATGTATTATAAACCCGTCACTCACATTTCTTTGCCCTGTTCTTTGCTTTCAGGGAGCCCTGGTTGAAATTGAGAGCATTGCTATTCTGGGGAACCTCGTCAATCAAGATTCACCAGCATTGTAATTCTTGGGTTCCTTTCCAAACTCAGCTTCATCTCTGACTTTGTCCCGGTGTCCTTCCACTTTGAGAGGAAGTTACACAAAATCAACATGTGTTTGGTCTCATATTCATTAGCAGAAACTAGTCCCTTATACCGGGCAGTGCCTCCCAAGTCAGGAACCTAAAATCATCACACTGGAGCCTGAAGCTAAACTCAGAGATTAATCCAAGGTTTGGAAAATGGAGTAGCAAAGACAACTGTGATAGAATATCAAGGTGAAAGAAGAGAATTCCCCAATGTTTTATGCAAAGAAAATGAACTTGATGTGATTTGCTGAATGTTCTATATGTGGCTACTTTGTGAATGCAAACTTCCTGAAAGTTTGTACATTTTTGAGACCTGCAATGGTAAAGAATATTCATGCTAAAATTGGAATTAAACTCTACGATTTGAATATATTCAAAAAGAATTATTTAAAAGAACATCACATTCCGGATTAGAAATCCCTAATAATATTTACACAAGAAGCTTTGTTAAATGGAAGTCCCCAATTGAATTAAGAGTGAAAGGAAAAGCCTGCAAAGAAATCGTAGGAGTAACAGAAACAAAAGAAGGAGAAAAGAAACCACATATTCATTGATTCAGAAAAAAAGGGTCACTATTTCTTTTAAATGTGAGGCCAAGCCAAAAAGGTGTCTAGAAACAACAAAACAGCACAGTGCTATTGGTCAGGCTGACCTAATTGGTCGGCGGTTATCAGACATAATTATTTGCATCATTTGATAAAGCTTTATAGAACTTTCAAATTTTTAAAAATATTTTTGAAAAGGATTTATTTCAAATAAATATAATATTAATCTCACAGTGTTTAAAATGGCTAGTAATTTAATTTCCTTGTTTGATTTGATTTTAGCTGATTTAACTGAAATAAATTCAGTTTGAATTCTGTCCATAATTAAAATAAATGATAGAAATGGGAACAACTTTGGATGGCTACTTTTCTGAGTCGCATATGTACATATCCTGTGTGGTCTATTATTCAGATTTTGTCTTTTGACAACTGTCGAGAACTGAAAACGCCTCTGACTTGACTAAAAAAATTGATAAATATTTAAGCAACAGGTGGAATTCTGTATGGGTGTATTTCTTTACTTTACTCGAGTCTTGGGGAGAGATCGTCTTCCCGTGCCTCATCAAGTGGGGCGACACGAGAGGGTGGTGGCGCGACAGTAGAAAGAGGACTTGTTAAATGTGATGATCATCGGTAAGTGGGACGACACTAGAGGGTGGCGGCGCGACAGTAGAAAGAGGACTTGTTAAATGTGATATCATCAGTAAGTGGGACGACACTAGAGGGCAGTGGCGCGACAGTAGAAAGAGGACTTGTTAAATGTGATATCGGTATGGGGTGACACTAGAGGGTGGCGGCCCGACAGTAGAAAGAGGACTTGTTTGACATGTGATATCATCGGTAAGTGGGGTGACACTAGAGGGTGGCGGCGCGACAGTAGAAAGAAGACTTGTTACATGTGATGATCAAGTGGGATGCAGCACATACAGTGTGCATCTACATGTACCGTGCGTGATATATTAGGCCAAAAAAAAACAGTCTCCGGTTTCTGGTATGGAGCTTGCCCAAAAAGTGGTGCGGCGACGCGGCGCTTTTTTTTTTACCTGGTTTTTTTTTTGCTTAAAATGTCGGCTGATGACTGCAAATGGTGCCCGACTAAACTTGTGCAAATATATGGGAGTCCAGAGAGGCCACATAAATCTTATTCTCGATCATAACCCCATCTAAAAACCAAGGGCGGATCCAGAACACAATTTTGGGGGGGGGGGCCAAAAAAAATTTTGGTCCCCCAAAAAGTGGGTCAAAAAAATTACGGCGTGGGGTTCGGGGCCCGCTTAAGGGCCCCGAAAATTTTTTTGGATTCTAGATGCTCTGTGGTGCGATCTGAGGCAATTTCTGATCACTTTAACCAATGTTTTTTGAGGAAAAGATGGTGGTGTACTCATTGCCTGCCTTTATTGCGATGTCACATAAAAAAAAAAAAAAAATTGGTTTTGTTTTGGGGGGGGGCATGGCCCCCTTTGGCCCCCCCCCCCCCTGGATCCGCCCTTGCTAAAAACACGTTAAAATTGTGCAGCAGCAGAATTCCAGTCAAACCAGTGAGTTTGGCGGTTTTGAAACATCATCTTGTATTGAAAAAAAAAACTTTTCCATTTTGCCGACGCGCATGGCTACGGCTACGCGCGCGCATACCAGAAACCGGAGACTTTTTTTTTGGCCTTACTCATGACTTCTAGTGACGTCATAGTCGTGCATATTCATTACGCGCTCTACTCTCGTACCATTTTATGCTACCGCAAACAGGGCGGGGGTACGAGCGAACACTTTCGCACGCAATGAGCGCTTGCCAGATAACACTTCTTTCACGTTCCCTTTGAAGATCATTACAGATCAAATTCGTCTAACCTGTTGCCGAATGGCAGCGTTCAGAAATGGAATTCGTTGTTTAATATCAATTAGATGAATTTAATTTCTTGACTAAAAAGGTTTTGCTTGGATTAGACGAAATCGATACTCCGGTACGAAAACGTGTACTTGTTGTTAGTGCTTGAACTGAATTTTATATTGTCACACAAAAGACGAAATTAAACGTTGGAAGTGCACTAAATCAATGGTGATGGGCGAATATGAACATTAGAAACGGTGAATTCGAATGATAAACGTTTTAAAATAGCCGGGAAAACGAATATAATCTTATTTAATCCATTCATTTATTTATTCTTTTTGTTGGGGAGATTTAAACCTGTACACAAGAAGAATGATATTTGGATTACATATGTTTGTTCAATCTGTCCTGAATGAGCATTAGGCCCCCCCCCAAAAAAAAAAAAAATAAGTCGGTCTCTGGTCAGCGCGCGCGTCGATTTTGATCATGCGTGTCGATCTTCTTTTTTTTTCAAAATGTTCCACGGTAGCTCCAACAGCGCCCTATATTTCCGCACCTCCTCATTTTTTTTTTACCAAAGAGCACCAAGGAATGGGAAATTGCACCAAAGCAAATGATCGAAAGCACCAAGGCAAATTATGGAGGACACCAATGTACATGAGGACACCAAAAAAGCAAAATAGTACCTACCTTGTCTGTACAATCCAAGCTTGAAGAAAAGAAGAAAAAGAAAAAAAGAAAAAAAAAAGCCGCATGGCCGCGTCAATTTCGGAACTTTGGTCTGACCAGAGACCGAATATTTTCTTTTTTTGGCCTTACCAGTGTTTATTTTTGACTAACCAAAACGAGATTATGAGCACATGTACACATTACAGGCCGGTTAGATAATTGTTGTATGTAACATGTCAAAAGTCTCATCAAAATGAAGGACCCACTTTTTGATTGCAAACTTTTTAAGAAGAGCAAATTAATGTATATTCCCCTATTTGGAAGCTGTGAGTGGCAGCATTACCAGGCAATTTTTGTTTAAGCTGAAACCGTTTTGCTGATTTCATTATTTTGAATATTGTTTTAAGAACCGATTCCTTATTTTGTTGTTGCTCTGTCCATTCCGTGAAACCACAACGGCCCACCTGCTCAAGTTCCTTTTTGATGCTGCATCAAATTTGTATTACTTTTTAAATTTCAGGAATAACATTTCTTAAAGATGTCAGAAGTTCAGATGGGTAAGGGCAGATGCCACTTGTGCATGGCACTGGGTACACTGTTTCCTGGCAAGCATCACACAGACCAATCACAGGGCACCTTGATTGGTCACCTGACCAATCACAGGGCACAATTGATTGGTCACCAATCCAGGTGACCAATCAAAGTGTCTGTATATGGCTTGCCAGTAAACAGTGTAGCCAGAGCCATGCAGCAGTCTACTTTTCCTGAATTCAAAATGGCAGCCTCAACAAGGCGTTAAATGTGACAAGGATGTTTCCCGAATTGAGGGTGAAATTTCTCTTTTCTTCCCAAAGGTATGTAAACCTAATTACCACCATTTGTATTTTCAATTCCCACTGAAGCCTAAGGCGCATAAGGCAGTTTGAAGACCGTTTGGGGGGGGGGGGGTTGAAATGTGACGATTTTGATTCGGGGTACGAGCAAGGGCGGATCCAGGGTGGGGCCAAAGGGGGCCATGGCCCCCCAAAAAACGAAACCCATTTTTTTTTATGTGACATCGCAATAAAGGCAGGCAATGAGTACACCACCATCTTTTCCTCAAAAAACATTGGTTAAAGTGGTCAGAAATTGCCTCAGATCGCACCACAGAGCATCTAGAATCCAAAAAATTTTCGGGGCCCTTAAGCGGGCCCCGAACCCCACGCCGTAATTTTTTTGACCCACTTTTTTGGGGCACCAAAATTTTTTTGGCCCCCCCCAAAATTGTGTTCTGGATCCGCCCTTGGGTACGAGTGAAAAATGGTCCAAAAAATTATTAGTAACCGCAATCGATCTCGGACTCTACTATCGCCCGACCATGTCCAAATGTTAAAAATGCGATCGGTAGAGTCCTAGTTACTCGGACTAGTTTAAGGCCACACCACGTTAGAGTAGGCCTACATCATAGCAAAACACGGTGCGATTATCAGCACCGGCAATCGTAGACAACAGGATTGGGGCACAAACAATACGTCTACGAATTAATTGACAGAACTTTGAAAAAGAGCTGTTGCTAAAAAGTTATTAAGGAATGGGGGGGGGGGGGGGCGAGCAAAGTGCAGTGTCTTCCGCTTTAAATAGCGCCCCCATTAGTCAGATGACAGGACCGAACAACATTTGGTCAGGTGACCCGTAAGTCACATGACGCGTTGCGGCGTCTGCACTTTTCACAACAGTGTGTACCCGTACCGTGTAGCATGAATTTAGTCCGATTTTTCATATCACACCGGAGTTGAAATTCACCAACTTTGACGAAAATGGCAGGGTCGGGAACAGGGCTCGTGAGGAGGATCATCAATACCCCCAAAGCTCCAAAGGCGGTCGGCCTTTTCAAGTAAATTGCCAGTCTGATATTATAGTGATTATTATCCACGGACATGACGGAGGAGCCAAGTCTCCTGTTATTTATAAAAGACTACTGATAACGTCTAAACATGCAGATACATGTATATATGCAAGCCGCGCGCTAGACCCATGAACAGGGCGTCTTTACAACGCCACGGGCCGAGCCGTCCTCCCGTAAATGCAGCAAAATCATTTTATTTTTTGATCCGCGACATACCTAATCACTTACTTGTTTTTTCCGTGATTTTACACAAGGGTTGGATCTGTGTCATGGGCGTTTCCAAGAAATTTGATGATAAATATGGCAATTTTTGATAAAAAAATTAAGCCTTTTCAAACCAAATGTGGTATATATTTCTCTAATGTTTTTCTTTTTCTTCAGAAACACCAATCTTCATGTACATACTTCTGCTGAAAAAAATATTCTGCTGAATTAACAGTGCAACTCATTTTTGTATTTAGCCGAAATTCGGCTAGAACGGTCACTCCATTTAAGTAACTGTGGATTACAATAGAGTATTTTTACTGTAGATCAAAGCGTGGCTATAGCTAGTCCGAGTAGCTAGGACTCTATACGTATCGCCTTTTTTAATATTTGGACATGGTCGGGCGATAGTAGAGTCCGAGATTCATAGCTGTATCGCATTTACCAGTAATATTTTTTGACCATTTTAATTCGTTCCCCCAATCAAAATCCTCAGATTTCACCCCCAAAACAGTCTTCAAACTGCCTTATGCGCCCCTGCATGTAGGCTTCAGTAGGAATTAAAAATACAAATGGTGGTGGTTAGGTTCACATACCAGGAAACATCTTCCTCGCATGCACCCTGGCTACAGTGGCGTCGCCAAGGGGGCAGGAAAACCTACCCCCCCTGGAAAACCTAGTGCACCCCCTCGTGCCCCCATCTGAGATTTGGGTTGGTAAAAAAATATATATATACAAAATTCTGCGCGTTGTTAAAATCATTACCTCAAAAATAGCAATTTCTGGAGATATCTTCAGATCGAATTTAGCATCAAATGTGGCACCATTTTGCATCTAGCCCATCCTCCGTATGCGAAAATTTTTCAAAGGGAGGGGGCACCCTCCTTAGACCCCTCCCCAGGACGGCGATCCGTATCCACCTAAGTGCCCCCATCAAATGCTGGTGCCCCCGCTATGCCCCCCAGACTGAAAAGTCTGGTGACGCCACTGCCTGGCTAGACTGTTTCCTGGCTAGCACCAGACAGACCAATCACAGGGCACTTAAATTGGTTGCCGTGAAACCGCTCAAAAGAATTGGCCTATTGAGGCGACCAATCCAGGTGACCATCAAAGCACCCTGTGATTGGTCTATCTGATGCTAGCCATGAGCTAGTCTGGTTTCCTGTTTCCATTGTCCTTATCTTTAGGGGGCCCAGGAAACAGTCTAGCCATAGCTCCTGACTAGACTTTTTCTTTGGCCCCCTATGGCCTGAAGTTGCTGTCTACGTGGATACTACCAGTGATCAGGAGTTAGAGTTATACATGGTCATCCATTTTCACTCAGTGGTATGAAACAGGCCGACAAGTATGGTAAACGCTGGAAGCACGTCCAGTACTTAGTTGAGCAGTTCTGGAATCGCTGGATTGCAGAGTATCTGCCATCTCTGCAACGTCGACAACGTTGGATTGAGCCTCAACCAAATGTCAAAGTTGGTAACATTGTGTTGGTTCGACTAGATAATTTACCCAGAAACCAGTGGCCATTGGCGAGGATCACCAAGACCTTCCCCGGAGGAGATGGTCTAGTGAGAAGTGCTGAGGTTCAGACGGCTCCTGGAAGCCATGTGAGACCAGTCACCAAGTTGTGTCTTTTGGAAGGTGTTCATGCATGGTTAGAAGAGCTGTGTACAATTAAACCAGTAGCTTTGATTCAGATTTCAGTTCAATCTTGATTAATGATGCAAGTGCTTATAACTTTTAGATTTAGGCATTTAGTAAATGTCTTAAATTGTTTAAGCCTGGTTACAGTGTTCATGTAGAGGTAGTACATTTGTAAATGTAAGTTTGAGTTATATATGACTTGAAGCTTTGAATAGCACAGGAGATAAATTATAAAGTTTGCGGGTAACACCATGTGGAAAGAAATCTCTTTCTGGAAGAAGTGTGGTTTTGAAAAGAACCGGTTGGTCGAGTGTAGAACTCGACGTTTCGGACAGTGTGCTCTGTCCGTCCTCAAGAGGTTGAGACGTACAGTTTAATTTACTTCATTTAAGGGCCCGGGATGTAACGTAGGCTCACAATTGTTTTAAAAATTTTTTGGCGTTTCTTTACCTTGAACCTTATTCCTATTTCTTATGACCAGTCGTAAATATCTTTCATATAAGTTCAATGTTGTTTAGTACAGTGATATACTTGAGTAAAGGCCAAGTTGCCTCATTGCAATTTAAACGTTTGATGCGTCCTCATCTTACAAGTATAGCATTGCAATCACCCGGTCCAGCACCACCAGTACGTTTTGCTGTATTTGAGGCACCATAAGACAAGTTCAACAAAGTCGTACGTTCATTTTGTCAATTTGCCCATATTTCTGTTTTTGTATTTTCAGTAATCACTAGTTAATCCTGATTAAGTCCGATATTGCTCTATGTTTTTCATGTTCATGTTTCATATGTACACATGTTAATTAGTTTAGATAGTAATTAGTGGATTTCTTAGAGTTTGATCAGTGCGCGACATCCCGTATAGCTGCAATTCAAAACAATTCAAAACATGATTCAGCAACTTTTGATTTGAAATTGAGATCCTAGAATGCTGTTTTTCTCGGAATATACAGCTGAAGCTGAGCTGAAACTTCATCAGGTTAGTTGTTCAGTATCCTTCATTAGATTTTGAACACTTTTGTTGCTTCAAACGAACAAAATGTACAAATTACAAAATTAATGATGGACTATATCTTTAATACATCTGCCAGCTGAACCACCACTCCAACAATCCTCTCTCATCAAGACAACAACTAGAAGGAGAAATACATTGTACTTCAAGACTGTAGAAAGTTCTCTTTGTCAATCTACAAAGTATGAATGCCAAGCAAGAAGCCTTCTGGGAAGCAGTGGATTCATGTCAACCAGATATTCTCGTTGCTAATGAGACCTGGTTAAAGCCGGACATATTAAGTAGTGAAATGATGCCACCTGGCCACAACCCTCCATTGATCTATGAGAAAAGATAGATGGAGTTCTATTTGCCACCAAAGGTGATCTTATTGACAGTGAAATACCAAATAGAAGTGTTTTGCGAGATAACTGTCACCAAAATTGAGTTGACTAAACAACCCCTGATCATCGTGTCTGTCGACAGACCACCAATAGTGATCTTAACTATGCACAGAATTGTGCCAAGCCATTCATCAGCTACAATGTAGCTACCAAGTTTTCCTCTGCAACACTATGGATCAGCGGTGATCTGAATCTTCCCAATATTGATTGGGCTACTGATTCAATCGCTGGTCATCAAAACAGTTTAGCCATCAACAACTGCTTTTTGACAACTTTTCATGACCTTGGATTTGCCCAGATTGTGAATTTTCCAACAAGACTGAGCAACACACTGGACTTATCTCTTGTGAGTAAGTGTTCCCCCATTCCTGGTGTGATGAGCGACCGTGAAATGTTACCGTCTCTGATGTGCGTGCCAAGCGCCAGAAGCCAGTTAGGAGAAAAATACTTTTGTGGAAGAAAGCAGACATGACCCAGATTAAGTCTCGACTCCTGGAGTTTGCAACCTCTTTTTTGTCTTCCAACACTGTTGACACTCCTGTCAACACCCTGTGGTCACTAATTACATCTAATCTTCATCAGATCCTGAGTGACTGTATTCCTTCCAAAATGGCCACTACCAGATTTAATCAGCCGTGGATCAACATACACCGTAAAAGCTTGTCCAGGAAGAAGAACAGAGCATAAAGCAAGAAGATCTAGGAGAGAGTGTGACTGCATGGTCACGTTACAAGCTTTAAAAAAACGCAAAGGGAATGCCGTGCAGCATACAACAACTACATAAACAACATGATCTGCGAGGATACAGAAGTGTATCAGAAGAAATTTTGGTCCTTCATAAAGAGCAAGCGTTGCGATAACATCAGAATTGGTCCATTGATGAAAGATGGCATCCTTCACAGTGATGGTTCTACTAAAGGCGAACTTACTGAACGACCAGTTTGCTTCTGTTTTTACTTGTGAGGACACGACTAACCTTCCCGATCTTAGTCCAAGTCCGCATCCTAATGTTCCATCTTTCGAGATCAGATGTGACGGTGTCAGGAAGCTCCTCTCTGCAACATCAAGCCGCACACTACTTGTGGTCCAGATAACTTGCCTGGCTATTGAAAGAAGGTGCATCAGAAGTCTCTCCAGTTTTTACCTTGCTCTTTCAAGCTTCTCGTCAACAGAGGAAGATGCCTCAGGAATTGAAGTCAGCCAATGTCACACCCATATTTAAGAAAGGCGACAACCACAAACCTGCAAAATGTAAAATCATGGAACACATCATCCATAGCCAGATTATTAACCACTTGGACTCTCATCACTTGTTGACTGACTGCCAGTTTGGATTTAGAAAGAAGCATTCATGCGATTTACAACTACTCCTAATTACTATTGACGAATTTGCCCGGGGACTTCGAGATAAAAAACTGATTGGTGCCCCTTTTTATTTGTCCAAGGCTTTCGATAGAGTTCCCCATGAGTGCCTCCTTCCGGAGCTGCATCATGTTGGTGTCCATGGTATCCTTTTATCTTGGATCAGGGACTTCTTGTCAAGCCATACCCAGCAAGTCATCCTTGAGGGAAGGCAGAGTATTACCAGTCTAATGTGTCGTCAGAGGTTCCATAAGGAACTGTTCTTGGTCCCCTCTTAGTTCTAGTCTTTATAAACGATCTGCCACACTATGTTACATCGGACATACGCCTATTCGCAGACGACTGCCGTCTGTACCGGCCAATTAGATGTCTCCAGATGTGCTCATCATGCAGTAACCTGCAGTGGCAAACTCTTCATGAGCAATGCGTACATAGCAAAGTCATCCTCCATGAATGCTTTAAAGAACGGACTGGTCGCCATCCCATCCCCACCAGACACACCTTATGTTTTTTTTCCAACGAGCGAGTCAACCAGAGGTCACCACCTCCAGCATCGCAGAATCCAGGCTTACATGTGTGTCAACAGAGCTTCTCACTGAATGTTATCTGCCTATGGAACCCCCTCCTTGCCGCAGTCGTATCTGCGCAATCCCTGGAAATCTGGCTGTAGCGGCCGTTTTTACTCACACCAGTTTCTGCACCTTTTTGTAATTACGTGTTCCCGTACCAGCACCTTTGCACCCACAGTACGGCAATCCTCGGGAGCATTTAGCTTCTAAGAGGCCTATACCCAGTACTCACTGGTAGATGATGATGATGTTCCTCCATGGGATTTCAAAATGGCGGACTGATTTTGCGCGTTGAATATGTATGCTTTCGCAGGCGCCCTTGGGCAAGGTTGCATTGTACAATTCATTATCTCGTGTTTGAATGGCCGGCCGCACCCAGCCCCCGACAACACAAGGTCGTGATCTGTGCAATGCGTATTCATAACCTTGCCCAAGGGCGCACGCGAAATACATATTCAACGCACAAAACCAAAACCGTTTTGAGACGATGTTTGTGGGAGCTGAAGACTGATCGTCGTTTCTTGGCCAGATGGATGAAGATTTCTAGATACAGAAACATGTTTCGGACGAGGTTCCTCTATGAGCAGGTACATGTACCCTAACTTTGGAAATCTCTGTCCTTGATGACAAGACATGTATTTAGCCGCTAAACGTTTTCTTTTTGGGCCGGCTAATCACTGGACATGGGCAGTGACTTTTTTAGGGCCTTCAGAAATTTCTACCTTCACAATTTTATTCTGGTGACTTCGTATTCCCCTGGAATCAGACCGTTCTACAATTTCGGACTTTATTTACCTTAAAAAAATACTCCAGAGCCACAAATCACAAAAAGGAATTTGAAAAACCATTTACAAACTTTTAAAAATAGGGCAATTTTGTTGTTTGCATACGGAACATATATTTTATGCTGAACAGTAATTTTCTGAAGTACTTTCTCTGAAAAGTTGAATTTGTAAATAATTCACCAGACCTATGTTTTGCCATAAATCTGAATTGATGACCAACTATCAGTTGCATGTCTGCATCGTGTGCATTCTGTCCCTCAATTTTCTGCTTTATTTGTCCTGTTGAGGTCAAATTTAATTTAGTTATATGATTATAATTGTTCTTTTTTTTGGTCTCCTATAGCCAGGCTATTGCTGTTGGTAACACACTCTACCTGTCTGGTCAGATTGGCATTGACCCCGCGACTTCCAAATTAGTGGATGGTGTATCAGCTCAGACCACTCAGGTTTGCAGATCATGCTTTGACTTTCTCCCTCTTCCATCACAGCTGCCGTCAGTTTGATTCTACATTTGTGAAAGGAAGAAACAAGGACTGGGTACCCAAGTGCAGATAAAAACTTAACAAGTTATTCGAAATATAAAGTTGTCATTCAACAATTATTACAATTATTATTTTATTAAAAACAAAATATATTAATTTAAATTTTAAAAAAAGTTTGTTGAAATTTGTGTTTCCTTCCTACGTGTTCCTACCTGACGTAAATAGGCTCATGATAAAAACTACTGGGCCCAATTTCACGGCGCTGCTAAGAAAACAATTTTATGCTAACAGAACCTCCGTCTATTTTATGGATACCGTAAGCAGTAAGCACAGCAAAAGGCGCGCTTACTTCAGAGGACAAAATTGGCTTAACTTGGTGACGTAACAATATATATCTCCATGCACGCGCAACCGTTAGCACATCCACGCCGTGATAGAGCTTAAAGGTTAGCAAATTTTTCAGCTATGCTAAGCACAACTTTCCTGCTGACTGTTAAGCAGTGCTGTGAAATTTGGCCCTGTTGCATTGTAATTATTGTACTTTTACCTTTTCGAATAGCATTTGATGCTCGTTGAAAATAAAAACCAAAGGATTGTTTAGTGAAAGATGTACTCTCAGTGCTATTTTCACGGTTGACCCCCCCAAAATTAGTAATGTTTCTAAATTATATATATTTCTAGCAATAAAAACAAGTTGAAAATTTGCCAGAAAGAAATTGTTAAATGTTGAATTTGTTGAAGAGTACAAATATAAAATATACATCTTTAATAAAACAAGAAAGAATTACATTGGTTTTGCAGGCATTGAAGAATATTGGTGCTGTTTTGGAATCGCAGAACATTACCTATGATAATGGTAAGATTTAGGTAATTTGTGGTCTAAGACTTTTTTGTTTTCTGTGTAAAAATACTGATATCTCCCTGTAAACTGGGATCTTAATTCCACAGTCTAGGCTGTTTTGAGGATCTTATTGAATCACTCAACACTAGATAGTTGATACCAGGGCAAACTCAAGTTAGTTCGGTACAAAATATGGCAAGCACTTCCGTTCAGAGGTAAAATGAGACAAGTCAAATTTCACTTGAACGTTGGAAGTAATAAGTATAATTTAAAACGTTGTAACATCATTCCAGGACTCGGCAAATTATTCAGCCATTTTCTGAAATAGGAGAAATGAAGACAGTGTCCTGAACTGTATTTTTTTGCGAATCAAATCAGCCTGATATAAATATAAATAAATGTTATTGGATGGCTTTTTTTCGGGGGATATCGACTAGTGCAATATTGTTACAGCTCGTGCAATATACTGATGTATCTCCCTCAAATTCACCCAATATTTTTTATTCTAATTTTTTTTCAGTTGTGAAGACAACAGTGCTGCTGGCCAATATTGCAGACTATGGTGTCGTCAATGAAATATATCAGAAGTGTGAGTTGTTGTCTAGACCTTTTTATGCGATTTTCAGTGGAAAATTGAAAGTAGTGTCAAGTATGGGCTCCATGCACAAGTACCCCATCAACGGCTGGAAAATGAGAGTTGGGGGAGACCTAGACTGGTTCCTGGTCCATCCACTACGTATTTCGAATGATCCGAAGTTATTAGGGGCGGAGATTAGTCTGGGAGACCGTCACAAAAAGTTAAATTCGAATGTATTCGCGCGCCGCCAACGCCTGACGCTCAATCACAAAGAGCTTTGTGCACATTAACCCTAACCCCTTGAACACTTTTACTAGAAAGTATCCTGAATCCGCCAAAATCCACCAATTTTGTCATGCAAATAAAATGTTGGTTTCCTTAGTCCATCAGAATCCACCAGTGTGTCCATCAGAATCCACCAGTGTAGTACATATACCTCGTACACACTTTACCTTGTGCACATTAAGCATATAGCCTGTTGAGATCCTGAATCCATCTAAGTCCCCCAACCTTTGCAATATGGAGGTGATGATCCGCCGAAATCCTAAAAAAAAACAGGGGCGTGGATTTTGACGGATTTATGAACGATAAATAAGTCGCTCGAACTTTGCGCGCGAACCAGTATACAGTACGCACACGCGGTCTCCCGCCCAATAAAAGGGGATCTCAAAAGTGGTGAAAACGCGCCATCTTTTGTTGGCGCACGGAGCCCATTGTGATGAATTGTGATCTCCAAATGATTTCTTACTGCCTAATTTGAATGCTCAAGTGGTGATTCTGCTGCCTGCCACAAACATGTTGATAGCTGGCAACGGCACCTGTCTATTTGTACTTCCTTATTGGATATTTCCAAGCACAAGGCCAAAAGGCCACAAAAATGCCAGGACTACAAAAGAACATTTAATGTGAATGCCATGCACACATACGCTCTCAAGAGTGAAAATTACAGATATTACACTTGAACATCGGTGCTGCTGTGTTTCTGGTGCATTTAAATTTAAGAACATGATATTGGTTTATTCACACTCAGATGAAAATAAGGTATGTGTCCTTAGTACCACCGGCATGTAACTTTTGTTTGCACATTACGATGTATGTGCATCAGATACTGGGTTCTCATGGATGGTTACATGGCGCCTGTAAGATCCAAGAGCCGAAACTTAGGTATAAATGAGAGCAGTGCGACACACTGTTTTTGTGGCTGTCTTGACTTCTGACTAGGTGACCTTTGGCCTTTATTCTAGATCTCTCCATGGTAAGTATGGGGCGCCTTAGGTAACACATTTAGAGTAATGATTACTTCAGCACCCTCTAGTGTTCATTCATAGATAGAGCAAGTTTGTGTTCAGAGAAATCTGGTTTGTAAGTGACTGCATCAGGCGCGCACACTACTGATGACTATAGTGTCCATTGGCAATACATACCAATTTGTACCCTACTTTTAGTTCCAATGGTTCCATTGGTTTGAGTTGAAACGCGCAAAGCGGAAACAATGCAGAATGAGTGTTTCACATAAGGTGTTTTGATGAAGTTCAAGGGCCCACATGTGTGTGGTTAATCCCAGTTGTAAATCAAATCTAATCAGCCTTGAATTGTGCCCTCTAAAGCTAGAGACTTCTGATATTGGTTCAGTTGTTGATATGCATGGTAAACTCTTATGTTGATGGTGTATGATCAAATTATCAGAAAATACCTTACTGGATTGTTAGGGAATGACAGTCTAAAGTGTTCTTTAAAATCGTGGCTCCTGGTGTGCTGACATTTTCAAGAAAAATTGTATTTTTCCAACGCTGGTCGGCCGACCAGCGTTGGCGAAAACTGGCTTTTTTTCAAAAATTGCTCCTAATTTTTCATAGTTAGTTATTCCGCATTTTTTTTTTTACAATTGATTACACACCTGTGAAGGGATACAAGACTGCTAGACTTATTATCTGACCTTACAATTTCCCAAAGTCTATAAATTCTCTGTTTCATTTTAAGTGGGGTCAGGGAACCAGACTGCAAGAACATGAATGGTTATCTTTGTTTTTTTCCAGCATCTACAAGCCCAAAACGTGAAACAAGTCACATACTAATCCTCCAAATCCATTAATTTCTGAAAATTGCAGCAAAAGCAAATGTTGTACATTCCCTTTAAAATCATTTATATGTGTGTTTTCAGTTTTCACTTCCAACCGTCCAGCCAGAGCTGCATATCAAGCTGGTGCACTTCCACTTGTAAGTTCTTTAATCTAAAATCACTTCTTAATTTCATTAAACTTTGTACTCATCTACATTGGGGACAGAGGCATATTAAATTGAGGCCTTTTTTATGGGGGGAATTCTACCCTACCAGCTCAAAGACTTTGCACCCCTTTAAGTAATACAAACTATTCAAACCATATAAGCAAACAAAAATGAATGCTCCCCGGAGAAAGCTTGAGGCCCAAGTTATCCCAGAAATGCCTACAAGTCTGCATGGCACTTACATAGGGAGACACTTGTATTGGGAGACCCTTGGTGGTAAATTATTTCACATTAGGGAGACACTGGGCACTATAGGAATGCCTTAACTATCATTTGTAGACGGAATTTTACTGTTGAAAGTTACCTAAAATTTAGTAGGTTGAGAATACATGTACACTGTAGTATAATTGAAAATGGGGGGGTTGGGGTTAAAAATGTGCTTATGGTAGGGTTCTGGGTTAGTTTTAGGGAGCGTCTCATATAAGTCGGAACGTACCCGTTCCATTTCAAACGTTCATTTTTTGGAACACAGCCTGATCGGGTGATCATCAGTGATGAGATCACCAGTGATGAGATATTGTCCGCGCACATCTTTTTGTCGGGCCTGTACACCCACTTGCCCGATTGATGTGGCCGTACCGTTAGGGTCCAAGTTACTGGGACTTGAACAGGGGCCTGAACTCTGATAATACTAACATTTTTGTGACAACAAAATAAACAATCACCAGCCTTCTTTACCGATACTCGAAGAGTACCGGTGCACCTGGGCATCCCGGGCATGGCAATCCCACGAACGCGCCATTCCAGTACTATAGTGCGAGGTGCACGGAATATGAATTAACACCGTTTGTTGTGAAACTGGTGCTGCGCCAGTCGCATACGACGGGGACATAGCTGGGTCACATCAGCGGACAACACAAACAAACAAAGAGGTACAATAAACGTGCACATTTTACTGCATCAAGTCATGTACATGCACAGGAAAAGGACAGAACATTCGTGTTGGGAACTCACAAGTAAGCCCGTGTTCCCAAAAGTTAATGTTCCCATCGGAACGTTCCTGTTCCCAAGTAGAACACGCGATGTTCCCGGGAGAAACAAAGAACAGTCAGCGTTCCTAAAGGAACTTTCCAAGGGTTCTGACTTATGAGACGCTCCCTTATACAAGTATACAAGTCTTTTGGAGTGTCTCCCTATTATTGTTATATATAAATTATATTTTATATTATAACATGTCACTCACATTTCTTTGCCCTGTTCTTTGCTTTCAGGGAGCCCTGGTGGAAATTGAGTGTATTGCTATTCTGGGGGAACTCGTCAATCAACATTCATCAAAATTGTAATTCTTGGGTTACTTTCCAACTCAGTTTCATCTCTGATTTTCGCCTGGTGTCCCACTTTTAGAGGAGATTACACTAAATCGACGTGTTGTTGGTCTCTTATTCATTAGCAGAAACAAGTCTCTTTTACAGGGCCGTGACTCCGGTCAGGAACCTAAAATCATCACACTGGAGCCTGAAGCTCAACTCAGATATCAATCCAAGGTTTGGGAAATGGAGTAGCAAAGACAACTGTGATAGAATATACATGTATATAAATGATTTCTGCAAAGAAAAATGAAGTTGACGTGATTATATTTGCTGAAGGTTCTACATTTGGCTGATCGAACTCAATCCGTGGCCATTAAAGATGTGCGTGTCTGTTGCTGTCGCCTGCAGTGTACCACAGTGCTATTTTCCCTGTACACAGTGCCCCTATCCAGCACATCATAGCTGCTCATCGTCTTCAGTGTGCTGTTTATGCTGATGATGTTCAGGTTTATCTCACATTTGACCCTAAGGATCACGACCAAGCCATCAAAATAATGGAGGCCTGTATCGATGATATAGCCCGTGGTGCATTGTCAATAAATTAGATTTGAATGAAAGTAAGACTGAGCTGTTACACTTCACCTCCAAGTTCAGCACCGTCTCTCGCTCGGCAGCCATCACTATTGGAGTCCCAGCTATTCATCCGGCCAACCATGCTCGCAACCTTGGTGTCGGCGTGGATTCATCTCTTAATATGACACTTCACGTGAACTGCATGAATTTGTTACATGCTACGCTGCAGCTTACCAGTGGAGTAATCTGCCAACCAGGCTTCGTCAAGCAGAATCACTGGACACATTCAAATCTCTGCTGAAGACTCACTTATTTTCGACTTAAGGTTTATTTGTAGTGTATTTTAGTGCCTCCCATGATTTGTTTTTACCTATGCAAACGGTTCCTGGCCTATACAGTTGTATTTGTTCACTCTGTGTTTATGTCTCTCGTTATATAGTTTTCCCTGGTAATTTAACTGCCTTTTTGGCTTGTTGATTTTTGCTACCACGTTTTTTTTTCTTGTATCTTATGGCTTGTTGTTTCATGTTGCATTATACATTTTTTTTGCTACACAATGCAGTGGTTAATTTGTATGCATTTTGCTTTTTTTGGTTGGGTGTTTATGTGTTGCATGGTGCCGTTTTGCTATTGTAGCCGTTTTGTTATTGTAGCCATTTTACCTTGTGTTGCATTGGACATATTGTACTTTTAGCAATCTTAAGCTGCACTGTTTAATAGATATTGTGAATACTTTTTGATTTGGCTTGTTAAGGTGTTTTTTTAGGTTTTAATTCTTTTTCTGGCATATTAACTTGCATTTTAGATTTGTTTGCTTCCTTGTTTTAGTACTTGTCACTGTAACACTTTAAGTAACTTTTATTGTGAGGCGCTTTGAAGTATTTTACATAAAGCGCCATATGAATGCCTTTATCATTATTATTATTATTATTATTATTATTACCTTTTGAATGCAAACTTTCTGAAAATGTGTACATTTTTTGGAGACCTGAAATGGTAAAAAGTATTCATGCTAAAATGGGAATTAAACTGTAAGATTTGAAAATATTCAAAAAATAATTCTTTAAAAGGACATCACATTCCAGATTGGAAATCGCTAATAATACTTGTACAAGAAGGTTTGTAAAATGAAATTAAAGGGAAAGCCCTCCAGAGAAATTGTAGGAGTAACAGAAACAGAAAAAAAGAGAGAAAAAAACCAAGAGATTCATTGATTCAGAAGAGAAGGGTAGCTATTTCTCATAAACCTGAGGCCAAAATGGTGTCTAGAAACAACAACATAGATGGAATTTTGCGTCGGGGTAATGTAAAGCAAATTAGGTTTTGCCCTTCACCAACGTATAAACACTGTATACTCCGTGTGTTACTTCATCGTAGATTTGGCCCAAATCTGGGTTGCGTTCGGTCTGTATCTATAGTAGAATGACGCAGGTCGTAATTGCTTTAAGTCGGTATCTTAAAAAATAACTTTACAAAAATATCACAAAAATCAAAATGCTGCATCACTTGGAAAAAAAAGACATGTTCATGTACGTTTCTAACACGATGTCCGGCTTCGACGCATGAGGGAACGCATTACACTGTACGGCGTGGATTTACTTATATGCACAGACCGAGCGCAACCCAGACTTTGGCCAAGTCTAACTCTCGGTTAGACGAGGAGACAAATTTGTTTTCGTTGGTGGGTCGCTCAAAATGTCATGCATATTTCAGTTTTCCTTTGAATCGTTGCAAGACACTGAGGTTCTCGTTCTCTTTTTTTCCCCTTAAAATAAAATTATCTCAACGTTAAATTTCAGAGAAGAAAAATTTAATAGTCGAGCATCAGTGACGACGTGGATTCGAACCAGGGATCTTTGTATCCATAGCTCATCACGCTATCCACTAGGCTACTGTAAACTAGACGACGTCCGTATTTTTAAATGCTTTAAAGGAAACTTGTTTACTAAATAACAACAAAACTCTTGATATCATTGTTCTGTTTCATGAATGAACTGTATGAACATACTGGCCCGATCGAAACTGTTGAATTATTCAGGACTTTGGAGCAACCGTACCTACGGAAAAGAAATTCCCGGGAGTACTCTTGCGCCGCGGGTGATGCGCACGCAGCACTTTATTGCACTCGGGAGAGTAGCAAGAGTAACTCGCTCGAACGCACCCTATATAATTATCAAAAATACAATTTGGTTGGTATTATGACCAGTATTGCTCCATCCCAAATTGTAAAGCAGGAAACCTTTAATAGGGGACTATTTGCAAGCGAATTGTTGGTGAAAAGGGAGGCTTTAAAAAGCCATTGAAAACCAATGGGAGCATCGGCAAAACAGCGGGCTATCAGTACTATGGACCTTTATCATGCTGCCACCATTTCAGTCATGTTCCTGTATCCAATAACAGTACCGAATGATAATGTTTTTTTGTGCAAAAAGAAACCAGACTATTTTTCCTTCGCTTTGGTTACGTTGATTTGAATGGTGAGAAAATAAAGATGCCCGCAGCATCGACTCCATGGGCGCGTCCGCGATCCTTCACGAACCCCTGGCCGAGATGAACACGTAAACGACGCTGACTCAACCTCGTCCCCAGTGTTTACTTTATTTCCAACCTCGTTTCCAATAGTTAGCCGTGGATAGGAAACTTTCTTCCTGTTTCTTGATTCGATACCGCAATTGGCTAGTAATGGATTCACATAGTGTACTTGGTGTTGTTATTTCCAACGTGCAGTACGTGTTTTCACGATCATTGTAATTATAACGTCCACGCCTTTTTAAAAATACTTTTTTAAGAAAGCGTGGACGTGAAGGCGATTTTTAAAAATACGTGATTTGTCAAATAGTCCAAATTGACCCGCAAATTTAATGGAAATGTATACCGGAAAATGTGTATGTAAAATTTTTGTTTGGAAACAGCACTTCAAATATTGCAGATAATAATAATAATAACGAACATTTATAAGGCGCCGGTATCCGCCAAGCAAGACGCTCATGGCGCACAATACAAAATATGCAAAATGAAACTTAAGGCCAAAAAAAAATGTCTCCGGTTTCTGGTATGCGCGCGCGTCGCCGTAGCTAGCCATGCGCGTCGGCAAAATGAAAAAGGTTTTTTTTTCAATGAAAGAAGATGTCTCAAAACCGCCAAACTCACTGGTTTGACTGGAATCCTGCTGCTGCACAATTTTAACGTGTTTTAGATGGGGTTATGATCGAGAATAAGCTTTATGCGACCTCTCTGGTCTCCCATAATATTTGCACTAAGTTTAGTCGGGCACCATTTGCAGTCATCAGCCGACATTTGAAGAAAGAAAAAAAACGGAAAAAAAATAATAAAAGCCGCGTCGCCGCACCACTTTTTGGGCAAGCTCCATACCAGAAACCGGAGACTTTTTGGGGGGCCTTATAAATGAAATTAAATTTGGTTAACAGAAATTAGTGAAAGGGGTTAAGCTACGATGTCATCTCCACAAAGTTCCTGAAAATCGTGGCAGTTAAAAAATACTAAATGAAACGTTATTAAGCTTAACCCAGTGGTAAAAATTGCTCAGGATTTTTGAATCAAGGCGGCGACAACAAACGTCAAAAGGATGAAGCGACATTGACTACAGAAGGCGCTTGCACCACAGTCGGGCGGTGACGTAGGCGGGTGCTCGGATACCAACATGTCTTTGTAGTTGTCACGGGAGCCGTTGTTTGGAGCTGGCACGATGCCAAGTAGTTCACACATCAGTGGGTAGATGTTTACCTATAGTAAATGATCTCATTTATTTGAACCAAGAATGCACAAAGTAATAACAGCAAATATAATTGTTCTGCTTGAAGCCAATTTTTGTTCCATTACCCACTGTAGTCGGCTGTTGCATATTCCGTACAATCGTTTCCACATGCATGTAGCTTAGTTACAGAAAATATTATTTGTAGCCAAAGTTGAGTACGATCATGCATACATTGAAAAAATGCATCATTTGTAGGAGCATTAATTATAGCACTTCAACAACACGACAGCAATGTTAAGTAATGTCTAGCAATCAGCTCCCCATCTTTCACACTTCGGTTTTGCTACTCTGAAAAAAAATACGCAACTGAAACTTTTAAAGATGTATCCGCGCTCTTCGAAACAGTTCACATTGAATGTTTTATTTTGAATTAACCGAAAAACTACTAAGTCTATTTCGGTAGTCTGCAACCCTCTGAAAAAGGGCTGATTGTGGCTGCTTTTGCGCACAAACAGATTCGACCTGCGAGTAGACTGGTTCCTGGTCATTGCGTTATCAATGCTGACAGGGGCGGGAATCAGTACACCTTGTCAGAACAAACGACTGTCGGGCAACAAATACTGCGAAATTGTGACGTGATTATTCCATCAATAAATGGCACATTTTTCCTTTAATATGTCATTTTGCCAGAAAAATAGCAAGTTAAAAACAAAATATATATTTCTGCGAGAAACCTGACAATAATACGGACAGTATGCTATCATCCTTTGAGGACTTTATAATCGACTGTTGTAGAAAGCATGAAGTCGGAGTTAGCCACACGTAACGTATAGTCTTACCGATTCGAAGTGTTTGGCGAGGTAGCCCTGCCTAAAGCTTGGTCCTTGGGCATAGAAAGATGTCTTCATAGTCATGTCCCGGTTGTCATAGCCATGCCCTCCTTTATAGATGACTTCAGATTGATTGACTCTCTGTGATGAATAAACCAAAATCAAAACCAATCAATTAATTATCGATTACTGACATTACATCGACGCTGTATGAATCATAATGACACTGTACCTCAAAGAGCTCAAATATTCTCATCGGTTCATTGAAGAAGACTTGAAAAGACATCAATACTTCCTTTAATCCTAATAAAAAGCTGTCTTATAGACCACGTATGATCATTTACGCAAAATAATATGTGATATTAGAATTATATTTTTAATATTTTAAGTAATCAGTGGAAACTGAAAAATAGTGACAGTTCTTGTAATACTCTGAAATTCTATACGCGGGAACGATATTTCAAACATGAATATGTAGAAAATTTACGAAAGTGTAGATAGTGCTCCAATTCTTCCTGTGATACTTTTCGATAATTCGCACGGAGGAAGATATCCGTTGCATTTTTTAAGAGCAGGGCTTATCCCGCCTGATTACCTTGTACATAGTCCAGCCGATATCCATATAGCCAATGATAGGCAGGTTCCGGGGGTTGTCGGCGTAGTGAAACATCGATGGGAAGTCTTCCTTCTTAAACACATTTATGGACGGGTTGGCGGATATCAACTTACTGTACACCTGTCAGGGACAAATGATGTATCAGAGAAATGACGCGACATTATGTATGGTTACTAGTGCAGCAGATTACTGTAACCATCTTTCCAATGTGGATACAAGCACCAAAATCTGTATGTTCATCCCCCTGGAACCATTTATTTGAGCAATTCCATTAGCCACTTGAATTTTCAAATAGCCTCCATTTCCTTCATAAACACCTATTTTACCACACAGAATTTTACCCACTTGACCGATTTTGATAATTTTGCTTCTGAATCCTATGTTTTTGACTATATGGGGAAGTCAAATTTACAACTCTACAACTTATTCAGAGTTTCCTTGTGCCATTCCTAACAAAGAATGTGAAAATTCATATACATAAAACACCGGCTGATTGCAGCAGAGGATAGGGGAAGAGATGCACTCGGTGCTGCAACAAGGGGGGCATTGTGGATCATGGCAGGGAGATGGAGTGTGAGCCCAAGCCGTTTCATGCTCAGAGGAAGATTAGCAGGCTCCCTGACTGCCTCCTCATTCAGCTCAAGAGGTTTGGGCTCAGGCCTTTAGGCCACTTTCAGAAGCTCCAGACCATCGGGACGACTTCTGACGTGCTCTCACTCCAAGGAGTTCAGTTTGAGCTGACAGCCATCATCAATCGCAATGGGACTACAACGGCGGTCATTATTACGCCCTACTCAAAAAAAATGACAACTGGTTCTCCTGCGACGAGGGCTCCCTGCCCAAAGTGGTGCCATTGGAGCGGGTATGTAGCCCAGACAACTATCTCTTTGTCTTCAAAGGACAAATAACTGTTCCTGTCGTTCCGATGCCTGCTCCCACCAGCCCTGAATCCGCTCCCTCTCAGTGGAAGAAAGCTCTGACAACTGACAAGAGGAGCCGGTGGTCAGTGCCACAGGTCAGTACACACCCGAACAACTTCACAACCCAGCTCTAGATCAGCTCCACCCCTCAAGAAGCAGCTGCAGAAAGGAAGAGGTTACAAAGGGCAAGGCACAAAAGTGGGGAAAGACACCAGGAACGACTTCAGAACCAGCAGAGAATGGCTGCCAGGAGGGAAGATTCTGAGATTAGGGAGGAGGAGCAGGTGGAGGACCGCCACGTACAGCTGCCAGGGAGGGAACATTTTGTGGTTAGGGACGCACAGAATATGAACAATAGACACATTAAGAGCTGTTCAACACGTGCCCACGTCACTTCGCATCTTGCGTGTCAAAGTCAGGCAGTTCTGGCTGGCACCGTCAGATACCCGAGCTCAAGGACACGCAGGACACCATTGGAACCATGGACAAGGTATGTCATCCCTGCAATGCCTTGCTGTTCATGAACGAACCCCCCCCCCAGCATCTGCTGTGAAGACGGCAAGGTCAACCTCACGACCTTCCCCACCCAGCCACCAGAGATAAACGATCTCTGGCTCAGTAACAGCCCAGAGGCTATACTGTTCCGCAATCACGTTCGGCCTGTCAACAATGAGGTCTGCCTCTTCAGCATCACCGACAAGGGAGATTAGAGACACCGCCTCCCTGGATGGAACCCCGCGGTCACCTTCCATGGGAGGGTCGCCCAGTGCTTTATGCCCCTTCAAGCAGATCCTGGGAGACCATACACCTCGGTATGTCCAACTGTATGTGTTTGACTCGGCTCTGGAGCAAACCACCCGCTTTGCCAACATGCCGCTTCCCACGACCATGAGCAATGACACAAAGCAGACGATGGGTAAGCTACTCGGCAGGGTCAACTATTTAATCAAGGACTTCAAGCTGATCCTGGAGATACCAGAGGAGGAGCTGGTGAAGGGCACCGTCATCATCAGTGCCAAGGCCCAGCCTGTCGGCTGGAATAGTTTGACACCCCTGAAATAAGTATTCGGACAATAGGAGCGAAAACGATGTGTGGGTTATATCCTAACGAGCGGCGCTGTCAAAGTGTTGAAGTGCCGTTCGTTGCTACGGGTATCGTCCGGAAACAGGGATGTAGTCAAGGTCCGGTGACCAGAGTCGGCGACAATGTTATCACGTACGTCGTCAGCAACGGTAGGCGTGGTATTACGGGGTCGTCTCGTCGAACGGGAAGGGGTATAAACTCGAGCGTCGAGGAGGGCGACCAGATCAAAGGGAACCACTGGGGTGGGATCGGGGGTGACTGGTGAGTCAGAGTGGTGTCGTCCCCACACCACACCAGGTTCCTTCTGTTTTCTTACGAAGGCACCAGTCACGATTTCCAAGCCCTTTCTTTTGGCTTAATTGTCCACGACCCCTCGGGTCTTCACCAGAATTGGGAAGACGCTAGACTGTGCCCTCCATCGTCAAGTTCTACAGGTGTTCATGTGCCTCGATGACTGGCTCATCATCGACAAATCGCGGGTATCAGCTACTTGCGCAGTCCGTCGGACCTGCTCCCTAGCCGAATGCCTGGGTTTCCTCATCAACTAGTCCAAATCCAAGTCGATCCCATCTCAGCGGCCAACAGAGCGGTCCATCTAGCGGGCACGGACAACACCAAAGCCGTCGCTCTAGCTCTCCCGGGGCTCGATTCACCCCACGCAGTGGACTCTCCCAAATTCGGTCACGCGGACGATCTTCTCTCAGTTGGATCGTCCGTACATCGATACTCAACAATACTCAACCGCCCTCTTATTTGCGTGCACCAATCGTCTGCCTACGCTTCCCTCCGATCTCCCTTCTACTCAAAGTAATCGGGATGATTGAGCAGAACCTATGTAGGGTCCTCCTGATTGCCCCATTTTGGCCCCGACAACCGTGGTCTCCACGACTTGTCCGCCTTCTCTATCATGGCCCGCCTCCTCCTCCCACAATGTCCAGACATTCATTGTCAACCTCAGTCGGATCTGCTTCACCCCGATCCGACGAGCCTACACTTGACAAGCTGGCCGTTGTCCAGCGGTCCTTCAGACATGCTGGACTTTCTCAAGAGGCTGCCACCATCTTGGCCCATAGTCGGCGCCGGTCAACCGATTACGGCACCATTATGGTGCAGACGGCGTGCAGTGGATCCCTTCGCTTCAACTCTAACCGAAGATTGCGATTTTCTTCTCCACCTCTTCCAGTGGAGTCTAGCGGTTCGCACTGTCAAAAACTATTGCTCCGAAATTGCGGCCGTTCAGCCAGGTTTCCAGGACGGTTCTTTGATTTCTGATTGCACTGCCCTCACACACCTCCTAGGCATGTATGTTTCTCGAACATCCCCCACACACACACACACCCACCCACCCACCCCCACACACACACGTACACCCACACGCTTACATAGGCATAAGGGTACTTCCTTACTTTAAAGCTATAGTCCATCATTTGCAGCCATCCGAAAAAGTAACTGGCGTATTATTGTTGAAAATCATACTTGGTTGAAAGATAGTAAGAGGACTAAGCTCCCTGTGAAATTATTCTTTCTGGCAAGCTGTCATTTTGAAGTAATCAACGAAAGAAGGCCTTTCCAACGGTGCGTCCTAAGACGCACCGTAGGAAAATTTAAATTAGTAGTTCGTGTTGTTATTCGGCGCAGCGCGCGCAAGCATTGGCACGACGCGCAGGCGCGCGCGGTTGCTATAATTCGTCGGATCAGTGCGCGACATCGCGTATAGCTGCAATTCAGAACAATTCAAAACATGATTCAGCAACTTTTGATTTGAAATTGAGATCCTAGAATGCTGTTTTTATCGGAATATACAGCTGAAGCTGAGCTGAAACTTCATCAGGTTAGTTGTTCAGTATCCTTCATTAGATTTTGAACACTTTTGTTGCTTCAAACGAAGACTGAGCACGTAAACGTACAATCGAGGACAGTTTCAAACAAAAGCACCGTCGTTCGAGGACTGAAAGGATCTTTTGTTCTCCCTTTGTGTGTCTGTCCTCGAGCGTAATACATGACAGGAACACACACACGTGTGTAAATGCCGGCAATCGTGGACGCTCCATTGTCCCTAATCCTCTTTCCTTTGTTTGTACTCTAACTTTTTAGCAACAGCTCTCATTGGTTTTGTACACGATTTGAGATTGTGGACGTTCGGTCAATCGTGGACGTCTTGTTTGCGCCCCAATTCTTTTGTCCTGCGTCCACGATTGCCGGTGTTTACATACTCACAGGAACACTCCTACCGTCATGGGATCTTGGGCAGGTCTTGTAATCTCTCGCCCGGCCTCCTTTTGAACCTCTCGACCAGGCTACTCTTATGAAAGTTTCCTTGAAAATGGCCTTCCTCCTAATGGCAGCTACAGCCCGCCGCATGAGTGAACTCCATGCCCTGATCATAAGTCAATGATATTTACATTGGGAGCCCAGCGGGGTCCGCCTTATCCCCCATCGCTCTTTCTTCAAGAAGACCAGTCGGCGACGTTCTCCCCACCTGACATCTTCGTTCGTGACTGAAAGTCCTCCTCTGTCCCGGAGGACAAGCTCTGGTGTCCTGTCCGGACCCTCAAGTGATATGCCTGCCTCCATCGGACTGCACCAATCCGCGGTGACAAACAGGCTTTGTTCATAACTATGGTTTCACCGCATCGTCCAGCATTCCGCGATGCAATCGCTCGCTGGGTCGTGACGGCCATACAACTCGCATCGGCTGACTGGCCTATCCTGAAGTACACGCACACGAAGTTCGCAGCGTGGCGACCTCTTGGGGCTTTTTCAAAGGAGTGCCCCTTGCAGATATCATATGCGGCATGTTGGAATCCTCCAACACCTTCAATCACCACTTGTTATCTCGAGGATGTCCTGCGCCGACGGCAGTACTAGTCGTGCAGCCTATACTGCCCCAGAAGCGCAACGAGATCCGGTTCTTCCTCCGCTGGTGCCCCACAGTACCAACCAGTGACGGCTTACCTCCGTATGGTAACAGCCGATTCATATACGGTTTACTTTATTGGGTTTAATTTTGTTGGCTTATATGGCTCATGCTTCCTTGTGGCCTGCCTTCCACATGTACACGCTCGTGTCGTACGCGAACCCACCTATAAAAAACAGTGCTATTCTGCATATTATGTAGCAATACCCTACGGGTAAGTAGAGCGCAGTAGAATCCCCCACCAAAGAATGGGCCGATTCTACTAGCAAATTAATACTTACCCGTAGAGTGCCCACCCGCCTCCCCACTTTCACGTAGCGCCGCTAATACCGCTACCACTTACACCACCATGCATGTTAGCCTCCGCAGTGCTCTGTTAGCAAATTGTTTGACTGCATGACTTAGAAATGGTACAAGGAAGCTTCTGAGTAATTCCAGAGTTCTAATTTCAGCTTCTACATAGTACTCTCTCTGGTAGTCCGTCACTAATTACGATAACTTGCGCATGCATCATATCGGATTTGCACGAAGATGTAGTTGGTGACGTCTGCGGTGACTGAGCAGGCCGATACGTGATCGGCAAGAACGACCACAGACAGGACAGATGTGAGCATCAGCTGCTGGCACTGGGTTTTGCAACCGCTGGTGACGTCGAGTACGTCTGTCTATGGCAGATTGGGTACGGTGAGCCTCAAACCATTCAATTCCAGCTTATACAGCACGCCAAGTGGTCCTGTTTTTGGCAAGCTCTTCCCAGGTCTCAGTAGGGATGTTGCAGGCTTTCAAGGTTTGCTTAGCTGGTCCTTGTACCGCTTGTATTGGCCTCCTCAGAGGCAGTCTAGCGGTCTATCACGCCAAGTCAATAACGTGTAGGCCCACCAGTACCGTTATGAGTTTGCATCGTATCGTACGGTATGATTCTTTACTGAGAGACGACAATTTTCAAGCGACGCGGTTAAGTTCAGGCACAAAAAGCGGGCATCGTTGCACAAGCCAAATATTGGGGTTTTTTTCGGGTCGGTTCGGTTTCGAGTCGTTTCGGGTCGGCTCGGATGATGGGAGTTCAGATCGGTTTCAGTTCGGATTCGGTTTATATCTTATCTACGTTTCGGGTCGGTTTGGCCTGCTTAACCCGACCTTAAGGTAATAATAATAAAAATAATAATAATAAAAGAACATTTGTAAAGCGCCGGTATCCGCCTAAAAAAGGCGCTCATGGCGCTTGAGGAGAAAGTCAAGTTAGGATTGTGTGTTGTGAGAGTAAGCTTGTTTGTACAGGTGAGATTTTATGTTTGTCTTAAATGTTGTGATGGATGGAGATGATTTGATAGCCAGAGGGAGTTGGTTCCACACTCGGGCTGATGCTGCAGTAAAGGATCTGTCACCCCAAAGAGTGGAGGTCCTGGGCTCGTGAAGCATCATAAGCTCACTGGAGCGGAGTCCGGTGCGTGCTGTTGAGTACGGGTGGATGAGCTCGATGAGATACTCCGGCGCATTGTTGTGGAGGATTTTGAACACGAATAGGCCAAGTTTGTATTTGATTCTGTATGATACTGGAAGCCAGTGGTGATCTGCTAGTACAGGAGTGATGTGAGAATGTTTACTAGTGAGAGAGATTAGTCTGGCACTGATGTTTTGTAGTCGCTGCAAACGGTTTAGTTGATTTAGGTTAATGCCATACAATAGTGAATTGCCCATGTCAATTTTGGATGTGATGAAAGCGTGAACAAGTATTTCAGATTGTGTGTTTGTAAAGATATTTTCGTATGTGTCCGATGTTACGGATCGACATGCAGACTGATCTAGAGATTGATGTAAGGTGAGGTTCCATGGATAGAGATGAATCAAAGATAATGCCGAGATTTCTGACTTGATTTGATGGCACGATGGTCGAATCACCAACCCTTATGGATGGAACATGACCTTTGCACGATTGCTGCTTTGAACTAAAGCAGGTGTATTATGAATTGATTGATTCTCAGACTGCTCCGTCCAAATTCTCAGACTGCTCCGTTCAAATCTTGCGGCAATTTACATAGGTTGTGTACAAAGCCGAGAATCCATATCGCGGCGCGGTTGGCAAACAAAACCCGGCCAATACCGACTTGATTTCAACTCTAGGACCGCCCTGGAGACGCGTTAAATTAAAACGGCGGAGCGAAGGAAGTTTTAACTTGGTATACTTCGGATGAGTCCATGCCTTACCTCTTCAAGGGCGCCATCTACTGGTAGAATTTGAAACACGGACCCACCATCCGAGATGACCAACTCCACAAGCGACTCGTCGATGTAGTCGAACAATGAGAGCGCCTTGTCATTAGAGATATCCGCCATGCCATGGTCGCTGGCGATGATGAAATTCAAGCTGTCTCTTATGCTGATCTCTTGCATCTTTTCCAGTATGTAGGATACCAACTCGTTCACCTCGTCTGCTACATTACCCGCTTCCTCGCCAATCCCTGTGTTGTGTAATTCGTCATCTAGCTTACCGACGTACAAGAACACGACGTCTAGTCCGTCCATGTACAACCAATCAAACACTATATCCGCGCGATCAGGCAGATATAAGTATTTCTCATATGTCTCACTGGTGTAGCCGATAAAGCGATCCGGGTAGGTGCCGTTGATTGGCGTCTGTCCCCCTGGGTACATGAAGGAGCCCGCTTTGAGACCTTGCGACATGGCCGTAATCCAGAGGGGCTCTCCCGCCCAGTTGAACCACCACGTTGTGTTTAATGTCTCGGACCAGCCATCTGATATATCTCCGGTAGACGGATTGAAAGCCAAGTTATGTACAACACCGTGATTCTCAATGTAAAGCCCTATAAAGAGAAACGGAAGACCCTCTCATCAATTACTTTCTCCATAGTATGCCAGTTAAGGACAACATGAGTGCTTGAAAGAAAGAACAAAGTGATTACAAACAAAATCAACGCTTCAGTCATTTCCATTTCTTGTTTCGAAGTGTTTGTAATGTACTCAAAGGGTTAAATGGATGGGAAGTTCACAAACGTAAGCAGAAGTGTTCAATTGGAAATAGTTTAGGAAATAGTAGAAGGGCCATTAATAACGTTTGGTGGCGCTCTTGTAGCCTCTTCATTGTACGTATCTTCCAACACCACCGAACCCCAACATCTTATACACCAGAGAGTGTTATGAATGGTGCCATTTTGTCTTATCAAGTGGGTTAGACTCGAACCCCTCCCACAAACTATTATTATCTGACATCATTTGTCGCCCCTTCTGAGTGTGCAACACCTATCCTGACTGATTCTTACTTGGGAAAAACTAGAAATACCCCCATACTTGAAACATTTCTTTTGCTAAATGGCAGCATACTTTTTCAATTCTGATTTGGAAATTTGGAAATTCTTTTTCACATTGAGACAACCAGTTCCCATAAAGAACGTTTTTACTTCACATCCTTTCCATCCCTTTATAATACGGCTAATGCTTTTATCTATTGCGATATTACATAACTGAACTTATTGATTGAGCAACTTAAAGCATTTATTTAAATAAAGGGTGAGTAAAAAAAAAATGAAACCCAAACGTCGGGACCATTGTTTTCGTGAAATTTTGCATGCAGCACTTTCAAAATGTAGGAAATGGAAGCCCAATTCATAAGCTTTCTTTTAGTACAAGAATCATTCAAATAACTCCTGTAGTTTTTATAGTTACGGAATTTTAACACCACCACCGTTTTAAATTTCTTTCCACATATCACAAAAAGGTAAGTGTTCTTTCAGCAAAACGAAAACAAATCACCGTAGAATGTGTGTGGATTGTTTTGTTTAAAATTTTGCTTTAAACTTGAAAAGAACTGAAACAATAGTTCAGACTTTGGGGTTTGGGGTTTTTTTTTACTCACCCTGTACAATAAGCGAATGTATCTTTTTCACGTACCCGTGGCAATGCTGAACATACTTGGTGCCGATTTGGTAATAAACACGCCGTCCAGCCACTCAGCGCGGACTCCTTGCTGCTCCATCGTGTCCAAGGCTGGCATGTCGTAGCCAAGACGATCCCATCTCAGTCCATCCACAAGTAAAAAGAGGAGCTTCTCCTGGAAATTAAACATGAAGATGCTGGACGTAACACTACAGTCATACAGAGGCGTTATAGCCATAGCCAAGAACATGGTAGTGAAAGTCCATGGAAAAACTCACATACTGAACGAAAGAAATGCCATATTGTCAGTAAAGGATTGACATGTCGGATGACTTAAAAACAGTTTTATTCGAGGTTCAGCTTTTCACCCAAATGATTCCATGATACACCTTTTGGGTTTTTTCCGTTAGCTGTGAGATTTGTAATAACGAATAGTATCAAATACCAAAAAAAAAAAAAAACCACACACACACAAACATGTTTTTTTGTTTTAAGCTGCAGCTTTGATAAACAGCGATAGAAAATGTAACAATGACGTTATATTCAGTGCAGTGCAAGTCTATTTATTATGGGGAATAGCTCCACAAATAAACTGGGTTCTTTTATAACCAACGTTAAATCAGTTTTTGTTGTAAGGAAGTTATTTGCTATCAACGTGGAAAATCATCGTTATGATTGTTATATAGTCATATAAAGGTATATAGTATATATCATTTGCAGCTATCCAAACAGTAACTGACGAAATTATTGTTGAAAATCTTACTTGGTTGAATGGTAGCTATGGCATTAAACTCTCCCGATTAACTATTCTTTCTGGCATGTTGTCATTTTGAAGAAAACAATAAGAAAGTCATTTCCAAAGATGCGTCTAAAGACGCATTTTTTAATTTTCCGTTTAATATGGGTTTTCCCGGCTAATTTAAAATGTTTATTATTCGAGTTCACCGTTTCTAATTTTCAAATTCGTCCATCAACATCGATTAAGCGCACTTCCAATGTTAAATCTCGTCTTTTGTCAAACAATTTCAAATTCACTTCAAGCAAATTCAAACAATGAGCACACGTTTTCGTCCCGGAGTATTTGATTTCGTCTCGTCCACGCCATTCCTTGTTATTCAGAATACCAAATTCGTCAAATTGATTTATATTAGACGAATTCGATCTCTCAATGCTGACATTCGGCAACAGCTTAGACGAATATTCGCGACCCTGTGACTAAAGAGGGTGACCAAATTTTGAATTTGAATGGTAAATGACTAAATTGGTTTGTTAAAAGCGTGCGATTTTTTTTTCTCGGACGAAATTGAATGTTACAGTTAGTGAATTTGAAGGAAAAATGTTTTAGAATAGCCGGGAAAACCTATAGTAGTTCGTTTTTAATTCGGCGAAGGCATGGGTGCGCACAGCATTGACGCGCGGTTGCTATAATGGGCCAATGGCACGAGTCGGCCATATTGAATTGAAAGTGAGGTAAAATCTTTGTTTTTGAAAACTTGCGAAGATAAATGAAAGCAAGTTAATAACTGATTAATTCCAGTCTGCTTTAATGAATAATATAAAATTTGTAATTAAACATTCCCTATAAAGGGAATATACAACATTTGCTTTTGCTAAAATTTTCAGAAATGGATTGCTTTCCGAGTTATAGTTATGTTTATTATTATTATTATTATAGCAAAATGTTGTTACATTGACTTGTTGTAAGTTTTGGATTCATATATGCAGGAAAAACCAAGAAAAAACAATCATGTTCTTGTAGTCTGTTTCCCTGACCCCACTTCAGATGAAACGGAGCAATTTATAGCACCGGCGGCGGAACCGGGGGGGGGGGCAGAGAGGGCAGTTGCCCCACCCCCCCCCCCCCCACTTTTTACCACGAGCGATTTTTAAAAACGAGGTTAATTAAAATGATACAAGAGGTAAAAAAGATTTTTGAACACGTGTCTCATTTACAGGGCCCTATTAATAGTATTATGTACTACAATGTATCTTTTGCTCAGAAAATATTGGTTAAAGTGGTCAGAAATTGCCTCAGATCGCACCACAGAGCATCTAGAATCCAATTTTTTTCGGGGCCCTTAAGCGGGTCCCGAACCCCACGCCTCAAGGGCTTCACGCTTCACGCTCGCATCAGTTCTGATCAAGGTATGTTCCCCCACTCTTGAAAAGCGATTAACACCCCTGGCTGGGGTTGAAATTTGACAATAGGCCTTATACCTAAGTGAGTATGGCGACACAAAATTAGAAAAATGATACGAAAAATAGGGATATACCGTAATTTTCGGAATATAAGCCGCGCGGTGTATAAGCCGCAGCACGCAAAAATCTGCAAATTAAGATCTGAAGTCGGCGTATATAAACCGCCGCAGCGGTTTCAATTTTGTAAGGCCTCCAAATTCTAGTCAAAAAACTCTGAACCAGTTCCAGTTACACTACAGAAGCTATAAAAAGGGCCACAAAATTTATATCAAATCATTTTCAATCGATACTCTTACAAACAAATATGGAAATTGATGATGAGAAATAAACACCGGGAACTGCTGCCGGCTGGCCCCGTCCCGGTCCCCGGCCTTAAAAGTTAGTGCATGGCCGGCCAGGCAGCCTGCGCCGCGCCGGTGAATGACAACATTTTCCCGCAGTACGTGAGAGAGTATGCAACCCACCGTGTGTTGTCTGACTGGAGCGCTACAAATCTTGCTTTTGTGGCAACAGATGCTGACTTGTTTTGTCCTAAGAATAAACAGGTCCGTTTTTACCTCAAAACTTTTCAAGTTTTTGTGATTACTAGGGAATAGTAACGTAAAAAATTCAAGTTTCGATCGTTACTTTCTTCAAAAATAGTCAAAACCAAAGACCCTTTAACGCCGTACGAAACGATGCTGACATTTTTATGGACGAATCCATTAATTTTGTAAGGGGTGATTTAGTCCCTGTTTTGAGTTTTACATCGTTTCTTGAATTCGTTTCAAGAAAAAAATATATACTGTGACGTTGAACAACTTATTATCTAATAAAGAAATGTTTCGAACACCATAAAAAGTATTAGTCGTCTTTTTTTCGTTTTTTGTAAATGCAGAAATATTGGTAATTATTGTTCCCAAGAAAGTACACCACTTCATTACCACAAATGGTGTGGTCCGCTGGGGTAAAGCATGCAGCTAGCTGCACACCACCCATGGTATCACGTACGGCTGGTCGCAAGCGTCGAAGACAGCTTTCACCGTACTTTTTACCGCTCGGTACCTTGGTTTCGGTTTGTTAATGACTTTTTTAATTGATAATTCATTTCAGCAACACCTCTCTCCTTATACCAGTACATTAACTACACATGTGAATCTTATTTTTATTCTTCAAGGCTCGGCGTATAAGCCGCCCTGTGTATAAGCCGCAGTAAACATTTTCATGGGCAAAATCAAGCCGCGGCTTATATTCCGAAAATTACGGTAGGAATAGTCCACATGCATAGTTAGCAGACATTTACGTAGGTCACACTTTCGTTTCGGACCAACTTCACACTTTTCCCATTTGCTTTGATTTTGCTTTCATTCTGCTCCGGGAACAGTAACTGGACTTTGCCCCCACACTTTTAAAAGTGTTCCGCCGCCGATGATTTATAGACGTTGGGGAATTGTAAGGTCAGGAAATCAGTCCGGCTGGCTTGTACTCGTTCATTGGTGTGTAATCGATTGCAAACAAAATGCGGACAAACCAAATATGATAAATCGGGAGCAGTATTTACAAAAGCCAGGGTTTTTGCCAACGCTGGTCGGCCGACAAGCGTTGGAAATTGATACAAAAATACCACTTTTCTTAAAAATGTCAGCACACACGGGGCCATGAGTTTTAGGATGCTTTAAACTGTCATTTACCAATGTTGTATATTCCCTTAAACCCCCCCCCCCCCCCGCACTGCCCCCCCCCAAAAAAATAAAAAAATAAAAAATGACAGTAAAATAAAGATGCATTATGCCTGCACAAATAGTCTGCCGCCATCCCATTATACAGTTACCAATTATTGAAATACATTGAGGGAACTCGACAAAAATGGCCAACTCGTGCATAGGGCCCATTGATCGGTTCAGTGCGTGACATCGCGTAGCTGCAATCGGCTGAATGAGAACGTGTCCCAGACGCTGATTTTGGGCGCAATTCAAAACACGACTCGGCAACTTTCGAATTGAAATCGAGATCCAAGAACGTTGGTTTTTTTCTCGGAATGTACAACATTCACCGAGCTAAAACTTCATCAGGTTTATGTTGTGAAGTACGAGTCTTTAGATGTTGAGCAGTTATTGTTTCTTCAAACGAAAGAAATTGCACAAAGGATCAAATGATATACTCTACCTTTAAAAAGAAATCATTTTCCAATTAACACTAAAATGTCAAGATATTCACATTGGCCTGTCAATTCAGTGAATACAATCGCGAATTAATATATGAAATTTGAGCTATACCTTTGCAAGTGCAGGCTGACCGACGAATGTCAAGCTGAAGACGCCAAGAAGCCATAAAACAAAGGCCATGTTTTCATCCGGGTCTGCTAGTGATGGTTGTCCTGATCCTATAGGGTTATGCAGACCACATTTGTTGTCGTGTTTCACACAGCAGCGAAATAACCCCTGTGCTTTCAACAATGGCACCACGCATTGAATGTATTGCTGTCTTTCTGGTCAGCAGCAGTTGTATACGTGTTCAACCTTTAGCCTACCCCATCATAATTATCAAAATATCAACATTACTATCGTCAGGCATTGTGTGTTTTTTATTAATAATATCAAAACACCCTCTACTGCATTTGTTTCTGCAGCACGTGATGTTTCTAGAGCCATATCCATCTTTGAGCTGAATGGGCCTGACTTTCTCTTCTTAGATGAGGGGCCGCACATTTCAACTGTGGCAGCCATGATGATAATGAATTTAATTTAATAAATACCTTGCAGAGTTGATGGTTTCTGATTGGTCGAGACTCGATCACGTGGCCGGGCATTAACGGTGATAATGACCGGCTTCAGAGAACAAGCGAATAAATGGCCCCTGAACCAGCATTGATCCAGCCCCATGGAAGTCAATGATTGGCCAAATTTACAGCAGTCATACGGCAGCTTGTAACAATACAGCACTGCACATGCTCTCAACCACCTTCGCGTGAGACTGACGCGCGCGTACGCAACACAGTTGCTATGGGTGCGCGCGCGTAAGGAAGTTTTGAAACGACATCGTAGGGCGGCAGTGTACTATACTGAGGATGTTACGACGAAAGCGTAGATGTACGATTGATTTTCTGTAAATACTTCGCCCATCGACATATTTACCTTTCCTAAACCAAGCATCTTTGTAATTCTGGACACAAGGAATGTGTAAACGAAATTTCAGCTTCCTCCATAAGGTAAAAATATGAAAACATTGTTGTAGGCCCCCCTAATTTTTTTTGCTACAGCAGCAGAAGTCGTACGCGTACTTAATGAAGACGTTGCAATATTATTGTCCATCGCAGCCTGGGCCCGGCTGTGGTGTATATAACAACGCTTATTGAAGAGACAGGGTACCACGCATAAGCTAAAATATGGCCCATGAACATGAACACAAAAAAGTCTGGAAATATCGCCGGAAAAAGTCACAACATTTGAGCATTTTAACTGTTTATTTCGTTAAAAAGGTATTTATTAATGGGAATAACAGTGTGAGGATCCGGTCTTCACTGCGTGATAATGACCGGGTTTGGGGGTGACCGCTGTTAATGGACCTCGACTTGCCTCGACTTCGTCTCGGTCCATTAACAGCGGTCACCCCCAAACCCGGTCATTATCACGCAGTGAAGACCGGATCCTCACACTGTTATTCCCTAAAATCTACCAATAAGTACATTACAATATACGCGCGAACCCAACCTCGACTCCATGGGCGCGTGCGCGTTCCTCCACTAACCCCTGGCCGTGATGTACACGTAAACGATGCTGACTGGCTATTCAGAGGGTACTGCGCGCTCATTTCGAAGATTGCACGCCGGGCGCGCCCTAGCCTTTCGCCAAGGCCATCGTGGCTTAGAGCGGCGGAGTTGCGAAGACCCGAAGCGACTGGAGCAAAGATAAACTCAGCACGCACGAGTGGCAGAGCCACGAGGCCTTTTACAACTTGATTTTGTTGAATTATTCATAGTTTTTATGCAAATAAGAAGCATGCTGAAGATTAACCAATCACAACGCGGATTTTGCCTAGTCGCTTCCATTTTTAAAAGAAGGGTGAGTAAGGAAAACGTAAGAGCAAATAACTGTAAGTTCAGATGAAAAATAAATTCATACCCTCAAATAATTTCTTGAAATAACTTTATAAGTACAGTTAAAATAAGTTACTGTAAGAGTAATTACGCGGTCACGATCTCGTGGGAAAACTAGACTCGCATTTTTTGTTTTTAAATTTTGTGCACGCATCCGGGTGCGTCGATGCGTCCGGGTAGTAGCCACGCTCGCACAAACAGGCTGATCATTGGTTGGAATTTTGCTACCCTTTTGAGTTAGCAAAAATCGAGATTATAAAGAAAAACATAAGAATTTCTCGACAAGTTGCAAAAAGCCCTCGTGGCTTTGCCACTCGCATGTGTGGTCTCCATCTCCAGTCGCTTCGCGTTTTCGCCGCTTTAAATGCGGGTGACTTTAGAGAAGCCACGATGGCCTTGGGGAAAGGCTAGGCGCGCCCATAATGCGCTCGCGTGCTTTGCACGTCACGTCACTTATTCAAAATATGTGTTAAAACTCGAGATGCCTGTACGATATGGATTATGGCAGCCTCGTTTTTCGATAAAAAAACCCATGTATCTTCGGTTGTAAAGGGATGAAAGTGGTACGTACGTTTAATACAAATCTTTGCTAAATAATGCAACGTCCAAACCTCATGTTTGAAATGATTGATTCTTATTCCAGGGGTTGAGATTGCGCAAGGCATGATGGGAAACAACATGGCGCAGCAAGATCTCGTACCCATGGGAACGAGGTTGGCGCGCACAATATGGCGCGAAACAGTTAACGCATTTGCCTAGCAGATGACGCGCGCGAGTGAAAATAGCAGACGACATGATCCGCGCGCAACTTTTTTGTTTGGTGCTAAACAAAGCAGACTTTGAAAATCGGTGGTGAAAAACGCTAACGTTTAGCAAATATTTTCTGCTATAGTAAGCAGGAAAATTTGCTTACCGGTAAACAGCTTTATGAAATTGGCCCCTGGGACAGGCCAGACCAGATCAGACCAGACCAACCCAGCCCAGCCCACATCAACCCAACCCAACCCAACCCCAGGGTTTCCTCTTAGAGCATCCCAGCAACATTAAATTGATTGAAAAGGGCTTACCTTAGAGCGTCGCGTGGTTCCACTTGGAGCATCCAAGCCCACACTGCACTGATTGCACAGGGGTCATCTTAGAACACCCCATGGCTTTTCTTAGAGCATCCCAGCCAACACCGCACTGGTTTCATAGAGGTTCGCTTTTCGGTTTTCTGAGAGACGTTTTAAAAGAAGAAAATATTGCTTCGCCAACACAGCAGTCAGCAACTGTTTTTAGTCGTGCGGCATAGGCCAAATATGCCAAAGGATTGTGCACTTTGTGATAAAAGCCTGACACTTCGCATGTTGGTTTTCATGCCATGAAGAAATGTTCAAATATGGAGGTATTTCATATTTGACCTCTGTGACCTTTGAGCAGTGGCGTAGCCAGGAATTTTTCAGTGGGGGGCGCTGGGGGGGGGCTGGAACATTTCATGGGGGGGGGGGGGGTAAAGCAGGGGCGTCAATCGCTTCTCAAAAGTGGGGGGGGGGGACATACCTTGATCATAACTACTGCAAGTGCGAAGCCCTTACGGCGTGGGGTTCGGGGCCCGCTTAAGGGCCCCGAAAAAAATTGGATTCTAGATGTTCTGTGGTGTGATTCGAAGCAATTTCTTACGACTTTCCTCCATGCTTTAACTAATATTTTCTTGGCAAAAGATAATTATTTGAACATCGTTTTCGCGGTTGGAGACATTGAATCAGCTATCGGTATTCTGAGCTATTGGCGTGGGGTTCGGGGCCCGCTTAAGGGCCCCGAAAAAATTGGATTTTCGATGCTCTGTGGTGTGATCTGAGGAAATTTCTTACCACTTTAACCAATAATTATCTTAGCACAAAAGATAATAATTTAAACATAATTTTCGAGGTTTTCTCAGCTAAAGGCATAAGAAAATTTTGTGAACATTGTTTTCGATGTTGGAGTCATTGAATCAGCTACCAGAATTCTGAGCTATAGGCGTGGGGTTCGGGGCCCGCTTAAGGGCCCCGAAAAATGTTGGATTCTAAATACTCTGTGGTGCTATCTGAGGCAATTTCTGACCATTTTAACCAATATTTTCCACGCAAAAGATACATTGTAGTACATAATAGGACCCATGTCGTCATGTAGATCAATGATAATTTTTTTTAAAACTCAAAATCTCAGCGGGGGGCGACTGGGGGCGACAAGGTTTCATGGGGGGCCACTGCCTTTGAGAGGTCAATGAACTGTACGTACTCTATTCATTGGTTTTGTTCTTCAAAAATTCACTTTCCTATGACCCAAGTCTATCTCATGGGTCTTCATACAATAGAAATAATGATCAGACGTATCTGACCTCTGCTGACCTTTGAGAGGTCAATGACCTTTGTAAACCTGTTTATAGCTATTTTTAAGATTTATTAAACCCCATCTGTTTTTAAGATTCATGTCTAAATGAAAGATATTCATGCCATAAAGAGAATTTTCATATGTAAACCATTCCATTTTGAACCTCTGGTGACCTTGCGAGAGGTCATGACCTTTGTAAAACCCGTATTGCCTACCATGGATTTTGATAAGATTTACCGTAACAATTGTAAATGCCCTATTTTTCATGAACCAAGTCTAAAACTTAACCTTTTGTGCCATGAAAATAATTTTTAGATGTGGGGACATCATATTTGACGTAGTGATACCCTTGGAGAGGTCAATGAACTTTGTAAATTAGTTGCCGTTATTTATTATTTTTGTAAATCAAAACGCCATGTTTTCGTGACCCAAGCCTCAATAGTGTCAAAGAACGGTATTGACAGTCATGTTATGAATTTAGACTCTTGAAACAATTTTGAGGTGACCTCTGACCTCGTTTCTCCTAATTAATTGGCAGACGCAATATGCTGAAATTGGAATAGAATTCTGTGAGTATGTATGGTAATGGAAAATGTACATTATGTCAAGCAATATTCACTCTTGTGTACTTAGTACACCCTGTTGTATCCAGATGGACTTGGGTAACAACGTTTTAAACATTTTTACAAAGCCCAATGGTCACTGTCAGAGAGTGATGCTTGCCCGATGTGCCTAAAAGGAAAATTGAGATCAGAGTTCATCCCAAAAAAAACCTCTTTGGGGTCTGACCTCATTACATGCTGTAGAATAGTTATTAAAATGCACTCGTTTTGACCAATCGGACTCCGGTCACGAAAAACTGGCATTTAAGATTAAACATGATAAATAACGGCAATCAGAGTATCATACACAAAGTTCATTGACACCTCGCAAAGGTCATCAGAGGTCAAATATGAAATGTCTAAATATCTGAAAATTCATGTCATGGCAAGAATACCCAAATTTTTGAAATGGGTACTAAAAAAAGTGGTGTTTTGAATAGTTAATCCTCTTAGTACCTAAATATAGCATACGCAGAGTTCATTGACCCCTTAATGGCCATCAAATGTGAGATATGAAATTTTCCACATATGCAATTTTTTGCATTATGACTTGGGTCTTGCAAAAGTTCGGGTTTAAAGGGTAAATCGTACAAATAACTATAAATAGAGTTTAAAAGTGCAGTTAATACAAAGATCATTGACTCCAATTGTTTAATTTTCCCGCATTTGGTCGTTATTTACTTGTATGAAGACTACACATATACTAAGGTCATAGGAAAGTGATGTTTTCAAGAACAATAGGTATTATAGAGTATTCAAGTATACATATTCAGATATGAAATGCCGCCATATCTGAAATTTGTTGTCATGGTATGAAGACCTCACATGCCAAGTTTCACGCTATTATCACAAAATGCACAATTCTGTCCCTATGCCGCACCACTATACGTCAAAACGATAAAGGCTTTTAACTCACTACTAAGGTAATTAAATCATAGCATCGTAACCTTTTGATTACTGCGAAGTTTCCCGCCAGACATAATGAGATCGAGAGGAGGCAGTTCTCTGTTGCGATGCGCGCGGACCCTACACACCCACGTGCAATACATGTTTGTACATTCCTTTGTTTTCGTGTAAGAAAAACCATTAAAAAAAATCATTGTTCTCAAACTGTGTAAACTCTCTTTCAACCCAATTTTGTTTCTCTGATTCCCTTTAGTGTTTCTCTTCGTTTTGCCACGGATAAACCTAACCCCAAAATGCCTCAAAACCTGTTTAGATACAAACCATGTAAAGATAAGTGTTGTTAAAAATGTTCATATAGGGCCTACGTACAATAACGTGAGCAGAATCATAAACGAGACAGAGTATGTTTATTTTAACTCTTAAGCGGTAAAAAAAAAAATGTGGCTGCGCGTCCCATGCAACTTTTAGTGAGGATTGTTGGAACTCGGTCCTAACTCTAAGGTTCATAAAGAAAACAACGCCCAAGACTAAAAAGACTGTGACAAACTCCGTAAAACTATTAACACTTTGCAGACTCGGAGATATATGAAACAGTCATGGCTGGCAAACTGCAGTCTAGATTCACCGATGTCCACAGATTAGGCGACGGTTGCTTTGGTGAGGTTTACCGGGGACAGTACAGATCCTCAAGTTGGAAAAACTGTGCTCTGAAGGTATTCCCTCGAAGTCGACAGGTGGCCAGTGATGAGATAATAGCACTGTGAAGGCTACCAGATCATCGTAATATGATCCGCTACTATCACCACTTAGTGCTGAATCTTGATCAACTCTGCCTCATCATGGAGTACTGCAGTGAGGGGAATCTCAATGACTTTCTGTTGAAACATCCCTCAACATTTAGTCAGGAGCTACGCTTCATGAAAGACATTGCCTTCGCTGTAGCCTACCTGCATGACCATGGCATCGTGCATCGTGACCTGAAACCAAGCAATATTTTGCTCGCTTCCGATGGAACATTGAAGGTTGGCGATTATGGCCTGGCCAAAATCGCCGCAACTTTTGAACGTCACGGTGGATGTCTGTATCACTACTACATAAAATCAGGAAGCAGTCACACGTTTTACATGGCACCTGAATTAATTGATGGGCATTCCACGGATCGCACAGATGTTTTCCAGATGGGCATAACATTTGCCTGCATCCTGAAAAGAAAAGTCATAGAGATGTATCGTAAATCTTTTGTAGCTCCATACGTGAAAAATCCCACCGGTAGATCCCTAGTGCTTCTTGGTCTTGGAAACGCTTTAGATGATGATTTTCTGAGAGAGTACCGCCTAAGTGTGGATCATCAAATACATCAGGATGTAACCCCCATGGTGGAAGACATGCTACATCTACAGCCGAGATTACGCCCCACTTCAAAAAGAGTAGACAGTATACTGCAGGGCATACACTGCCTTGAAGACTCGGAGCTTCAAGATGAGGAACCAGGAATGAACATTAATAGTCGTGATGATGAATCCAATATGCGTGTTCCGGACGAAGGACCAGAAATGGATGCCCAGGACGAAGAACAAGCAATGCATGCTCAGGAAGAACCAGAAATGGATGCCCAGGACAAAGAACCAGCAATGCATGCTCAGGAAGAACCAGCAATGCATCATGCCCAGGATGAAGAACCAGAAATGCACGCCCAGGATGAAGAACAATCCTCGGATGTTAAGGATGAGGAACGAAGAGCAAAACGCGTTCACACACCCACTGGACCTGTGTATTTTTATCGTGAAACTGTGATCATAGAAAGGTATGAAGGAAGCAAAATCTGCATAATTCTGTAGGAAAGAGTCTTAATGTTACATTGATTTTGAGTGCAGTTTCTGATGCTGAGGTGATATTATTCGATGCCATCTACAAAGACTAAGTTGTGTGTAGTATTGGAGTTTTGTTTTTGCCACAATGCCTTAAATTAATGTTTATTTTCGGGGAAAAGCCTCTGTGCGGAGGTTCCTTGTTGGTTTCTAAAATCATCGCTGATTAAATAAAATCACGTTTTTGGACAGGTTGGAAGTAACCAAACCCTTTTTTTCAGTGACCTATAGTCTTTGGAAATGGTCAGGTGACTCTTGAATCGGTGAACACGGTAAGTTGTTTTTTACAAATTACAGAATTATGATGAAAAAAAATGTGGAAGTGAATTCTAATCCCTGCCACTCGTCATCGTCGTTATCAGTTGTTTAAAGAGTAAAAACCAAATTATTGGTTTAAAAAAGTCACTTTAATTCCAAGATGTGCATCCTATTTCTTGTTGAACCGATTACGTGATTATTCCAAAGCATTTGAAATCAAAATGGCCAACTTTTCAGTGATAAATTACAAGCTGCAACCCACAGGACTAGGCAATGTTGTAGGACTCGCGTCCAGGACTCGGACTCGAGTCGGACTCGAGCCGGACTCGAGCCACATTTTTCGTGACTCGGACTCGACTCGAGTCACATCGAAAAATGACTTGGACTTGGACTCGGACTCGACCACGATGACTCGGACTCGAGCTTGGTGACTTGTGACTCGAGTCACGTATTTTTATTAAAAGAAAAAAACATATATAACGTTACGTATTTGTGCGAGGGACGTAGCATTCTGCTTTATATTCTATAGACAAAACACGTCGCCGCGGAAAATCGTATCCAGGGGCCGCGCACACAATCCAATATAGCGCTTGCACGATGAACACCATGGCGGTGTCATACTATAAAGTGTCCGGTATCGTGGAGTGGGATTTTTAGGAATGGGAATTATAAGGAAAACACGGTTTGGGTCTAAGCAACATGTACACACAAGGTAAACTGTATACACTGGGATTTACTTAAAAGACAGAATGGATAATTGAATAAAAATTGAATAGTTTGGTGAACAATAAAGAACAAATGACTCGTGACTCGGACTCAGGCTTGAGACTCGGAACTCGGAGTCGGACTCGACGTTGGTGACTTGATGACATCACCGGCTAGGCAGTGGCGTAGCCACGGGGGCTACCATTGATCTACATGACGCCCCCAGCGCCCCCTGAAAAATTTCTGGCTACGCCACTGCGGCTAGGACATCATGTTTAAAGAACCGTGACCTGGATTCCCTGATTTGTCTCAAAAAATTGCTACTCATATTGAGTGGTATCAGGTGAAAAGAGATTGTTGTTAATTTACACCCACTTCTATGTACATAATTATAATTATACACGTACAAATTCGCAATCCGTTCAAGTTCACAATATGTAGAATGATTTCTAAGTGTTATAATATATTTGAACTCATTAGATATCATATGACTAATGTAATATCAATAAGTTTGGGGTGATTCTTTAATTTCATTGGTTGCAATGAATGTTTACCATACGTACTAAACTGTATTCTTTGATATCACTTCCGTTTCGATTTATACAAAATATTCCTTGTGAAAATTACATATATTATTATATATATATTTGGTTTATGGCAATGAAACTAAGGAAAGTGCCCCACACACTGAAGCTCGTAAGCCTGAAGAAACCTGTAGAGAGGAGACAATGAGAAGAAATAACAGTTTTAGAGGTTGGAGGAAAACCCCAGAAGAATATTCTGGGGAAAACCCACGGAATCAGGTAGGGGCTGAAAACCCAATCCACATGTGGATCAGGCAGGAATCGAACTAAGGTCACAGCGGTGGAAGGCACGGAAAGAACCATTGCGCTAACCTGACTAACCATATAATGGCGTACATCAGATAAATCTATTATGAGTATACCTTATAGTACGAAAGGACGAATTAAATCATTTAAACGTAGATCATATTTTCTGGGAAGTACCAAAGCTTCCGAGGTCAAGTTAAATTTAAGCTTGCTTGCTTCAAAAATCGTCATTTCCAGTATATAGTCAAGGTTACAGCATAATGAATCATTTAGATAAATATTTTGCAATCTTACGGGGTTTACGTTTCAGCACTGGTGTACGTTTCGGCACCTGTTAAGCAGGAGTTTCCTAGAGCGCTGAAAAACGTAAGTAACATCGGCTTATTGTTCCAAATGTTATAAACACTTATTTTGCTAATAAACAAACTCTAGAGAAAAAAAGAGGAAGGAATGAGATGACTTTGTAGATTATCATTTAATATGTACTCACAAGAATGTTTCGTTAAAACTAAAATATGTTTTACATCCTGTACAAGATTAACCCGTCTCAATAAATAATGGAAGTATCCATTTTTGATATTTCCGTTGATATTGCAAGATTATTCCATAAAACCGATAGAAACTGAATAAAAGTGTCCGACCTCTCCAATTTGGCGATTCACAATGTAGTGCGCCACCAAGAGTTTGCCATGGAGAGTCAATTTTTCAAGTTTACGGTCGACAAAACATGACCCATTTGAATGAGTGTCAGCAGAATACTTGAAATAGTTTGTTTAAAGATTGGGGCATAGCGTTCTGCTGCCTAAAAACCACATTATATTAATAAACAGATACACCGTACGAATGTACTGACCGGAAAAACTAACAATTTCAAATGTCCCGCTCTGTGAATTTGTCGACCATCTCCCAAAATACAATGGGAAATATGAACTCTCTGTGGTAAATTCTTGGTGGGTGCACTGCATTGTTGTCATCGTCTACATGCTATGATATTTATTTTTAGTTTACTTGTGAAAAAACGAACAACACTAGCCACAAACTCATAAGAGAGGAAGACAAACGACGACTCAGCGTAGCAGCGCCGTTGTTGCAATCACACGGCCCGGGCGTAGTCAGGGAGTCTCCTAATACCAACATGTCCATGTAATTATCTCTAGACCCGTTATTTGGAGCTGGCATGATGCCCAGGAGTTCGCACATCATGGGGTATATGTTCACCTGTAAATACAATTCAATGGTTTAACAGTATGCCCCAAGAGGGCGTACGGGGCATTGGGGGGGGGGGGGGCCGGGGTGCATTTCCTATACGTTTTCACACGACGAATACTAAAGCATTATTTAACACTCACTAAACAGAATCATTGTAAATGAAACGTTTAATGAAATTTATCAAACACAAAAGAATGATTTTCTCTTTTCAAAATTAAGAAAAAAATGGTTCCTCTGTTAAAGGCAAAATTTCGTGTGTTTTTTCTGTTCTGACATAAAATATTAACAACTAAATGGGCAATGTCCAGTAAATTAGTTCTCTGCCCGATCAACCAGCGTTTGTTACGTAACTGAACAAGCATCCTAGCTTTATTGTATACGTGTTGTTTTTAAGTTCTGGCAGGAGCTTCAACATGTCACTTCTGTCCCCAGAAAATTGACCAATAACGGCACCCTAAGTTTCCAATTGATCAAAATTGGCCAACTGCAATAGACGTCGTCAATAAATACAAGGCTCTTGGCGAAAGTTTTCGGAACACGCCCCTTTGTCTCGATCGATGCTCATGCACGTCTATTTTATATGAGGTGAGACATTCCGGAACCGGGCACAAAACTGCAGAGATTATTGTGCACTCGCGCTTGGGTTTTTTTTAACGAGACTCACGAGCGGTTTCATATCACCAACGAACCCGCCCTTGAGCCTTGATACATTCTAGTACTTTTTAGGCAGAATATTTTGACTTCTTTTATGTAACGCTGGCAAAATCATCGCCTTTGTTTTTACGATACAATAATGCATCCCATCTGTATCTGTTTTCCCCTTTACTTCTGCATATATATTTTGGTTAAGGCCAAAAAAAAAAATACTTCTGCTTCCGATTACATGGCATTTGAAAATAGGGTAGGTAGGTAGGGACATTTTTTGGGGCCAATTTTTTTTGTGTACAATCATATGGAGGCGTCTGCGTGTAGTCAAGGGTAAAATGTATAAAGTGATGGTTTTGGGTGTTTTTTCCTCATTTTTCCAATAAAAAATTAGGGTAGGGGCTGTCAGAATAGGGTAGGTAGGGAAACCGGAAGCAGAACTATTATTTTTTTGGCCTAAGTTTCTTAGTTCATTTACCGATTCGAAGTGTTTGGCTCGATAAGCCTTCTTGAAGGCGGGCCCCTGGGCGTAGAACGATGATTTCATCCTCATGTCCTCGTTGTCGTACCCATGATCGGCAGCTTTTACAACTAATCGTCTTTCCTAAATTAAGATACAAGAAAGACCAGAGCAGCATTGTGCTAAATACTAGTAGAAAGAAAATCCAGTAGCCCAAGGCATCCCACCACAATAATGTTCCGAAGGAGAAACAGCAACAGCGGGGCAAACAAAGCATTAACGACAGAAACACGACGGAAAATCAGTTCAAGCAATAGCAACAAGCGCCTATTCTTTTTTCTCCGGACACTTAGGCCTCCGAAAATTAATAGGTGGGGGGGCTCGTACCATATTTTCAATGGGGAGTGCTAATGAAATCCGACAATCATGCACACTATATTACCCAATAGTGTACAATGCCCCCTTCTAACGACACATTTTTTTTGGGGGGGGGGGCATCGTTCGCATGTGACGTCACCTTCTAACATATGCTACTGTCATTTTTTTTATGGCCCTTTTTTTTGGGGGGGGGGCTAGACAAAGGGCCTAAAGCCCTCCCCCCACGTATAACCGCGTCTGCCACCACCATTGACCACGATGTGCAGTTTTGAAACGACGTGGATCACTTTTTGAATGCCGCAGTTAATTAACTTTTTGAAAATATAATCACCACGGAAGATTGTCCATTTAAGAACACCAGACCTGTACCATAGATATAAACAGAATGCAATAGCCAGCCTCGACTCCACAGGCGCGTGCGCGTTCAATATCGCGCAAGTCATGAGGAACACATGGGGCAGCAAGATCATACCCATAGAAACGAGGTCGTAAAATAACTGTAGATATAATTCGCTCGTACCCCCGCCCTGCAAACAGGACGCTGGGATACTCTGATGAGCTTCACAGAATTTTGTGAAGGAAGTGGCCTATGACCTATGTATAAAGCATCTGGCTGCAGCTGTTCAAGACCGCAGTTAGACAATGTGCGCAAATGCTATCCGAAAACTAGAAATGCGCGCATTCCATACCGGATGTGATTTCTGTTTCATTGCAGACCATGTGGACAAAATTTTGAGTGTCGCATAATGCAATCCAACCGTTCGTGATTCGAAACGGAGCCTGAGCGAGTGCTCGCATTTACCTTCATTGGTGTCCAAGTGGGATCCACATAACCAATGATGGGCAGATTCCTCGGGTTGTTGCCATAGTGAAACCTGTCCGGAAAGTCTTCCTTCTTGTACACATACATAGCTGGATGGGCGTTCTTGAGAATGTTATAAACCTGTAGTACAAACACGGAACGTATTCAAAATGACGGCTCTGCAAAGTGCATCAAATGGCCGTGTAGAAATTTCTGAAATGAACTTTCGTGTGTCATTGTCATTTTCAGGGGTGTTGTTGGTATTTTGTTAGGTTTTATGTTAATGCGAATTACCATAATGTGCAAAACTGTGAGGACATTCAAAACAGAACCTTCAGTGCAACTGCTGCTTCAGTAGGTCAGTAGGTATTTCCGATGGTAAATTTCTCGGGTTTGTGTTGGCAAATTTTTCCGTGTCTCAATTTTCTTTGAGTACAAGCGGTGGATGGAGCTGCTTTAGAAAAGCAACCGTACTTTACCTCGAAAATGAACGCACCATCAGAATGCCACATCCTCATACATCTACACGAATATAATGCTTTATCACTTCATTTGAAAGGGGCGATGTAGTTGTCCCAACGTTCTTTGTCTATCAATCGTCTTGCCTTACCTTCTGCAGGGCGCCATCTTTTGGTTTGATTTGAAACACTGGCCCGACGTCTGCGAAGATGAAATCAATGTCGGTTTGATTGATGTAATCGTACAGGTAAATCCGCTTGTTTGTCGGCGTCTCGACCATTCCGTGGTCGCTCGTTAAAATGAAGTTCAAGGTGTCTTTCACCTTCTCGTCGGCCTCTATCTTTGTCAGGATGTAGTCGATCAACTTATTGACCTAAATGAGGAAGATAATATAAATGTTATTCATTAAGTGATCAATTTATTTAGTAGCGCAAATTGTGCAATCACCTTCCACTATTCTTTATGTGTCATGTGGAAGGAAGGCACTGTCACTGTGTCATAGCAGCTATACCTACACTACAGGCTAAACGTATTTTTCTTTGTGACGAAAAATATCCAGTGCCCATAAAATGTAGCCAATCGGGAACCAGGAGTTTTAATCAATGGCTGACGATGGTTGGATGATTAACCAGCCAATCAGTGAAGGGTCTGAATGGGGGCCAATGAGAACGGCGGTTCTTGGCACTATGCACAGTTTAGGCGGGAATGTGAAAATTGCTGCCACTGCTGGCTCAGCCTTTGAATGAAAAATATATGTACCTAGCCATCATTAATATGACAAGGAATTTTCATAAGATTTTCGCGCCACCCCATGTTCCTCAATTCATTTTGCATTTTTTGAAGCGAAATAAAACACCCCATACTCATCCACAATGAAATGAAAAATAACATGTAGGCCCCCCAGGCCTGACAATGCATTTTTCAGTCAATTGCAATGAGCGGTTAGTGTTCATATTGTTCCAGTAACCATTGTCTTCCCCCTGAGATAGTACAAAAGGGGGAGACAACCGTTCTTTTTTTGTAACAGCCGTATGATTGCGAAGGCCTAAGCGTTCCCGTTGTTCAACAAAGTCAGTCCAATTACGTTCTTGGACGCTATAACAGAGCAGTGAAATTCATGCCCCCCCCCCTCCCCCAGAAATTGCTTTTTGAACGTTGTGTTTCTCAGATAATATGCTCAGTATGATTGAAATGTTAAATTATAACGGAAGAAGCAATTATAAAATTCATGTCAGTGAAAAAAATCGCCGTCATCGATGCCGAAACGACAATTCTGGTTACTGGTAAACCTGACCTGAAAGTCGGGAAGAAATCGTTCGAAAACTCCCCCAAATAATATTATATGTATTTATCTCAATTTCCAAGAATCTCCTCACGTTGTCATTTCATGAGTAGTTGTGTTACACCTTGATGCCTGGCTGATTTTGGGACCGGCAACAATGAAGTGCATATTAGCATATTCATTAGCGTCACTCAGCGTGACTTCGCGTGGGTCTCGGTATCGACCAATGGAAGCCGGCAAAAGGGTGATATTTATTAATCAATAACTCGTTAAGGAGGCCGCTACTCTGCACATTTTTACTGCACACCACAATAAAAAGGAGCCTCGTGAAGCTTAAAAAGATTGACGGATATTGCAAACAGCAGTGTTACAACTTTTTAAAATACACGAAGCCAGGCCTATTTTTCCAATTTAATCGAAAAGTACTGAACATAATTATGAAAACGATTTTAGCACATAGTTCTGCCAAATGGGAGAAATTATCTTTTTAAGATTTCGCCCGCCAACATGAACATGTCTGTGTGCATGTTGTTTCATGTAAAATAACATAACCTTTAAAAATCGGCCTTCGCAACCATCACACGGCTGGTAAGTGCAAAATGTATCCTAAATCCTGGTATTATGACGTATTAACATACTCTTTATTGAGCTTTGGTGTTCTGAGCTAATTGAAGTAATATGCTCGGAGTTTATTGGAGCTCTGGCGCCCTTGCAGTGTACGGATTTTACTTATTAACAAGAACGACGGGGACTGGAATGTGATTGTGTGCATTGATGAATGCATACTCTCTTTCATCAGATAACAGAAATGGTAAGCTATGGTTCTGTTATTCGCCGAAGAAGATCATTGCGAAGAAAACTACAAAAATACGTTTATGCTTCCAGCCTTTTAATTAATTTTAAGTAAACCCAAGAGGATCGGTGTATGGACATAAGTTATTGTTACTGACCTTCGCTGCTTCCTTCTTGGCTATATTAAGTCCAGTGAACCCGAAGCCATGGAGTGCATTGTCAATGACCTCAACGTGAAACAGGACAATATCCAAATCATCCTCTCCGTACATCCAGTCAAAGATGACGTCGGCTCTATCCGTCAGGTTAGCGTACCGCTTCCTCTCCGGGGTGGACGACAGTTGCCAGCGGGTGGGCTGCCGGCCATTGATGGGCACCTGACCGCCGGGATACATGAAGGTACCCGCCTTAAGTCCCTGGTCCATAGCTGTCAGCCAGACAGGCTCGCCCCCGCCGTTGAACCACCAGGTGCTGTTCAGTCCTTCCAGGTAACCCGGAGCGATTTCCCCGGTCTCTGGATCGAAAGGCTGGTTGTGGACCACGCCGTGGCTCTCCACGTAAAGACCTGGTTGTTTTTTAAAGGATATATTGTTTATATCACACGTGCAAAGACCATAGCTCGGACCTATAAGCTGTAATTAGACTTATTAGCTCTAATTGATAACTCCCCACGTAAGGGGTCATTCAGAATTTTCAATGTTTTGTAAATTTCCAAATTATTTTGACCCACCCACCCCTAATTTCGATTAATAAAAAAACTGATTTGTTACGCATAAAAAAACATGTACTTGTACATGCACTTGCACGTACATGTACATCATTACATCCCACTGGCGAGTCTGTGCGGGTTGCGCGTCCTTTCGGAAAAAAATGTACAGAACATACAGGGGACGAAGTTTGAAAAGATTCACGCATCGCAATATCGGAACGCTTGCGCGTAGTTCAGGCAAGTCAAAAGATCAATTTTGTTTGGGGTTTTTTTTGCCCTTTTTTCCATGAAAAGTGAATTTCGATTTTTAATTATTTAGCTTGACCCACCCACCCACAATTTGGAAAAAATAGTCGAAATTTTAAAACATTGAAAATACTGAATGGCCCCTAACGGAATGAATGAGTCCTCATTTGCATAGCGGTGCGCGATTGTATCTCGCCGCAAAGGTGCGCGATTGGATCTCACCGCAAAAAAATGCACTGCATTATTATGTCTTGCGCTGCTTGTATATACCGTGCGAGAACGTAATCGTCAAGTCGTTAGATTTGTCGAAACCCGGCTAGTCTTATACCAGCCGCGCCAAAGCAGTTCGAGTTCACAGACAAAATGCGACTATCTCAAGACTTGTATTCAAGTCTAGCTTATACTTAATTTGAAACGCACTCGATTTTGCTCTGAATCTAGATAATGGATACTACAGTTTTCTTACCTGTTGCGATTGACACCATACTCGGTGACGACACTGTTATAAAGACAGGATCTGTCCACTCTGCTCGGACGCCATTCTCCTCCATCAGGTCTAGAGACGGGAAATCATAGCCTAAACGATCCCACCGTAGACCGTCAACAAGCATCAGAAAGACTTTCTCCTATGATTGAAATGTGGTCCAATTCAACACTTTCATACCTACAAGTTTAAACCATGTACAGCTATTAGGTGCCTCTTGAACGACAGCGACAGTACATGCGTGGAAAAAGTACATTGCAGGAAATCGTCCGATGTTAAAGTTTTTCTTTGCGATATTGCCACAACAGAGTCGGCCATATTAAATTGATAGCGAGGTAAAATCTTCATTTTTGGAACGTGCGAATAGAAACGAAAGCAGTGACATAAAGTTAATACCAGTCTGCTCTGATTGTGACTAGTCGTAAACGGAACTAATTACACGTACGTGTACCTGGCCGGACAAACTCTATACATGTATATTTGAAGAGTACATATATATTTTTAAACCTTGTTATTAATAGTATAGTAACTTAAAGTTTGATCTAGAAACCTTAACGGTTTTAAGTAGAAGAGTTTTGTATTTATTATAACGTACGTCATTGTTAATATCCTTGGAGACAGTTTGGAAGGTTCTTTTTGAGTGTGGATTTTCTACACTGATTTATCATTTTGGAATTTTCCCGAAAATATTATTGTTATACTGCCATTTGAATGTTTGTATTATTTTAATGGGCAGCGCGCACCGTAAGCCTAATTGCTTAGTCTTTGACCTAAACCGTTACCTTGCTATTCATAAGATGGAATTTGCGTCAGGGTGATTTCAATTCAGTATTGGGTTTTGCCCTTTTATTACCGACGTATTTCATAAACACTGTATACTCAGTGTTGTCCCAAGTGATGGTGAGAAAAAAATCACTCGGGTAGGACTCGAACCCACGACCTCTTGCTTACTAGTGCAGACGTCCTACAACTTGACCACCGAGCTTGCCGGGGTCGGCTGGCTGGTTGTATATCAGTCGGGGCGATGCAAATGACTTTGCTGTTATTAAATGTTTGTTGTACAAGTCAGATTTTGATTTGTTTTCTTTTTCTCGACTTCACTTGTGTCTTGTAAACGACGTAAGCTTTCCCCTTCCGTATTTTTTTCTCTGGGTCACTCGGACAGTAGAACATGTACACAGATGCACACCCAACCGTATACATTAAACCGTCTCGTCCGTCCGGCATCATGGACATAGAAGTTGGGGAAAACTTCTCCTCAAATGAGATAGGCCTAATAAGGCTGGAAATACGTATGCGCGTGCCACAAAATGTCCGCCGCATCAGAAGTAAACAACCGGGGTTTATTTTTTTGTTAATCTTTTTCTCAAGAACAGTAAGACATTATAGGTTAGCTGTCTTTCAACCAGACTTTTAAAATAGGATTAGTAAACGATCTAAAACAAAACATTTTAAGGCGATTTGACGGGACGATGTGCCATTTAAAAGTCGTATATTATTGTAAGCATTGATTCGAACTCTCTCGACCAATGGTGTTTAAATCCGTGTAAATGACTGGGGATGAGGCCCCAAAACCTGAAACTGGCAAAGATAAGACGTTGCAAATACAAAAAAAAGGAGGGGACGGGGGAGCTGGACGCCAGTTCACACTAGGTGGCGCTGTACATTATACTGCTTTTAATACCATAAAAGTGCGCTCGATTACTTCCCCAGCTTACTCGCGCCTGCTCCTCGCGTGATGACAGACATGCGCAGTGGAGCTAAATAAACGAACGGTTTCGGGTAAATAAGGTAGCAGACCAGTAAATAAACTTCCATAGACCCCAATGGTAAATGCTCCCACTTCAAAAATTCGGGAAAAATACTCACAACTCTCCAAGGTATTCGAGACACACATCAAATTAAAGCTTATTTCATCATCTTTCAATTTCTGTTCAATTTACGGGGGGTCAACTGATGACTTTTAGGAGAAATTTCCATCTGAAGACGATCACCCCTGAAATAGTCCTGAAGCCCATCGCCATTTTGAAAAACGATGCCTACACTCCATTGCAAAGTAGAGCGCTTTTAGGGTCCAAATTACATCAAAATTACACAGAACTGCAAGCTCCAAGTCCTGTGCACGGTTTCCATCCATATTTTTAACAAACCCTCAAGTTCATGGCCCACAGCATGCTCAAATACCGAAGATTTTGAGGGCATGCAAATCGTGATTTGGCCGGCGCAGGCAATTTCGGACCGATTTACTGGTCTGCACCCTATAGAGAAGCGAGGTTTTGAAAAATTTCTCCAAACCACTTGTACGGCACGAGGAAGGATGGATGACTCATATTTTATCAAAAAATTGCGACAAAAAAATCTCTGACTGCGATTTCTGGCCTGAAAACAAGCCCTCTGTTTGCGGCTACCTTACTGTAGGGCGCCCCCAACGGGCGTTAATTGAGTTTTTGCTCCTTCCGACCCCAAATTACCCCCCCCCCCCTTGTTCGCTCGAAATTGCTGTGATCGGAGGACGGTCCATCGGCCCTATTCAGATTTTGGGCGCATTTGTTGCGGAACCGCCATTGGTGACCCCTTTTGAAACGCTGCCCCCCCCCAGGTTCCGCCCCCCTGAAAAAAAAACCACTCCGCAAACATTTTAAGAACAAACGCTGGAAGGCGCCATTCGTAAACTACAGGTAGCAGAGCAGTAAATAAACTTCCATAGACCCCAATGGTAAATGCTCCCACTTCAAAAATTCGGGAAAAATACTCACAACTCTCCAAGGTATTCGAGACACACATCAAATTAAAGCTTATTTCATCATCTTTCAATTTCTGTTCAATTTACGGGGGGTCAACTGATGACTTTTAGGAGAAATTTCCATCTGAAGACGATCACCCCTGAAATAGTCCTGAAGCCCATCGCCATTTTGAAAAACGATGCCTACACTCCATTGCAAAGTAGAGCGCTTTTAGGGTCCAAATTACATCAAAATTACACAGAACTGCAAGCTCCAAGTCCTGTGCACGGTTTCCATCCATATTTTTAACAAACCCTCAAGTTCATGGCCCACAGCATGCTCAAATACCGAAGATTTTGAGGGCATGCAAATCGTGATTTGGCCGGCGCAGGCAATTTCGGACCGATTTACTGGTCTGCACCCTATAGAGAAGCGAGGTTTTGAAAAATTTCTCCAAACCACTTGTACGGCACGAGGAAGGATGGATGACTCATATTTCATCAAAAAATTGCGACAAAAAAAATCTCTGACTGCGATTTCTGGCCTGAAAACAAGCCCTCTGTTTGCGGCTACCTTACTGTAGGGCGCCCCCAACGGGCGTTAATTGAGTTTTTGCTCCTTCCGACCCCAAATTACCCCCTTGTTCGCTCGAAATTGCTGTGATCGGAGGACGGTCCATCGGCCCTATTCAGATTTTGGGCGCATTTGTTGCGGAACCGCCATTGGTGACCCCTTTTGAAACGCTGCCCCCCCCCCAGGTTCCGCCCCCCTGGAAAAAAAAAAAACTCCGCAAACATTTTGACAACAAACGGTGGAAGGCGCCATTTTGAAACTACAGGTAGCAGAGCAGTAAATAAACTTCCATAGACCCCAATGGTAAATGCTCCCACTTCAAAAATTCGGGAAAAATACTCACAACTCTCCAAGGTATTCGAGACACACATCAAATTAAAGCTTATTTCATCATCTTTCAATTTCTGTTCAATTTACGGGGGGTCAACTGATGACTTTTAGGAGAAATTTCCATCTGAAGACGATCACCCCTGAAATAGTCCTGAAGCCCATCGCCATTTTGAAAAACGATGCCTACACTCCATTGCAAAGTAGAGCGCTTTTAGGGTCCAAATTACATCAAAATTACACAGAACTGCAAGCTCCAAGTCCTGTGCACGGTTTCCATCCATATTTTTAACAAACCCTCAAGTTCATGGCCCACAGCATGCTCAAATACCGAAGATTTTGAGGGCATGCAAATCGTGATTTGGCCGGCGCAGGCAATTTCGGACCGATTTACTGGTCTGCACCCTATAGAGAAGCGAGGTTTTGAAAAATTTCTCCAAACCACTTGTACGGCACGAGGAAGGATGGATGACTCATATTTCATCAAAAAATTGCGACAAAAAAAATCTCTGACTGCGATTTCTGGCCTGAAAACAAGCCCTCTGTTTGCGGCTACCTTACTGTAGGGCGCCCCCAACGGGCGTTAATTGAGTTTTTGCTCCTTCCGACCCCAAATTACTCCCCCCCCCCCTGTTCGCTCGAAATTGCTGTGATCGGACGACGGTCCATCGGCCCTATTCAGATTTTGGGCGCATTTGTTGCGAAACCGCCATTGGTGACCCCTTTTGAAACGCTGCCCCCCCCCCCCCAGGTTCCGCCCCCCTGGAAAAAAAAAAAAACTCCGCAAACATTTTGACAACAAACGGTGGAAGGCGCCATTTTGAAACTACAGGTAGCAGAGCAGTAAATAAACTTCCATAGACCCCAATGGTAAATGCTCCCACTTCAAAAATTCGGGGAAAATACTCACAACTCTCCAAGGTATTCGAGACACACATCAAATTAAAGCTTATTTCATCATCTTTCAATTTCTGTTCAATTTACGGGGGGTCAACTGATGACTTTTAGGAGAAATTTCCATCTGAAGACGATCACCCCTGAAATAGTCCTGAAGCCCATCGCCATTTTGAAAAACGATGCCTACACTCCATTGCAAAGTAGAGCGCTTTTAGGGTCCAAATTACATCAAAATTACACAGAACTGCAAGCTCCAAGTCCTGTGCACGGTTTCCATCCATATTTTTAACAAACCCTCAAGTTCATGGCCCACAGCATGCTCAAATACCGAAGATTTTGAGGGCATGCAAATCGTGATTTGGCCGGCGCAGGCAATTTCGGACCGATTTACTGGTCTGCACCCATAAGGTTTCGTGCAAGAGCTGGAAAAACTTTGACATGACGCTGAGGCTGCATCCGAATCAACTGTCTAGAGCTACTTTTTTCCGTACGCCTGTTTTCTGTACACATGCATATGGGCGTATTTCGAAGTACGTTAAGTTGCAAGTCAGGTTCTTGGACTTTATTTTCCCTTGAAAAAAAAAATCCTCCAAACCACAAAAAAAATCCACTAGGAATCGAACTCGAATCATCGGATTTGTAATCCAATGTAGTATCCATGACACTACAGTTGTAGGCATTTATTCAGGTATATGGCATGGAAATTAGTGGTATTCGGTGTTGGCGAATATAGACGGCTATATGCTTTGTGATGCAGTAATGCAGCAATCGTGAAGAAGCAATGTGGGCTGCTTTATTTGTGGGAGGGGGCGCGAAAGTGACTGGCTTAAAATGTGGAAACATCAGTCAAAATGTAACCAGGTCGGGTTTCAATACTTACTTTTACCCGACTGGTTCCTTACTCCAGCATTCATTTCATAACTTTTGTAATTTCGTGTTTGTGTCGATTCACATGTGAGCAGCCATTGCGATTATGCTTTTTGCCTAGCGCCCTCTCGCGGCCAACTAAACTTTTTTTAACAGCGCGCGCCGCCTAGAATTTTACTCAACTATGTGATGGGCGTAGCGAACATGCGAGTTTTGCATTCCACCGCGCTTTGTTTAAGAGGAATAGCCGACATTCCGGGCGTTTCGGTATAGTTTTCTTGAAGGGCTAGCTGCGAAATTACTTTGATTTCGATCCAACACATCGTTGAATTCAGACCATCTTTTACCAGCATCTTACACTCTCCACTTTTACTGAAATTTTGAGAGAGGCTCCCAATAGCAGTAGAATATTTACATCTTCATTGTATTTTCACTGCTGATCGTCGATTTTTGACATCGGACACGGAGTAGGCATGAGCGTAGATCCTCCCAAGTGGTGAGTAAATCCCTTGTCTGATATTTTACCTTTTTATGCCTAAAACATTTTTATGCCTAAAACCTTTTTATGCCTGAATCTTTTTATGCCATCATTTATGTAACATTCTGGTCTTTTGTATACTTTGTTTATTGCCAGAAATTAAGGCCGTCAAAACGGACACGGCCTAAAATTTGTCTTGTAATCACGACTGATTAACTTTTGAAATCAATTTGTTGTCATGATTTGCAAGTATTTTTGAGAATTAGTGATTCCCTATAAATGATTCTCTATTTAACTCTTGCATGAGATGGCAAAAAGGATTTTCTGTTGACTTTATTTTATACTTTGAACATTTCGGGTAAACTAGGTCGATTTATTTAAACACAATTTCCTGCTATTTTAATATTTTTCGGCAATTTCGGAATACAATGTTATCATGTACTTTATATTGTGTGAATTTCCATTTTTCCTTTTTGAAACAAACACAAATTGGAACTTCTGAGCAACACGAGTAAGCAAATAACTTCAACTTAAATTTTAGTGTTGCTATAATATTTACGTTCTCATGTATCATTTGAAATAGACTTTTCCATTTTCCCAAAACTATCAGTTTTCTATTGCTATGATCATTCGGGAATTCGTTATTAGAGCATGGTATTATATTCTGATTTCATTTTTTAACATAACTTGGTGAAGAATTCATTTCAATTTTCGGAATTAAAATTACACTACATGTCTATAAAATATTCATATTCTTGCATAATTGCCATTTAAATAATTCTTCTGTTTGGGCAACAATCATTTTATGCCATAGTAATTTCCATAATTCATTAGTCATTTATCGTTTATATACATTTCAGATACCATCCTTGGAGTGACAGTTCACCACCCTATCTTCCCTATTTGACTGTCGTTTTTATACACCCAACAAAGTTTCATTTTTATATACCCAACGAAGTTTGATTAACCCAAAGTTAATATATATACTGTAATTCTTGTGTAAATACCTAATCATTTGTATATATAAATTGTCTCAAATAAACCATTTCATATTATTGAGACTACAGAAACTTCGCTCCACCCAAATCATTTTTAGTGGAACCACTCGGACATAAGGAGAGTGCCCCATTTTAAAACTAATTCCACTCTCCCCGGTTACAAAAACTTGGAAATACAAAATCACAAATTACAGATAACCTTCAATAACAGGGAACAGATTTCATGGCAGCATTCGTGATGCGTAAAATGAACCAGATGAGTGTCATAGTCAAGACTCCACAGCAGGTGCGGTTCTAGAACCAATTTTTTTTTTGGGGGGGGGGGGGCTAGTACGGTGGATCCAGGATTTTTTCAGGGAGGTGTGCTGAAATGTAGACCGGTTATTTTTTTCCAGACACTTAGGCCTCCGAAAATCAATAGGTGGGGGGGGGGGCTCATGCCATATTTTCAATGGGGAGCGCCAATAAAATTCTAAAATCATTCACACTATATTAACTAATGCACCCTTGTCACGGCTATTTCTTCTTTAGGGGTAGACTATAGTGGCTTTAAAGGGACATCGCATATAAATATTGACGCCAATATTGACGCCAATATTCACGACATGGCCTCCATGTCGCCAATATTGACGCCAATATTGACGCCAATATTCACGACATAGACCCAAGTCGCAAATATTGACGCCAAAATTGACGCCAATATTCACGATATGGCCCCAAGTCGCGAATATTGACGCCAATATTGACGCCAATATTCACGACATGGGCTCCAAGTCGCAAATATTGACGCCAATATTGACGCCAATATTCACGCCAATATTCACGACATGGGCCCCAAGTCGCAAATATTGACGCCAATATTGACGCCAATATTCACGACATGGGCTCCAAGTCGCAAATATTGATGCCAATATTGACGCCAATATTCACGACATGGGCTCCATGTCGCAAATATTGACGCCAATATTGACGCCAATATTCACGACAGGCCCAAGTTGTAAACCCACTCATGCGTGAATTTTTTTTACAGCAACTTGGGGGGTCCATTTACCCACACAGTCTGGCACCAAGACACACTGATCTCTGGCTGAACGGTCGTTGCGCCAGCCGGCCATGACTAGGTACAGGTCTACATGTATGCAACCTCGTCCCCAGAGTGTCGAGCAGTACGCGCCCACTACTACCTGCTCTCTCAAACGCGGTTGGAAATAAAGTAAGCACTGGGGACGAGGTTGGTTCGCGCTATAAACACGCACAATCACAATACTAAAACGAGTGTACTGTGTGTATGTGTGTAGTGCGCCAGACTAGGTTGCTACCTAGGTTGCTAAAAGAAAGAAGAATATTCACGCCTGAGCGGGTTTGCGACTTAGGCCATGTCGTGAATATTGGCGTCAATATTGGCGTCAATATTTGCGACTTGGGGCCCATGTCGTGAATATTGGCGTCAATATTGGCGTCAATATTTGCGACATGGAGGCCTGGTCGTGAATATTGGCGTCACTGTATTGGCGTCAATATTTGCGACTTGGAGCCCATGTCGTGAATATTGGCGTCAATATTGGCGTCAATATTTGCGACTTCGGCCATGTCGTGAATATTGGCGTCAATATTGGCGTCAATATTTGCGACTTGGAGACCATGTCGTCAATATTGGCGTCAATATTGGCGTCAATATATATGTGCGATGTCCCTTTAAAGCCACCATAGTAGACCGTTCCCATGTACATCACAATCCTTCTTTTTGCTAATGCATTTTTTTTTTACGGAATTTATTTTGAGGGGGGCTAGACAAAAAAATTTGTAGAACCGCGCCTGCTCCACAGTTGTTTAGTGGCACTCCACAGTTGTTTAGTAGCACTAAAATTAGTGCAACGGGTGACTTTGTGCTAAGTTCCCATAGCACTATGTACTACGCACACGCTGGGTTGGATCCAAGCAACTCTGTATTGTCTAGGCTTGTATGAATACTTGATGTGTGCATCATGAGCGCTTTGCCTCAACTACCCGGCCGCATTTTGTATACAAGTTCAAATTGTGATTTTAAGTTTTGAGTGGCTACAACGATGTTTTTGTTCAGTACAAATATAATTATGGGAGATGATCTAATATCCCGTCCTCCCGTTTAAAAAGTGGGGGAGGATACATCCCCCGATCCCCCGGGATTTACGCCCTTGCTCTCGACATTATTTTAATCAATTTGGGAGAAATTCCAAAGCTTACCTTAACTGCCACCGCTTGGAGCGTCATCAGAATGGCCCCTAGTATAGTTAATAACATATTCCAAGCCATCACAGGAAGTATTTCCTTCTATATTTCAGTCACAACTGTTTGGTTTACTGGATTCACCAAGTATTATGCTGACTGTTCGTCAAAGGACACAAATTCATACACGTTGACTGTTCGACCCCGATCACACAATATAGGCCTATTATCTTTTCTGATTGTGTCGATTATATTATACTTGATATCAGTTTGGTTTGCACTTTGGGTTAGTTGCGATAAGTTCTAAAATTTGACACAAAGTACTCAACAAGTTTGATCTATACAGTGGAATATTGTCACTCTTTAAACAGTGTCAGAAATGATTAACAAATCTATCTTTTTTCCTCCGTTAAAATATGGAGGTGTAAGTCAAAATGTCTTTGCCGAAATCAGATTAACTTGCTTCGAAACTCAAAGATTAATTGTTTAACTTGCCTTTAATTTTCCTGAAATTTAATTAAAAAGTCAAATGTTAGATACTCTTATTTTAGTCACATATACCACAGTAGTCAATCATCAGTATTCAGCCAATCAACAGAGGAGTACGTCCACCAACGACCAGACAACGAACCAGCCAGCCAACATTTTCAATCTGCAAGGTTGGGTTGTCTGTTTTCTGAATGTTGCACTTTTTTGGCACACTCTGTATATAAAAACCACTTTGGAGGCCAAGCCAACACACTAGGGTCCAATTACATGCAAGTGCTAACCGGAAACCTTTACTCAATAAGTTCGCTTTGCATGCGGGAAACATTTAAGAACATGCAGCCACAATAATTACATTCATCGGATTTCGGCGGTCTAAATATTTTGTAAGCAATTGTTTTGGTCCTTCACAAATTTCTCAGCTTACCAGCATTATAAAATTGTCCCCAAGTTTTCCAAACGTATACTGGATGCATTACCCTTATGAACCAAGACACACCTTGTTTTCTTTTGTTAGCTACGCCATAGCTGCACTGAGGCTGACCAATCACTTTGACTCTAAATAAAGGCATACATGTACTTTATAGTGACCTTTACGTACATTATTAGAATTGAAGGCATAGCTTGTGAATAATATCCGACCCCAACAACCAGTAATTATTGATTACGCTGATATCAAAGATCGATAACATTATAACCATCTCTACATCTTTGATGGTCACCCTGAGCCGTTTCCCGGACACCGTATCAACTTGAAAAGACCGTGTTCTTGAGTTGCAAAGAACACAAAGCAAAGTTTTAAATGCATGCGTCACGTTGTGATCTATCCAAAGAGGTGGTAAAATGGGTCCAATTTGCAAGTGACTTACTTAGCATTACTGTTCATAGTTCTTTTAGACATTGAAGTCAACATAATTAATACATGCATTGTGTATATGATTACTGGATCTTATCTCAACTAAATTCTTGCTCACGTAACCAGTGGCGTAGCCAGGAATTTTTCAGTGGGGGCGCTGGAACATTTTCATTGGGGGGCGTCATGTACATCAATGATATTTTTTTAGAAACTCAAAATCTCAGTGGGATGGGGGCGACTGGGGGCGACAAGGTTTCATGGGGGGCTGTCGCCCCCACGCCCCCCTCCCCCCGTGGCTACGCCACCGCAGGTCATAAAGTTAAAGTTTATGTAAAATTGTACGAAAAGTCAAAGAAAAGTAACTCCCATGATCTATTTGACACCAAGTTTGTGTTAACTTGCCGGTAACGCCCTAAAAAATTATCCAGACAAGTATATTTATTTTGTAACATTTTATGTTCGTCTGTCAGTCTTCTATGCTGTTATGTTTACTTGTGGGTTCCTTCAATCATACTATGTTTAATTAACCTGTTCATTTAATTAAACTAATAACGCACATACAGCGTGTCCCAAAAAATGTCCCTCTCATAGACCACAGAATAATTACTAAAATCAAGTTTTATACTCAATTAAGTTTACATATTTAGAAAGCCAACTTTATTTTGTAGTTCCTGTGAAAATTTCAAAGGTCTATTATGTAACAGCAGTGCTTTTCAGCCCATTCCAAGTTTGCAGGTGGAAGGACGTGCAGGGGGACAATAAAGGTTTACAAGCTGGACATTGAAGGACACACCATAAGTGGAACACACCCTGTGAAAGCAAACATGACCAGTGGAACTGAACTTTGATTATTTTGCATTTTAAAAAGTATTATGAACTTGACGTTAGTTGCTCAATAACAAAAACAACAACACAGTTGTTGAATTAAAAGTGAAACATGGAATAAGGTATGTTATGTCTCTAGTGTGCATTTCTTTTTTTATCAAACTTGGAATGGGCCAGAAAGCACTGCTGTTACATAAAAACCTGTGTATTCAATTTCCATTGAAATTTTCACAAAAGTTACAAAATTAAATGGGCTTTCTAAATCTGAACACTACATTGAGAATAATACTTGATTTTGGAATTAATTAAGCAGTCTATCAGAGGGACATTTTTTGGGGACACGCTGTATAGTTGCCAAATTATGGCACTAACAAATTTGAGGTCGGCAATTTCGTCTATAAAAATCTGGGTAGGCCGGTTACCGTACACACAATTGTCCTGGAGACAACAGTACCAAAGTACAGAAAGTCATACGCAAGAGCTCCCCAGCAAGTTCTTGGTTCTTCTCCTAAATACTCCACGTGGGAGTTTATACATGAGGCCAGAAACACCGGGGCAAACCCCTTCTCTTAGCGATAAGTGTTTACTGGGTTCTTTTACGTGCATTTATACAACACACGGGACCTACGGCTTAACGTCCCATCCGAAGGACGAAGCAATAATGGTTAAGTGCCTTGCTTAAGAGCACAAGTGTCCGCTGGCGGGCTCGAACCACGTCACTGTTGCCTCTGACACACCAGAACGTGAGTCCGGTGTTCTTAACCGCTAGGCCATCACACTCCGTATGATTCCAAAATGTCTCACTGTGTCACACAATGAAACAACTGAACAGCGTCGTTGTATTGTGAACACATAAAAGCATTCAAGTCGCGTTCTTGCACACTTTCTGCAAGTCGACATAGATATCCTTTAACCACTGCCCCTGCTTTGCATAACAAGTGCACATGATTGAACGATTCGACTTTTATTCAAAGAAATTTCTTTGTACACTCACCAGACTCTATTCAGTAAAGTCCCAGTCAAATCGAAAGTTAACAGTTAACCCCTCCCCCCAAAAAAAAATTCCAAAAAGGTAAAGACTCTATTCCAAAAGAAGGAAGGCTCATGTCACAGGAATGTCACTTTATTTGATTTATTTGATTCAATTATTTTATTTTAAATCTTAAAACATAAAATAAAAGCTAAAAGTTGGACAGGCTGTCACGGATATGTAATAGTAAAAAAACAATTGTCATCAGACGATTGTCCAAACCCCTGCCAATGAAACAGATTTAAAATTCCATTCATAAAAATTAAAGTACTATTGAAAAGTAAATTGTACAAATCATACGAAACCACACGAGACGAGACATGACGAGACATGACGAGACGAGATAAGAGGGGGAGATGAGACAAGACTCAGCAAAAATATCATAGAGTGAAACATTAGACAAACCAGACAGATACAAAAATATAAAAACCGAACTAATAAATAAATACTTTTACAACCCAACAAACAAAACAAACAACCAGACTCAATAACGGGAATGAATGACAAACGGGCAAAAAAAAATTATTACAAACAAAACAAAACAAAACCGAGAAACAAAAGCAATCCCATTCCCCAGAGAGAAAAATGCAAACCATAAAAACAAACAACCTAGTTGGCATACATAGGTCTACACTCACATTAAATACACACACTAAAGAAACAACAAGAAAATATTATAATACACAATTTTACATTGACGATAAAATTAATATGACTGCAATTATTCCTCCCTCAGTTTTGAAAGAAAAGATTCACAACCTTACATAGTTAAAACTTTTTCCAATTTTAACACGGTGACTTCGGAGAACATCAATGTCTATCAGTTCTACGTTTCAAGTGGTGACACGTTAAACGCTGTGCGACGGAGCTGCCCTGTAATTCATTCCTGAAATTATTGTTGCATTCCCTATTAGTTCATTAACTTTATATTAGAATCAGCATTATTATCTATGATTACGAATTTGGCGGGAGACAGAGCTTTCACACAGTGACTTTACTGGTTTATTCAACTTTGTGGGGTTTCCTCCAACGTCAGGCTTTTCCTTGGTTTCAACACCGGTGTCGGAGTCTCACAACACTAACTGAGGGAACCAAGTAAGCCAAAGATTCTAGCTGAACCGAGTGGGCACGGTACGAGCTATCGCTTCGCAGAGACGGCCGGACTGAAGCGGGAGTGGACCGCTACAGTGACGGGGAAGCAACAGCTAGACGGGGCCAGCGAGTGTACCGGATCACACTACAGTTCGAGCCACGGTGTGCATGGTCAACCGAGGCCAGTGGCGTAGCCAGGAATTTTTCAGTGGGGGCTGGAACATTTCATTGGGGGCGTCATGTAGATCAATGATATTTTTTTTAGAATCTCAAAATATTAGTGGGGGGGGGGGCGACTGAGGGGGCGACAAGGTTTCATGGGGGGGGGCTCCCCCATGAAACCTTGTCGCCCCCCGTGGCTACGCCACTGCACGTAACCACTTGATATATTCAGCATAAACACCCGCAATGCACACATACTGGCATTTGTTTCCTTGTGGAGTCATTTCTTTGTTCTTGTGTACTAAAATTGTGAGTTTGAAAATCTAGTTTCAAAATGCTCCTATTTTAATCAGAATTAATTTCCTGGGCTGAAATTCGGACTTAATATCCATTTTAATACATAAAATACTTCTATTAGCGACCGATCAACAAACCTTGCAAATTCCTAATTTTTGAGTAACCGTGATAACCTTGTGGAGACGTATTCACATATAGAAATTGCCCTGTGGAGACGTAGTCCCTATACAATATTTTGTTCCTATGCTGTTATACTGATCTGATACACGGTACCCTGTGGAGACATGTATAATTTTACACATGTCTCCACAGGGTACCGTGAATCAGATCAACATCGGACAGTATAGCATCAGTATAACATCGGACGCGGCGGACATTTTGTGGCACACGCATTCTTATTTCCAGCCATGTTCATTCAATGTACGGTCACGTTGTGCGTGTCACATAATACACACAGCACCAGTACATACATGTTGTTTCTCGCACGTTCGCAAGATGCCACGCACTGTGCGTATAGAGCCAGCACTCAACGGCTCGATTTTTGAGAGTCAAAATATTTTGACCTCCGAAATTCGTTCTCGCATAGTTCTCGCAAGAATAACACACACAAAACGCTCACTTTTTAAAGGATGATTGTGTGGACGTTTATATATCCTTCTTTTCAATGCTCTTTCCATTCATATCATTTCGTTTAACACTCGTGTTGTAGCAGCGGCATAGCTACGGGGAGGGGGGGGCGTGGGGGCGCCCATAAAAAGTTCCCACCCCCCAGTCGCCCCCCCCCCCCCGGAAATTTGGCATTCGGAGAAAAGCACAGCCGTATGAGTTACCATGATTAGCTGGGAGAACATAATGTCCCTTTCCCCGCGATTTTTCGCGTATTTTCCACCTAAACGCTTTCTTATCGCGAGGGGCTGTTTATTTTAACGTCCGTGGAAAGCGAATATCGGTAATAAATGTCCAACATTACCATGATATAGGTTTTGAATAGCGCCCCCGTGGGAAGATGGTGTCAAGCCCCCGCCCCCCCCCCACCCTCAACGTTTTGATTTTAAGGAGGTCGGGTGTCCGTTGTCCGGTTTAAAAAAAAAACGTCTACCTTTCAGCTCAGATGAAATTTTTGGTCAAACCCCCACACACACACACACACGTCCCCCTATCCCCCCCCCTCCCCCAGGATGAGAACCCTGGCTACGCCGCTGTCTTGTAGCCCGATTGGGCGCATTGCTATAAACATTGCTACCGCTAAGCAATAAAAACAAAACAAAAACTCGAAAAAGTTAAATAACTGCAGATAATCGTATGTTTTATTCAAAATCACTCAGTGCAGCTTAGGCCTAGACTACATTAATTGAGCAATCTCTTTCAGAAATATAACATGATATTTTACTTTAAAATCCGAACAAGTTGAAGTACAAAAATTAGAAAAATCTGACTTATAAAAACACTATTGACTATTATCTCTTTTTCTGAACGTTATCGCTGGTGCATCACTTTTTTTTACTACAATAAGGGAAAAAATAGTTTGATCTACACTACAAAGAACATTCTTTCCTGAAGACAAAGAGAGCCAACGTGGATTGGTAAAGTCGCTGATCAGATCTAGCAGTTTGTTCAGGTTTTGGTATTTTTTTTTCCATTTGCAGAGGTGGATTTTTTCTTTTTGGATCTTGTTCCTTTTATGAAATGTTTACGCCATTTCTCTCCCAGCAGATTTTAATGCTACTCGTAATTACATTTATTTATTTCAATATACCACATTATCACAACATAGACTTAATAGGTTTTTCGTTTTCTTTCATTAATTATTGTAGATCAGTGCGATCATCATAGTGTAGATGGATACCAACGTGGCTACTCCCACGGAACGGACAGTTGAGGCGCTGCTCGAACCATCGTCAAGGAAAGCCTTGTAGTTCTGAAGGGAACCGTTGTTAGGGGCGGGGTCTAAGCCCAGCAGGTCGCAGATCAGTGGATAGATGTTGACCTTTGGGCCAGAAAGTCAAGAAATATACATGTATATGTAAATAAATTACCGAATACCGGTACATGACAACAATTACGGACGAATAGCTAATGGTTGAAATTAAAATACCAAAGTAAACGTCACGGAAATCGTAGCACGTACCAAATGCCTTACTTAAATTTAGATTGAATTCAACGTTTTGTTTGTTTTACACATTTAAACGTATTAATTTTTATTTGCATATGTGTGCATTATGTTAAACGAATGATTTTTCACTCTCGAGTGTGCAGGGTGTAAAACCCACATAGACGCGGCTTAAAGCTAGAGTCCATCATTTGCAGCCATCCGAAAAGTAACTGGTAACTGCTGTGGGCATATTAATTTTCAGCATTTAGATATGAGGAAAACTGTTTAAAACTGTTAGGTTTAATGATCATAGCGTTTACCGTTTGGATGAAATTTTGCTTTGTTTTGATTTCAGGCTAAAGTCTTTATTTTGAATTCACGTAACTTTGACCTTCTGGTAGACCCAGAAGTAAAGGCCAAGCGAGTTCACGTACCGACAAAAAATGTTTATCAATTATAATGGTCTATCTGATTACGGAATACAAACATCAATGATAATTTTGTTCTATAGTTATAGGTGAAAGAATTTGGTCACCTTTTCAGCTAAAATCGCGTGTAATTTGACACCCAATGACGTCATCTTGACGTCAGAGTAATATGCACCCCTAGGGATGAGGGTTGATATATGCTGAAAGTTACGAGTTCATACCATATACCGTTTAGGAGAAAAGCCGCGGAGAAGTATTGTCCGGGAAAAAAAGGAAAGAAAGAAGATTTATGAGAACAATTCCAGACAGTGGTCGGGTTGTGCCCGACCACTCAATTAATCGTAACAACTCCAAAGAGTGGACGGGTTGTGTCCGACCACTCAATAACACATATTATGGGCAATTCCACGGTAACGGAAGGACGTTTTCAATCATTATACAAAATTTCAAATGTGTGTATCATACACACTGTTATTAGTTACATCAAACAAAATGTCACAATTGTATTGCTGTAATGCTACATTCAATTTCCACACTTTTTAGGGGCATGCACACCTCTCGTTCATGAATTATGAATATGAATGAGGTCGGTAACGGAAGGACGGTAAAACGGACAAGGGTTTTCCAACTTACATGTGTTTTGCATAAACTTTGTGAATTTTATGGGGCAATTATATTTTAAAGGTAGGAAATGGAATCCCTGAAGCTTACTATGCCATCTACTATTTGAGTTCTAGTGTTTCGGTAATATAATTACAACGTCTTAAGTGGATTGTAATTTGGTAACGGAAGGACGGTAACGGAAGAACAAAAGGTTTACCCAATAGCATGAACAAAATGTTATTGCACACTAATTATACAAGTGAAACAAATTGCTTAAAAATGTGGAACTGAATGTGAAATCAACAATGTGCAGACGTGGCATAAATTATTATACCCAAGAAACTATTGAGATAAAGATAGGTGCGTGCTAATTAATGAGAATAAATGAAAAACGAAAACAACCAAAAAACACATATTTCACGAACACAAGACTATTACTACAGAAATAGACTTCGAACCCATCACCTCAATCCTTAAAGGGAAAATACAACATTTGCAAACATAAAAAAGCGAGATGATCAAATTATCACGAAATACCTTACTGAATTGTTAGGGACTGACAGTCTAAAGCATCCTGTGAAATCGTGGCTCCTGGTGTGCTGGCATTTTCAAGAAAACCTGTATTTTTCCCAGCTGGTTGGCCGACCAGCGTTGGAGAAAACTGGCTTTTTTTCAAAAATTGTTCTTAATTTTTCATATTTAGTTATTTTGACTTTTCTTTGCAATTGATTTACACACCTCAGAAGGGATAAAAGCCTGCTAGACTGATTCCCGACCTTACTCTTCCTCAAAGTGGATTAATTGCTCCGTTTCATCTTAAGTGGGGTCAGGGAATCAGACTACAATAACATGATAGGTTTTTTTGGTTTTTCCAGCATACACAAGCCCAAAACGTGAAACAAGTCAGTTTACCAATATTTTCTATAACATATTAATCCTCCAAATCCATTTATTTCTGAAAATTGAAGTAAAAACAAATGCTGTACGTTCCCTTTAAAAGTTAAAATACACTGTATTTGAACACTTGGGTATATTGGTTTCACCGACAACTTGTAATAATAGGTTCAGTGGTTTACCTTAAGGGTTTTTTTTTGGGGGGGGGGCAACCAGCCTACATTTAAGTTTAAAAAAAAACTACCGGTAGACCTGATTGCATCAGAATCATTCTGTTTCAAAACGATTTCAATTTTTAGGTGTTGCTTTTAATTGAACTCTAAATTCAATGTTTGAAATCAAATTATAACAATTTAGAGTACCGGTAGTAACAATAATTAATTATAAGATGGAATTTTGCGTCGGGGTGATATAAATCAAATTAGGTTTTGCCCTTCAACGTCGTTGAAGGGCAAAACCTAATTTGGAACAATAATTAACTTATAAACATCCAACTGAGGTTGTTAACTTAGGCATAATTTGTAAAAAAATTCACCTCACGTCTTACACAAATTGTATGAAAGTGTCCAATAGCACTTCCTCCTATAAATGCGCTTCTGGAATGGCTTCAGAGAAACTGTATCCTTCCCTATTGTCCAAATTGAATGGCGATGGCAGCAACTTTATGATTTGATTTTCTGCAACCACTCCATACATGTACAAGTACATAGACATACATGTACATACCGGCAGAGTTGCTGACTCGAGTCATGTGACTTGGACTCGAGTCGGACTCGAGTCGCTATTTTTGTGACTTGTGACTTGACTTGTAAATACCAGCTTTGACTGTGACTAGACTTGGACTTGCAAACAATGACTTGTGACTTGACTTGGGATTGCAAAAATGACTTGTTACCAACCCAAGTCAGACGCTACTTGAGCGACCCAATACACTTTAATTAAGCTTTTGATTAGCTATTCGGTTTATGCCTTACGTGCATTAAAAAACGGAATTTGGCTTGCGCGGTTTCTACTTCGCCCAGCTGCAGCTGTAGATCATATCAGTGAGCTGAGCTGTTACGTTGCGTGCACTTCTGGTTGGTAAATAAGAACAGCCTCCCCAGACTCTTTCCTCTTGCTTTGAGGGTGCTGTCTGTTCCTGCTACTAGCTCCCCCATCGAACGTGTATTTAGTCATGGAGAGTAATTATGAGGCCACACAGAGCAAAGTTGAGTGATACTATGCTATCAAATCGTGTTTATTTGAAGTGTAACAGTTTCTACATGGAAATTTTTTTTTTTTTAGAGTTTTTTTTTATTGAAGTCGCCCAACACAAGACCCAAAAAGGCCACTCAAGGTGTTTATAAATGCAGTTTATAGATGCAGCGAGAAAGTTTCATTCCAGAAATAGACCTCAGTGACTGAATCCAGTGAAATGAATAGTTCGCACTAGTTTCAAAAGTTTCAATAAGACTGTCACAACAAACTACAGTTTTCAATGACCAAGTCTCTTGCTTAATGTAATGGTTGAACAAACTTTGAAACTGAAAGCAGCCTTTCATGAAAAGAAAGCAGGCCTTTGTCAATTGCTTGTAAAATACCGGATAAAGGTAAAATCTGGACTTTTCCATTTCACGAGGCTAAGCCGAGTGAACTGGAAAAGTCCAGATTTTACCGAGCGATAATATTCCTCCCATTTCACAATTTAAAGCCACTCAATATTTGTTTTATATAACTGACATATAGATCCTTGTCATTTGATATAATTATTTGAACTTTTTTCAATCCAAAACTGGAGGAAAATGTATTTCTCTCTTCCAAACCACCCCTTCACGAAAATGTTTGAACCCAACGCTGTAGCGCTGGCTCTTTGGAACAATACGCGCTACGCACAACGCTGAACGCGCTCACCAGCATGCATTTGCACATAAATACCGCGTTATGATCCTAACTGTTGAATAGTATTTCCCATTCCCCATGGGCGGATAGTATACAAATATAACATGGTTAGAGGGTGGACAGTCGATATTCGCTCCTCGAGGTATTGGAAGTTGACAAACTAGTTCCCGAGGCGAAGCCGAGGGAACTAGTTTGTCAACTTCCAATACCGAGGGGAGCTAATATCGACTGTCTACCCGAAATAAACCATGTTATATTTGTTTTACTATACCTCATACATATTCAGTTGTCGAATTTTGTTTTATTATTATGCACCTAAAACAAAATTCGGGGAAACTTGTACAGCTCACCAAAAAATTCAACTTCAATTACTAGTTCGGTTCGTTTGCAATATAATACAGTTACTACAGTTGTAAATACAGTTGTTTGCAATGTGTACAACTTTCTTTTGTACAGGAGACATCTTTACACGGTCTATAAATTTTCTCCAGTACGGCATCATTGAGCTCTGGAAATTAACATTTACGCGAACCATGCAACCATGCATCTCAGCTCTCCTGGGCGATGTTCGCGCGTGCGTACTGCACCCGTGCGACAGTTCCTCGATTGCTCTGTAAAGCGCATGCGTAGTAGACTGTCGCACGGGTAACCCATGCGACAGTCTACTACGCATGCGTATTTACAATGTGCGTGAATCCTCGCGCGCGCGTTTGGTAAACAGCAAGAATAACATCTGGCACGTGATGGTGAATTGACCAGTGAGAGTTCGGCTCTCGATCATGAATATGTATGAGGTATAGTAATACTTTTTGAGCTGCGGCATGAATGGGAGCAATAACGAATGCCACGCGATGTGAGTTCCACCAATCAAATGACAAGGATCTGTATGTCGGTTATATAATATTTCTAATGGGCGGATAGTACTTTTTGAGCCGCGGCATGAATGGGAGCAATAACAAATGCCACGTGATGTGAGTTTCACCAATCAAATGACAAAGATCTGTATGTCGGTTATATAATCAGTGATGGAGCAAGATTAGAACAGCCAACATCGATACAATGTCTTCTTTTTGTCCTATTGAGCAACAGACATCAGTAGGTCGGATGTTAAGACCTTACAGCGTCGGCATCGTATGGAGAACTTGGCTGGGACATTGATCTTTCATAAAAACTTCAACACATCAGGCGTAATTTAAATTGAGTTGAGTGACATAAGTGATTCTCATTTATTAGGTTCACACAGTCAAATATATATTATCACATGAAAAATAATACAATAACCCTAAAGCTGCCCTAAAGCTGTGAAATTTGCTCAAAGAAGCAACGTAAGTGATTTTGAGAGTTCCGGATCCAGGATTTTTGCGGGGGGGGGGGGGGGGGCATGCCCATCAGATTTTTTTTATGTCTGACTGTTGCAGACAGGTGCACATAAAGGTAAAGCAGCACCTTGTTATTGATGCACTTATTGTTATCATTTTTGTGTGTGGGCCACAGCAGGCGCCTGTGGTTCTGCATCTCAGGGTAAAATTTTACACATACAAAATCCCGGCTTTCATCTATAGCGTCGTCTCCAGCCCAAGATTCATAACAATTTTTCAAAGGTAATGAAAATACTTCAACAATTCTCCGTTCAGACACAATACTTTTTTGGATATGGGGGGGGGATCTTCATCCTTGCAGCTGAGAAGCTGAAATGCAAAGGATTTGGTGGAACTACATGTACATGTATAGCCAACAAAAGTCTAATATCGTACAGGTGTCTGTCAATGATCATGAAGCAGTCAGGAGGAGGGTTGATCATGACCGAATGCGGAGTAGAAGCCAAGAATTTGTAAACGTTATCCCTACAGATAATGCAGACAAAAACAAATTGGACAATCAATCTCAGATAATGCACTGAGCTAAAATCATTCACTTCATGTACATTAAAATGCACTTATAAATTCCAAACACATGCAGACAAACTCAGTCCTAATTGGCATTGACTGTGTTCCAATCCAAGACACTCCCAAATATGAATCTGAATGATGCCACTTAAGGCAGCATCAGTCACTGCTACCTTGGGTCAAAGTCCACCCTGCCCTCACCATAACCTCTGTACAGCATGGATGGTCCAATAGGCTGTAGCATCTCATTGGGTGGGGTGTGCATGGTAAAGCAATTCCGTATGACTGTCACCAGTCCGTGTAAGTACAGAGAGAGGGGCATTGTGCCCACCACTGTCCACTCATCAGTGACTGGGTCATAGCATTCCACACTGTCCCACCTGTTGTTAACAGTGTCCTGAAGATTGTCCCCACCTGCCACGTAGATCTTCCCTGATGGTAGAAAAAACAGAACATTTGAAATCACTTAACATCACATAGGATCATTTGCAATTACATGTACCCGCAAAAGTACCAACCGACTTAATGACAGAAATCTTGCTCAAAGTGAAGATAGGACTGGTGGCAAATATGCTCTGTGAAATTATTCTGCCTGAATTGGTATAATACGGAAGTAAGTAAACAATCGCCAAAGGTGGGTTTCAAGAGGGTGCTCAAGGTACACTTTTTAACATCCATCCGTCCATCCATCTGTTTATAGTCCGTCTGTCCACGAACTCGACGGTTGGACTCCATGATGATCATGTCCTCTTGGTTGGATAGCTTTCCTCCACTCCGCTTGGTTCTATGCCAGACTGGCACTGATCTGCAGGTCATTGTTGATCTCAGGTCATTGTTGATGTTGTCCATCTCCATCTCTTCTTTGGACGGCTATGTGGGTAGTTGCCAGGGATCTGGTAGTCGAGGATATTCCATGGACTGCTATCCTCGTTCATATGCCGGAGGTGACCAAACCAGCAAAGGGGTCCCCGACGAACCACTTCGTCAACAGCAGACAGACTAAGTTGGTGCCTTAGCTCAGCCATGGACTTCCTGTCCGACAGCTTTGCTGACAGCCTGCTGAACAAATCGTTGCAGGTAAGGCGGTAGATGTTAATAGCAGTTACTGGCCAGGTTTCAATCTCATACAGGAGAACACTATGCACACAGGCATTATAGGCATAACCCCTGACATGTAGGGAGATCCCCTTGTTGGTCAGAACTGGTAGCAGATCGTGAAAGTGCTTCCAGGACGAACATACCCTTGCAGTTGTAGCGTCAAAGCAACCACCTGACTGACTTATGACAGCCCCAAGATAACAAGATAATCCACCACCTGAAGAGTGTCATTACCCACAACTAGATTAGCAATGCCAGGTGTCAGAAGGTCGACATTACCAGAACACACCTTACACTTGAAGGTTCGATCTGGTATATATTTAAGCAAAAGAATCCAGTTACGAGACTCAAAAATTGTGCATACATTTTCTCTGTAAAGTATCCACTGAACTGAAACCTCAACAGATTAGTTGTTATGCACCCTACTTACTATTTTGAGCAATGTGGTTGCTTCAAACAAACAAACAAACAAAGAAAAATGCATGAAAAGCAAATGATCCTACATTCCTTTCATTTGGGTTTCTTATCAAATGAAGGAGTGGAGTTGAGGGATGCAAATTTAACCACTTGGGTCCTAAATGATGTCTCCTTTATTTTGGGTTTGCAGTATTTCATGTCATGGGAGCCAATTTGGGAATCCTCCTAATCCGTTTACATGTACTTTCATAGGGAGTTTCACAATAGTACCATACCATACTATTCATAAGACGGAATTTGAGTTTTGGTGATCATGTAAATTCAATATTGGGTTTTCCTTTCACTGATATATTTCACCGACTTAGTTGAATACATCGGTGAAGGGCAAAACACAATATTGAAGTACCACACCATGTTATTGCTTGCAGAACAACTGGTTTCCTTCAACTCGTAGCACACACTGGGCCCTTTTCAGGTTGGCACAGCATATTCATTGCCTTCCACCCCTAGGACCCAGTCTTGATTCCCATCCAGTCCAACATGTGGACTGGGTTTTCAATCCCAGCCTCATTCTGTAGATTTTTCCGGAAATAATTACATTTGTTCCTGGGGGTTTCCTCCCAAACTAAAACCGAACATTTCTTTGGTGTCTTCATTTTCCTTTTTTTAGGCTTGCGAGCAACAGTGCCAAAAGTGCTTTTGACAAATCCTTGGTTTCACTAGCACTAAATTAAAGAAAAGGAAGGAATTGAAATTCTCCATTTGAGTTTCCTGTCTTACCTTTCAGAACAGTTGCACCAGTGCACATGTGAGCAGCGATCATTGGAGCCACATTCAATGCTTTGTCACACTCAGGATCATAAACCTGTACCTCCCTTGTCACTCCACCAAAGACATAGATCAGATCATTCAAGAGGACACTCTTGCAGCCTGTCAAAACAGATTCTATGTTAACCCTATAAGGAACAGCAAGGGCCAATTGGACCCCTCCCCCCCCCCCCAAAAAAAAGCAATAGCTGAAAAAACACTTTGGCCAATCTTAAATTTGGTGACTTTGTCCTAACTTTGATCTCGGTCAGCATTGCGCCAAAACCATTTCTGTGCACTGTCCATGGTTGCCATGCCAACCAATTTAAAACATAGGTGCAATTTATATATTTTGGTAATTTTTATATAAAAACATGGAAATATACATTTTTGAGAGTCAAAAACATGCTTTCTTTGCCCAAACCTGTACTTTTTTTACTAAACTTCATGGTCATGTGATCAACTACATACAGTGCACACTGGGGATCCAATACGGCTGCCATACGTACTTTCAATAAGGGAATAAACGTGTGTTCGGGAGGTATTATAACACTCGGTTTAAGACTGGTGGGAGTCTGGATGGGTAATTATCACCCATCCAGACTCCCACCGGTCTTAAACAGAGTGTTTAATACCGACCGAACATGTATTTATTCCTATTCATAAATACCTTTTCGGTCAAAAATACAAATCTTTTTGATCCAAAAGTTAAAACATGTCAAAAACTAGACGTTGCCAACCATTTTGTTCAACAATTTTACTTCATGTTTTACGAAACACTCCTCTGACTATAATATGGAATGCCCCTCCACAACTCGTTACCTTATAAGGGCTTTGGCAACATTGCGCGCACTGCGCGATGTCGCGTAAAACGCAGCTGGGCTGGTGTTGTGTAAATTTCGTAGTACATTGCGCATGCATACGGGAGGAACGTTCCACCAATGAAACGTTAAAAGGCACCGGATTTCATGGGAGTCCAAATTTCATGTGGCACTGGAAAGTGTTTAAGACCAGCTAGCCATGTCCTTATCATCCATTTTAGACTTGCCACGTGACGGGCTCTCGACCAATAGGAATGCGTAAATTGTCTTAGGTATTTATGAATGCTGCATAATCTTCTTTGTTTTGGGGTACTTTTTCAACACTTTCTGTATGGGATAAATGCAATGCATTAATGAAATTCCCATACATACTTCATTTGTGCCAATTTCAGTGCGTAATACGCAGGGCGGTTTTGGGTGCTACAGTGCCTAAAGGGTTAGCAAAAACGTTTCTGACTCTCAGCTGATTAAAAGCCAAGGGCAGATCCAGGGGGGGTCAACAGGGGTCATGCCCCCACCTCCCCCCCCCCCCAAAAAAAATGATGTTGCAATAAAGGCAGGCACTTCATACACCACCATCTTTTCCTCAAAAAGATGACCAAATTTTCTTTTTGGCCCCCAAAAAATTGTGTTCTAGATCCGCCCTTGATTAAAGCACATCAATATACATGTACTTAGCATGTTCCTTTTTGCTCAGCAGCTCTACAGCTGGTAAGAATTTGGATTGGCTTGCCCGTCCGTCTTTGATCCACACATATTCCATAGAATTCTTATCTCACCTTTTCGTTTGATTTGAAGTGTAGTGATAATGCTCCATGTTTGACTCTCCAAATTGTAGCACTGTATACCGTTAAATACACGATCATCCTTGGTCATCCCACCAATCACAAACAGCCTTCCATTGAATGCGGTGGCAGTTGCGAATGCAACAGGGGTTATCATTGGCTGAATGCAAGTCCAGGTATTATTCTTTGATTCGTACATTTCAACACTGGAGAGTTTATTTTGTCCGTCATATCCACCGATGACGAAGATGTGACCAGCGAGTACTGACGAGCAGTGCTGGTATCTGTGCATTGCGAAAAGGAAATCAAATTACCTTCTAAAACAAATCCAGGGCACATGTATTTTGAACAGGGATGATGTAGGCTACCTACATCAGTGCCTACAATATTATCACTAAACCCAAGAGCAGGTGCATGTATACAAACGTCCAAGAGTCTATGATTCTGTCTTTGGATCACATGTCCGCAGGTTACAGGTTCAACATTTGGGGTTATAAAATGACAACAAACTTCTCATTTCAATAAAAAATCTGATAAATGTAAGGAATGTAATGGTCGTGTTGCGGTCAAAAGTGTATACAGGAATTGAAATAAATTTTGTAAACACCGGAAAAAGCTTATACTTTACACTTCTGTATCTGTTGAAAAGTGGAATACTGAAATTAAATGGAGCAGGGCTTGAACCCGTGACATCCAGATAACCGTTCCGGTGCTCACTGAGGTAAAATATTGACTAATAGGGGAACTGCCAACATATAGGGCTGGATAGCTCAGTTGGTTAGAACACCGGAACCGTTATCCGGAGGTCACAGATTCAAGCCTCGCTCCAGTCAATTTCTTTGTTCAACTTTTCAATTGTCATAATTCACCTAGTCAGTTTCCCTCTGTGATTCATTTCAATATTTGTAATAAAAAGCTGTATCCTCTCTGAGTGATCCCCGTTTGCTATTTTCCAAGACGGTCAGAGCATACTGACCGGAACGTCGAGTTTATACCTCTGGTTCTCTTCAGAACCATTCTCTTATTGCATTGTGACTTTGGGCGTGATCCCTGGCTGTATGGCATAACCTGGTTTATGGCTTCTGACTAGCGCCCCTTGAAATAAAATTATTGATTAATTGGGGAACCACCAACATAGGGCTGGATAGCTCAGTTAGTAGAGCATCGGAACGGTTATCCGGAGGTCACAGGTTCAAGCACTGCTCCGGTAAATTTCTTTGTTCAACTTTTCGACTGTTATTATTCACCTAGTCAGTTTCCCTTTGTTGTTCATTTGCACTTCTGTTTCTGTATAAATATTGGTAGAGTGTATGATAATAGAAGAATCACGATACACTATAAATGGGACGCCTCATCATTTATTGCAAAAGGATTCTGTAACTAGTGTTCCATTGTTATAGCAAAAACTTGAGATCTCCCAAAATGTCATCAAGGTTATGGGGGAATTGGCCAAGAAATTTGTGTGTGTTTTGCACCAATGCACAAAACAGAGTCAATTACAGTAAGTTTTAGAGCATTTGCAAATAATTTCACCTTGCAACATGAAGCCCCTTCTGTTGTTCCCAGGTGTCCATTTCAGTGCGGTACGCCCAGACAGACGTTGTTGCACCAGGATGCATCTCTCCATCAAATCCTCCAGTTAAGTACACATCATTCTTGAACCGCACCACATCGTACATGACAACATTGCGAATCATGTAGGGTATGGGTGCTAGCTTGTTCCATTTGTGGAGTTCCAGAGGTACTTCGCAGCAGAAGCTCTCAGGGTTACTGAAGAAGAATAAGAGCAAGCCATAGTAATTGCGTTACTTAAAATACTTATGTGCCATGTTCAACAACTTGTGAATTACAGGCCCTTTCTGAAGTGGGCATAGCTATTGTGCAGCTATGCATATTCACCATGACATGCCAATAGCAAATACCAAAGCCATCAATGTAGCCAAAGACATGACCTCTTTCAAAGTCAATGTGGGCTCAAATCAATTATTTCAATTGGTTGTGGACAGACTAATGCTCAATTTAAAAGGTATAATGACACTGTACCACTTCTAAGAGTTATGTTATGTGACTACATTACATCCTTGTCAATAGTGAGCAAGGCTAAATAATTAGGCCGAAAAAACAATACTTCTGCTTCCGATTACATGCCTTTCAAAAATAGGATCGGTCGGTCGGAATTTTTGTGTGGTCAATTTTTTTTATGCAGATTGAATGGGGTATTCAATTATATGCAAAGTTTTAGCCTGAACTATTTCCATTGCACTACGAAAACTATACACAAAATGGCCACAAAAAGTGAATAAAACCTACCTTAATTATTGTCAATATATTTACGTTCGATAATTCGTAAAAAATAATGGAAAATTCAGGTCGTTCGCACCATATGCACAACGCTAGTCAAGACGGGAAGCTGGCCAAAACTCCGAAGTGTGTGATGCAATGTGCATGTGTGGCGCGCGGCCAACAGACCTCGTTTTTACGGTCGAAAATTTCGGGAAACATGCTGCATTGTATCACGTCAAATACGAGTAGTGCGATCTCAAAATGAACTCTTGAACACGGAAAATAAATACACAGACAAGCTAGATCAATTCTGTGAATTAACTTGCAAAAATGTTCTTTCTCCATCGGTGTTTTCTTGGCATTTTAACGATGTCGAATCCCACCAGTTGACAGTGCACGTGCCTGCAATGCATAGCCATGCTAGCGCCATCGATCGCATAGCCATGACAGACTGCTACCGCATTTTCATCATGTCTTCTAAATTGGCCCCTGCGCGGCGCGGCAGGAACCAGTCGTCGCTGCATTGAGCTAGGTTTACGCACGTGATAAGATAGTCACCATGACATCGAATTGCGAAGTAGTTATATCGCGAAGCGAATTTGTACAAATAACAGATTAGGAGGTTTCTTTTGAAAAAAATAGCGAATGTAAGTAAGAAAACAAATTAATACAAGCATTTTTTGACGCTAAAGGGTTGTTGAGAGGTATTTTGTGAAGACAGAAAAGACAACAGGTTTTTATTTTTATTTATTCAATCATTATTTTTTTGGGGGGGGGATTACCGATAACATTTTTAGGGTCGCAGCCTAAAAATAGGGTCGGTCGGGTAACCGGAAGCAGAAGTATTATTTTTTTTGGCCTTACAACTCAGCACTAACAGCGCCATGCTTGCCGCAAGTCAAGTGAAAGTCTGCAAGTACATCTTGGTTCTCTTCAAATTAGGTTCTCTTTTAATTACACAACCATGATGCAAACATAACCATTTTTCACTCATTCTGTCATCGACTTTGGTTTAGATTTTTACATTTTTAAAAATACATGCAAAGGTCTGAGTATTAAAGTGACACCACATGATTCAATACCTTTTGTTGCGGGTTGGTAATCTGTTGTGATTATTACACACACCCCCAATAATGACCAGCACCTCTGCATAATTGGACGACTTTCGGGGATGCTTCCATTCATCCGGCAGGGAAGTCACACGATCCTCTCTGCAGTCCATGGCTAAGGCAAATAGCTTCTTGCATCCGGTCAGTCTCATGACTGCTGGCAACTTGCTCAGTTCCTCTAAACACTCTTGACCGACAAATGGTAGCCGGACATGCCTGACGACAGACAGGAAGTTCTGTTGCTTGACCTCCCGTTGGTCCCCGTGGGTCAGCCATTCTAGGAGTGCCCGCAGCAGCTCTGCCTCACTCCTAATGTTCAGATTCTCATGGGCAGCATATTGGCTCAGCAGATGTGGGCTTGCATTCAGAAATGTCTCTGTCTTGCATACGTCTGCAAACTCACGCACTGCAAACCCACAAGCAGCTCGGCTGAGCTCATCACAGCCCTGGCACTCAGCAAAACTGTGCATCTCAATGCAGTTGTCCACATCCACTTGCCTAATGAGGAAGTTGCTGCAAGCGTAGACAAGGCACTTGATCAGAAAGAAATTGGCCGTGGATAGGAGCTCCTCAACGTTTTCTGTTGTTATTCGCACCTGTTGTAATGCAACAATTATAAAATTCAACTTTAGTATACAAATAATGAATGTTAATGAGTGCAATGGTAAGAATAATGTCATGAGGTGACAGATGGAATGTTCCATTCCACGAGGCAAAGCCGAGTGGAATGGAACATTTCATCTGTCACCGAATGAAATTATTTTTAACATTGTAAGAATGTGAAACATTCATTATTTGTTTTATACAATACCTGACTAAATCCTCGTCATCTGATATAGTGTGCCGCGTTTTCTCTTCTCAGTCCTGAGTAAAATCACGACAAGAAGTTGTTCAGTTGTGAATCAGTATAATGCTTCAACAGATGTTCCTGTATGTTTTGCAAATTGGTCTAATCGTTTGGCAGCATATTTAATTGCCTCTTTGTGTTAGCAGCGTCAGCATCACCTTCAAGTTCTGATATTTCATCTTCTGTTAAGAGAACAAGCGGTGTTCACTTCAGTCTCGCGTAACGCGACGTCCGCACTTTGTGAAATAGATTCAAGTCACAGCGCCACCACCGGCAGTACTGATACCGTGTAATGGAAGTTCTATTCACCGTGCAATAGAACTTCTATTGCACTGTGCGCTGCGCGCCATGCATTTGGACGAATAATTCAATGACGTGATCAACGATCTACCAATCAGATGACGGGGATTTATTCAGGTGTTGTATAAAAAGGAATATATTAATGAGATAATTCTCTTCTAGGAGAATCATGGCTTCAAATAAATTGGAATATTTTTTAACTAGCAGTCTGGGTTCAAAACTCTGTCAAAATCAACCAGTAGGAGTTGAAGGATTCTGTATGCTTTAGGAAGGTAGGTCCCAGCTGCCATTACTTTACCGGCAGACAGGTACATGTAGCTTGATTCCTCTAGAATGAATCAAGCCTGATAGAGGAAGCTCTTTATTCGAAATGGGGAGTTTGAGTGATACGTACAAAAATCTGATCTGTTATGAACAGGCTAATTTCAATGTCTTGAAATTACCAGTTAACTTTTGTTCATTTGCTAACTGCTTTCCAATAAAATTTAATAGAAGGCTTTGCCTCACCAGCTATATAATTTATGTTGACCGCTTTGCAGTCAACACTAGCATGTTTGTTTATGGTGTAAATACAGGATTTCCTACTGTTCCTCTTTTTCATTCCTTTGTTTATACTCTTTTTTGCAACAGCTCTCACAGGTTTTCTTATCAAGGTTGTCTGCGATTTGACTCCATGCTGTCCTCAATTACTGGATGACTTGATTGTGTCCTCGATTTACACCATAAACAAACCCATACACAAGCAGGTTTGTTTATGGTGTAAATTGAGGATTTTCTATTGTTCCCCATCATCAAACTTTTGTTTATACAATGTACTCTTTTTTGCAACAGCTCCCATTGGTTTTGTATACGTTTTGTAATCGAGGTCGTCCTCAATTCAAATCCTGTCCTCAATTACTCGATGAACATGTGTGTCCTCGATTTACACCATAAACATGCACGTATACACCCTTTCTTCTTTATAGTACATCAGTGATATCTTACCTGTGATGTATAAACATAATCAATTATCATCTGTAGCATGATAGGATTGACATCCCTGAGAGTCACTTTCTGTTGGCTCCTTTCCTCCACATTGCGAGTAAACATGGCCTTGAAGTAGGGACTACTAGCTGCTAAAACAATTCTGAGATTCAGTAAATTAATGAGTGGAGAAATAATGAGAGAAATGATCAACCACAAAAGTTTTGTGAACATATATAAGTTTGAATTTCATTTTTCCAAAAGTATTTCACAGATTTATTTGTATAAAGGTATGTCATTTTTAAACCAAAAGGATGGCAGAATGGTTTTTGTTTTGTCTACTACTATAATTGATTAAATGCATTTTGTTCCTCTTTATGTTCGCGAAAAAAAGTTGTTCAAGGGTGTCACGGTACACGATGAGCCCCCGGCCCTTTTAGGGGTTAAGATGACAACAAATAATTGTGATATACATTGTAAATTATGGAACTACATTGTACCTGTGACATGGGATTTCTTTATCTTCTGCAACAAGCACAACATCAATCAGATCATTACTGTGCCTCAGCTCATTGAAAGATGCCAGAACTGCACCAGGGAGGGCATAGTTTTCAAAGTTGCAGAAATCCCGACGTTCCTGCCCAGTACCCACGTCATCACACGTTGAAACAGTAGATGATGCCATCCAAATCAATACTCAGAAAGCCTTTAAGAGTAATGGAAGTAAACTGCTGAATAAAAGTTCAGAAATTGAATAATGTATTTGCTGGGTACCAATACTGGGGATACTTCTAGAACTACAATGCACCCATTTGCTTTTTACTTTCGCACAAAATGTATACTTGCACCCAGCCAGGACTTCATTTTCTCACACAAACATCTCTCCTTCCTAATCAATATCTTGTTTTAATTCGGGCACAATGACTTTTAGGACATCGGACTGACACTGGAAAAGTTTACTTTTAACTCACCAACATTGGTTTTTTGACCCCATGATTGTTGCACATACATTTTAGGGCTGTCCATTTTCAAAAAATTAAGTATACATGCGATTACTTGAAACTGCGTCTGACCGAATATTCAATTTCAAAACAGCCACGCGGGTCAAAAGTTGTGTGCAGAGCACACAAGTTAAATATGTGTGTGGCCATCAATATGGGCCGATCGGGGGTGTTGGGCAGTACATCTTGTATACTATAACTGTCAAGGGCTTTAACCTGCGAAAAGGATGGGATCAAAAAATGCCATCGACCAAAAAAGTTACTGTTGACAACATAACAAATGTATGTGCCACTTGACAATAATGCGCCGCAACTTTACAAAATAACATCTTATGGTCGTGTTAGTATAAGCATATTTTTTTTAAATTTTCAAACATTCCAACCGGCAAAAAGCTATTTGAATATTTGGTTGGTGATTGAATACTCGAATATTCGGTATATTCAGGACAGCACTAATATATACACTTGATGTGAACCGTCGATGACCGCCTGCATTAAGTATATCTTCGAAGGGTCAGTTCCAGATGATCTTTTTTTTCAGTGTGCACCAGCAATATCAATATCACCATTGCACCTCTTTAGAAAATGGTCGAACCGACCCAAGAAAAACTGCCAATACAATGTACTGTATATGTGCAATGTTCATGGGGTTGAAATGTCAAGTAAAAAAATCTAATTTTTCAAAAAATATTCGTCCTTCCTCCTAAAACCCATTGTTACCAACGTTTTACAAGATATTGCCTTTGTGACCCCATATCCTATCTTTTCCCTCCAGTCCTCCCAGTGAGGATCGGACCTTTTCTTGAATGCTGCTACAGTTTTTGCATTCAGCGCACTGTTGTGGAAGGGAATTCCATATGTTTATCACTCTTTGGGGTGAAGAAGTTCTTCCTACAGGGATGGCTTTCTGAGACATCATAGAATATAACCATAGGTAAAGTTCCGGGCACCAGTAAATGACAAACTTGTATTAATTTTACAGTTGTAAAACATTTAAGTCTAGCCCCATAAATGTGGCCTATTTACTGCCAATACTGGACTAGGCCTAGTCCCACTAATGGGGCGCTAGAACTCCTTTTTTGACATTTGGGATGTTGGTCTGTCGTACTAGCGTCCCACTAAGGAAGTATTGTCAATGTTGCAATTTCTAAAAATCACGCAAAATACTTGACAATACATGTACATGTACAGTGTATATGTAATACCTTTGAAAGCCCCTACTGGCTTCTCCATGTGTCAAAGACAAGGTAATGGGCCTTCAATGATACTCACGATTATTTTTTGGGTTGAAAATCCGTAAAATTCAACCACTATAGCACAGATATCATACAGCGATCATTCAATAACGTTATGGCTGTGATTTACCAACGCATTGTCTATAATGCACGTACTGTACACACAAACGAGTACGTGAAGCAGGGGCCGGGACACGACCGTGACCTGTGTCAAAAAACAAACTCCGCATGCTGATTGGGGGATACACCTTCAACTGTACTCTTGTACCGCGCCTTGTCATGAAACAGTCATACATGTAGGTGCATCCCATGTATGTATGTACATGGATGGTTTATGTGCATAGACAGTGCGTTGGTAGATCATAGATCACATCCATAACGTTATTGATGTCTGTGCTAGTGGTTAAATTTCATTTCAATTCAATTCAATTTGACTTAATTATCCCTGACGAGAAATTCCATTGGCCTATTACATTTAAACACCTTAATGAAACAAAGGACAAATTACAAAACTACAAATAATATTACACAAAAATCACAATACATGTACTTCACTAAGAAGAGAAAAAAAAGTTATTAAAATTCAATACAGATAAATTACTGCACATAATCTAAAACAAAAGGCCCTTTTAAAATTCCAAGTGATTGCAAATTAAAATCCTGCGTTATAAGCTACTTTAACAAATGTTCGTGTAATTATAAGGACCCTTCATATTCACTATTTCAATCCCATCAATTGTGTTGGGATTAAAAGATACAAATACTGCACAAAACCTAAAAAAAGCCCCTTTTAAAATTCCACGTGGGTACAATTTAAATCCTGTGTTGGTCTCTGTAAATATTGTATAAAAATAATAATCATCATTCCAACTGCACGTTAAAAATTTGAACAGCTGAAGGGACAAATATATTGGCGTACTGCTTAGTTCTAATCCTCCGCTGTAAAAGACGATTAATCCTTGCACTTCTAGTGAATTTTCCCATACAAAGGTTGAGTTTCATCTGACATAATAATTGTATATCTTGTTCAGCATCAGAGACTTATACATTGTCAACCATTGATTGATCAGTACCATATTATTTTGTTCGCTTGCTTAACTACCCTATCCAATTTAGACCAGTGCTCGCATGTTTCCAAAGACACATACATGTATAAGACAGTGTGTAATAATACTTTGCACGGCAGACTTGTAAAACATTTGTAAAATGGTATTATCCACATGGAATGAATTCAGTTTCCTTAAAAACAAAAGCCACTGCTTATTAAACTTATTATTGCACTTTGATTTACCACATTTATCAAAAAGCAACTGATAGTCAATCGCAACTGCTAAGTATTTAAACTCAGTTACTCTCTCAAGAGGTTCTCCTTTGATCACAGTGGCCGGGATGTATGTTTTGTTCCTACGACAATCAAAAAACCATATCCTTTGTTTTCTTTGTATTAATCTCGAAGTGGTTTTTGTCACACCACTGAACAACCTTTCAGAAATGTCCTGATCGAACGATTCTGTGCTATCCTTTTTCGCAAATAAATGACCAACCAATAAATGACCAATGAATTTCACGGATATTTGCAACCCAAAAAATAATCGTGAGTATCATTGAAGCCCCATTACTTTGTCTTTGACATGTGGAGAAGCCAGTAGGTGCTTTCAAAGGTATTTTTGTCAAGTATTTTGCGTGACTTTCAGAAATTGCAACACTGACAATACTTCCTTATAAGGAGGCTAGTACGACAGACCAATATCCCAAATGTCAAAAAAGGAGTTTTAGCGCCCCAGTTAGTGGGACTAGACTAGGCCTAGCTCCGTAATGCCTATCACTATATCAGATATCTACATATGTACATGTACATGATGTACTCACAACCATTTTTTGGTAATTATCCTTATCTTTAGGACATCTCTATTTTATGAGTTCTGTTCAAAACTGACTTTTGCAGATGACTGTCCAGTACCAAAGAGACTTTTGCGGGCTGAAGCAGTCTTTTTTCATAGCCAACTTATCAAATGTGTCAAGAAATATCAGAATGTCAATTTGAGTGTTATTTAGTCAGCTGTTTTGGTGAGTCTTTTTAACCTTACATGTATATAGTCCGAGTAGCTTGGACCCAACTTATCGCCTTTTTATTATTCGGACATGGTCTGATGATAGTAGGGTCCAAGCTAATCCGTATATGCTGAGCAACACAATTTTGTCGACCCAAAAACCCAACAATTCCCGACAAAAACATCAGATTTCACCCTCAAAATTGCCTACAAATTACTAGATACGCCACCTGAGGTACAAGTAGACATCCATGATTAAGATGGTTGTACTTAAGTTTACTTACGATCCGGATGAAAAGTGAAATTTCCCGTTCAGTTTCGAGAGCTCCCCTCGCGATCAAGAACACGTTAAATTTCTGACTCGTGTTAATATTTGAAAGACGAGATGTGGTCTTCATGCCCCCGTATCCCGAGTGCGATTCCGTTACCGAACCGAGCGCGATGCATCCATAATGATAATGAGTAGACTGGATCTCATTTGTAAACACCAGTGCCTTTTGAACGATAATAGGGAGTCGGGAACTAGGGCAGCTTTTTATGGGCCGAAACCAGTTCAAGCTAGTTCCTGACTCCCTTTTACCGTTTGAAATGCACTTGTGTTTACAAACGTGATCCAGTCTACGCCTTATCATAATCGATGCATCGCACTTGGTAACGGAATCGCACTTGAGATACGAGGACCCTCGAATGTACGCTGGGCATGAAGACCACATCGCGACGTTCAAATATCAACACGAGTCGGAAATTTAACGTGTTCACAATCGCGAGGGGAGCTCTCGGAATTGAACAGGAAATTTCACTTTTCATCCGAATCGTAAGTACATGTATAAAACTTAAGTACAACCATCTTCATCATCGATGTCTACTTGTACCTTAGCCCGAGTACATGTAACTTGGAACCAACTTATCGCCTTTTTAACATTCAGAGTCAGACATGGTCTGGCGATCGCCAGACCATGTCCGAATGTTAAAAAGGCAATAAGTTGGGTCCAAGTTACTCGGACTACTTGTACCTCAGGTGGAGTATCTAGTACTTTGTAGGTCATTTTGAGGGTGAAATTTGATGTTTTTGTTGGGCAATGTTTGGTTTTTGGGTCAAGGAAAAAGTTGGATCCTACTAACTATCGCCAGACCATGTCCGAATGTTAAAAAGCTAAGGCTCATGGGCGTCGCGAGAAGACAGGGGCACCCCCTGCCCCCTGGAAAAGCACAAAAAAAAAAAAAGAAGAAGTAAAAAAAAAAGAAAAAAAAGAAAAAGAAAAAGAGGCGCGAAGACAAAGTGGTGTAAATTTAATGAGTTGGGGGGGGGGGCAAAATGTCCCTGCCCCCCTCTAAAACTGATAAATCGAGAATGTGTTGAGAAATACAAGCATTTTTTGGCAAATTTTTTTTTTGCCCCCCTCTAGAAAAAATCCTGGCGACGCCCATGCTAAGGCTTACCCATTTTTTGGTAATCCTTACTTTTAGGACCCCGTTCCTATATAGGAAGGGAAAGACTCACCAAAACAGTTGACTAATTTTTTAGTAAATGACACTCAAAATTGACATTCTGATATTTCTTGACACATCTGAACAATTGGCAATGACACTTTCTTGAATATCAGTACAGTAGGTTTAATTTTGTGGAAAGAGGGCTTTGATTTTAGAGGGAAATTGAGGGGTAAAAAAGACGATGACAGCCAGAAAACAAACTCAAAAACCAAGATGGCAAACGTGAAAGCTCGATGCAATTTTATTGCAAATGAAAGCTCGATGCTGATTGGCTGATAAAAAATAAACATCTTGTTTATTTTTTTCAGCAGCCAATCAGCATCGGGCTTTCATTATGTAGCGCTTTCACTCGTGTTGTGAAACTACACATGCACGCCTGACTGCAAAAAAGGTAGGAAAGTCACATTTTCTTTGAAAGTGCTTTCAAAATTACAACTAACATGAGTTTATAGAAAAAAAACTGCTTTAGCCTGCAAAAGTCACTTTGGTACTGGACAGTCATCTGCAAAAGTCAGTTTTGAACAGAACTCGTAAAAAATAGAGGTGTCCTAAAAGTAAGGATTACCCATTTTTTGACAACGGTAGCACTTGTTACCAAATTTGCTTTCACATTCTGACTGCGTTCATACTATCATAGTTGATTTATGCTTTAAGTTTAATAAACAGTCACCTTGTTGAACAAATAAAAATGATGCGCAAATTTGGCAAGTGTTCAACTCGTTTAAATAACATTACCGGACAAGGTAAAATGGCGTTTGTAAGAATGTCAGACAAGTCGACCGTTGAGACAACTCGACTCGGGACAAGTCGACCGTTGAGACAACTTGACCGTTGAGACAACTTGACCGTTGAGACAAGTCAACCATTGAGACAACTCGACTCGGGACAACTCGACCGTTGAGACAGCTAACGTGCACGGCACGTGCACGGTACGGCCACGCGGTGGACCGGAGATGCGCGCACAGGCCCGGCAAAAACGAACGATGTGCACGGACAATCATGCTGCGCTATATCGGCTCTGCAACAAAAAAAGTCATGTGTCATAACGAGTCCCAAACGGCGATCAGCCGCCGTCAAAATCCCCGGTACTATCCCCAAAACTAGGCCCAAAAACATGCGAATTTAAGCAACTTGTCTGAACGGTCGACTTGTCTTTCCATTTATCGCACATATGGTCGAGTTGTCTCAACGGTCGAGTTGTCTCAACGGGCGACTTGTCCCAAGTCGAGTTGTCTCAACGGTCGACTTGTCTGACCCCCGTTTGTAACTAGTGAGCAATGGCCATGCTAGTTATAGTTATAGGCCTAGGCCTATGTTGACAATTCAAAAAAGGCCAGAATTTAACCAATACGGTCAGAAAACATTGTTCATTGAAATGTTGCTACCTTGTTTCCGTGTAAACTTCAAAAGTTGTCCAAACTAAGTTCTAGTTCTACAACCATCTGTTCACACTTGCGGAGGCTGACATCTTGGGAAAAGGGATTATGGGATACGAATTGGGATACCAACACCATGTGCGATGAAAATTGCTCACCCTGAATAAAATTCATGTTCTCGTTTAATAGCGTTTAAAGTGCCTGTAAGAATATTGTAGCTGTTGAATGTCTTTCTTTGAATTTATTTAAAATACATCCCAGAACCTTGATCTGCGAACCACCTCTTATAATTATCGTTTTACTAAAGAAAGTGTCTTTTGTTGATGACAATATTCTAAGCAACACCCTGACAGACGTTGCTAGCCACGCTATGCGCTACAGACGAGACTCGACAGGATGACCGATTTAGCCGAATTTCGGCTAAATTTAACTGACATAATTTTGTTTTGAAGGGGAAAAAATAGTTTGACAGAAAATTTAGCAGAATGATATTTTTTCAACAGATTTCTAGAATTCTGTAAAACTGGTGATCTGACAGAAAAAATGGCAGAATTGAAAAATATAGCTGGTTACATTTACAGATTATAGCTACAATACGTACCACATGCGCATCGGCATTTGCATCAAATTAACTTTAATTTAACCTTTTTAAAGGAAATTAATCATTTTTGTTTCTGTTATTTAAGGAAATTGTATAACACCTGCACGTGAGTTTAAGTATTTATAATGTATTTCGTGCAGATTTTTTGTTAAATCTAGCAGATTTTTGTAGTCTAGCAGAATTTTGCCATTTACCTTACGGTCACCCGGCCGGTACGGTATAGCGCGAAGCGACACGGAGAGTTTTCGGTGCGGCACGTCTCCCACCTCCCGGGTTGACTCGTTTCGACTTTGTAACTAAAATGCCACCTAAAAAGCCAGCTGCGAAGCCTGCTGGAAAACCAACTGCCTCCAAGTCAACCACCAAGTCAACTCCAGCGAAGAAAGTTACACCAGTAAAAGGTAGATCATAAATAAATGCAAGACATTTAATCGATTATGTTCGCCCCGGTGTTTCTGGCAGTGGCCGCAGCACCTTGTATACCCTGGTGCTGTTGTGCCCATTCTTGAAAATCACGCATTCTCGAAAATGAGCGCGCATTCTGAAGAATGAGCGCCCATTCTTGAAAATGAGCGCTCATTCTTGAAAATGAGCGCTCATTTTCAAGAATGGGTGGGAATACCACGTGCACAATTTATGAATTTTGCCCAATCTTAACAAACATTGCACGACATAATTATGTTAAATGAATTGTATAGCGGTTAAAAGGGAAACAATTCATATAAAGAGGAAAGAAAATGTTCCATGCTTCTGTACTCGTATAACTAAGATAATTTGAATGAAATTAAACCTGTTATTATTGCTTTTTCCTGCCTACTTATGGGAAGTTTTGTAATAACGGAGGACTGGGAACTAGTCTGGGAAGTGCTTTGTTTAGGCTAGACAAGTACAAGTCCCTGTATGTATCATATGCATGCTGAGAACGCGTGAGGAATACGTTATACGTCCAGAAAGCAATGTTTTATAATATGATTCTGACAAGGATATTATCATTGTAGTGGGACGTTCAACCTCAAGTGATATTTTTAGGTTAATAGGTACATGTAGTACGTAATTAAAAATATTATACGGTTTGTAAAAACGCCATACACGCGCGCGCACCACCATGCTCCCATTGGATGACGCAAACACTCAAGTTGCGTTAACTTACGGTTCCAATGAATGGCGCGTGCTGCGCTGAAGCTTAAAAATCTGAATTCTTTCTTATTTATTCTTATTTTTTCCCCCGGTCCCCTCCCCCAATACGCGTATACTTTTCATATCCACTCTACTTTTCAGCGCCTTGCGTTGCAACAGTGTAATTATTAAGAATCAGTGAACGAGGATTCAGCTAGACTTGCCAAGCGCAGCCGGTGCTTGGCATCGACAAGACCGTTATCTTGTCGCGCATTCTCGAGAATGTGCGCTCAATCTGGAAGAGTTATTTTTTGCCAAGATTGAGCAAGGATCCAGTTGCACATTCTCGAGAATGTGCCGGCCCATTTTCGAAAATGCGTGATTTTCAAGAATGGGCACAACAGTGCCACATAATGGGTCTCATATTTCTCATGTACTTCATTCATCTAATTATAGACATAACTCCCAGTGCCTTGAGTACCTCAGTACTCCGTTGCGATAATGCCTGAATAGGTTTCTACAACGTAGCCATACAGATACAGATACAATAGGCCTTTGCCCTGGTAATGCAATGGCAATGCTTAACATTGCTTGACAATGGCAATGCCAATGCTTAACAATTGCGATTATGTTGTGCCCATTCTTGAAAATCACGCATTCTCGAGAATGGGCGCGCATTCTTAAGAATGAGCGCCCATTCTGAAGAACGAGCACGCGTTCTTAAGAATGAGCGCTCATTCTTAAGATTGGGTGGGAATATCACGTGCACAATTTATGAATTTTGCCCAATCTTAACAAAGATTGCACGACATAATTATGTTAAATGAAATGTATAGTGGTTAAAAGGGAAACAATTTATATAAAGAGGAAAGAAAATGTTCTATGCTTCTGTACTCGTATAACTACGATAATTTGAATCAAATTAAACCTGTTATTATTGCTTTTTTCTGCCCACTATGGGAAGTTTTGTAATAACGGAGGACTGGGAACTAGTCTGGGAAGTGCTTTGTTTAGGCTAGATAAGTTACAAGTCCCTGTATGTATCATATGCATGCCACGAAAAAAAAAATACGCTGTCCAGAAGCTGCCAAAATTGCTCTTTTGACTAGATAGAATCCAGCTCTGCGACGTTCTGGTGGGGTGTGAACAATAAATTGGTGGCAATTTAAATGGGAAATAGCATTAGCACTATGGGATGTCGCAGTATTCATTCTCATTCTTCACATTCTTCATTCTTACTCCCCCGCTTTTATTATCCCAAAAATCAGAATTCTTTGCACTAGTATTATTATGTCTCTTATTTTTTCCCGGTCCCCCCCCCCCTATCAATACGCGTATACTTTTCATATCCACTCTACTTTTCAGTGCCTTGCGTTGCAACAGTATAATTATTAAGAATCAGTGAACGAGGATTCAGCTAGACTTGCCAAGCGCAGCCGGTGCTCGGCATCGACAAGACCGTTATCTTGTCGCGCATTCTCAAGAATGTGCGCTCAATCTGGAAGAGTTATTTTTTGCCAAGATTGAGCAAGGATCCAGTTGCACATTCTCAAGAATGTGCATGCCCATTCTCGAGAATGCGTGATTTTCAAGAATGGGCACAACAATAACATGTTGTTAAACTTAAGTTAAAGGTAGGCAAACATGGTTGGTAGCCTATATGCATTTGTAATTTGTGCATTTTTTTTGTTTTAGCAACAAACATGACAAAAGTGCTCAAAACCTAAAGTAATTAGTAAAGAAGGGTGCTAAACAACTACCGCCCAGGTACAACTATAGAATACAGGCACTCCATAATCCGCACATCCATTGCTGCGTGGATGCAGTCGGTTTTTTATAGCGCCCTCTATTGATTAAAATTTACTTCATGCCTACTCCGCATCCGTGCATCCAGGCATCCAATAAAGCGCCCTCTATTGATTAAAATTAACTTCATGCCATCCGCGCATTTCTATAGCGCCCTTACTTCATGCCCACTCTGCATCCGCGCATCCAGGACCAGGCATCCAATAAAGTGCCCTCTATTGATTTCATTAGCTGGAGCTAAGACACCTAACCGGCCTGGCGGCAAAGCTGCCTCCACACCAAAAGCTGGTGCCAAGAAAGACAATGCTCCATCAAAGCCCAAACCACCATCAAAGGAGACACTGGCTGCTGTGGTCATCCAGAAATGGGTGCGCCGGTTTCTGGGGAAGGGTCATCTTATGAAGCTGAGACGAGAGAAGGAAGAGTATGAAGCCATGATGGAGAAACTAGAGAAAGAGGTAGTTACATGTAGGATTCACTTGGCAGAGTTGTAACAAGTCCCTGATTTTTGTGACTCGAGTCAAGTCAGGTCAATTTAAAGAAGTGACTTGTGTCGAGTGGTGTCATTAGGTCAAGCGAAGGGCGAGTCGAGTCACAGTGTGTAGTCAAGTTGAGTCAAGTAATTATATATTAGCTCAAATCAATTTGAGTCACAAATATTTGAACACTATACAATAAATAAACAATAAATAAATAAATAAACATTAAATAAATAAATAAAAATGTGGATTCTAATTCTAAAAAAATGTGACATTCTGTGCGAATACTCACAAGTGTCCTTGGAACTCCATGTGTATATGCTTTTTAATTGTGCAAATTACTGTTGGCCCTATATGTCACAACTAGTTTTCTGATTGTGCATAAACCCTAATACAGTGTCATTGAGCACCACTGCATGTATGGTACAATGTAATGGCATTTGAGCATTTGTGTCCTTCCATATCTCTGTCTTCTTCTGCATTGAAGAGATGCATGTACATGTACACTCATTTAATTTCTCAGTTTTCATTCAGTATCAAGTTTTGCAACACAACTGGGACCTCCAGTACTGAAAAAACATGCAAAACTAAATCAGGCCAACTGTACGTACTCACTCTTTAGCCAGCAAAATTCTCCAAAAATTTCATAGTGCAAAAAAAAGGTCCTCTGTAAATGTCACCAACCAATCAAGTTTGAAGACGCAACTCCAGTTTTGAAGTCTTTTCTTCAATATTTTGCACATGAGAGGGAAGTCAAGTGATTTCAAAATGAGGCTAAAGATTAGACTGGTACATGTCCAACCGTGGTCCAACTGTTTGAAAAGACTGACTTCTGATCTTCATTCATTGTCTTTAGTCTGGTGGCTGACTATGCAGAAATGAGTAGAAAAAAAGAGACTTATACCAGACATGCCATGTTTCTTTTGGCACAGTTGATTGATACAGTGCTGAAGGGTTGTTGGACTGGTTCTTTTAGGTGCCAGCCTCTTGTATTGCATGTTTTTAACACCTTAAGTATTTGGGACTCTCATACCATGGAGCTATACTCTACCATGGAACTATAGCTCCATGCTCATACACAGTATTGAGGGTCCCAAATTTTCGGACCAGTTTTGCAATAACAATTATCAGCTCAATCATGTGAGTGATTCTCAGCTAATTTGCATAGCACTTGTTTCTGGGTTGCCATTCTATTAAGTTTGATTCTTATTTATGAATCTTTCATAAATATGTTCGTTTTTAAGTTTTAAGTCAGAGACGTGTATTTTAAAATGAGCAGGCTGTTTTAGCCACCTTTGTTGTTGAAACACAGAAAGTGGCAAATCTGTAGCAAATGCCTGTTTCTGCCTATTCCAAACATGCAGACTCTGTTCCTTTTGTCAGCGACAGACTGTCATGAGACAGTGTGACTGGCAAAAGTCTCAGAATTCAAAAATGCTTGATTCTAATCCTGTAGGCCTTTGTTGCCATGGTGAAAAGAGAGCAGGAGAGGGCAGAGGAGGAACACCGGAAGGAGATGGAGGAGAGACAAAGGAGGAAGCTACGTCAACAGAGGATCAAGCGATTCTTGGAGGCAGCCTTTGATGGAGAGAATGATGAGATACTCATGGTACTTAAGGAGGTCAGTGACATCTGATTCTAACTTTGTGATGGGCTTTAGGTGTGTGGACTGTTCAGGTCGCTTTTGCAACCCAAAGTTATGAACCAAATGGTAATGTCAACTCTTGTGTTTGAATTGTGCGCACTTTACAATTGCCTAGCCCACAATATCACATGTACATGTATTGTGGCATTAAGGGATATTCAATGCAGCTTACATGCACATTTATGTAGGTCTGCTTCCTTTAGAATATAAAAACAAAAAATTAAAGATATAAAATTGGTAGCTACTTTGTAAAAACATTTTTCTAAACTTTCTTGAACAATTTCCTTTGAAACTTGAATACTGCTCATCTCCAACAGGGTTGATTACAATTCGGCATGCACTTAATTTGCTTGTGGTGTTTCATTTTGCCAAATCCCCATTTTTCATTCTTGAGGTTGAGAATGATGACGTCAAGCAGGGCATAGGCACAGACCCCATGGGCCTGGCCCTCAAGGCCAAACACCAACTCGAGATGATTGACTGTGAAGATGCCAATAGTAACACACCCTTGTCTGAGGCAGCCAGTGGGGGTCATGCTGACACCATCAAACTGCTAATAGAGAGAGGGGCTGATGTCAATTCAAGGGGACAGTTTGAGCGCACTCCGTTGTACAGGTAATCCCAACTGTGACACAGGGTACTAGAGTTTTAAGCATGTCAGTCACAAGTCACATCACTTGTCAGTTTTTAGGGATGACAAATAAAAAAAGGAAGGCCTTGTTGGGTCACAGTTTTAATATTTGAATAGCTTGACTTGAGACTGGGTGGCTTTGTTCATGGGTCAGACAACTCAACCGTTGAGACAACTCGACTCAGGACAGCTCGACCGTTGAGAAAACTCGACCGTTGAGACAACTCGACCATATGTGCGTTAAATGGAAAGACAAGTCATCCGTTGAGACAAGTCGCCAGTTGAGACAAGTCGACTCGCAATTTTTCGGGGGATAGTAGGGAATATTTTTAGTAAGGCCCTACCCGGGATGGTTTGATCATTGGGTTGGGGTTGCTTGACGGAATACAATTGAGTTTGGATCGGCCGGGACTCCCATTATGCCGGGGTTTTCCAATCTCTTGGGGGCAAGGGATTGGAAGACGCCAAGTTTGTTTTTTTTACCGATAGGATTTTGTTGCTGTGAGTCCAGCCGCGGATGGTGGGGTACGGGTTTTGGGGTAGCATGCTAGGCTCGGTCGGATTGGGCCGGGTTGATTGGGCTGAGGTTGCTGGACGGGGGTGGCTTATTTGAGGAGAATGATGGCGCTATCCCATTCATTGGCACTTGGGATGGGCAAACATACATGACATATTGAGATCGGGTAGGTTTCGGATAATGAAATGTGATTATGTTGTCTCAACAGTCGAGTTGTCTCAACAGTCAAGCTGTCCCAAGTCAAGTTGTCTCAGTGGTCGAATTGTCTGACATTCCTTTGTTCTTGCCATTGTGAACTGATGCAGGTATGCAGCATGTACGTGTAGGTAAAACATATGTCCTTCCCATGTCATTACATTAAAGTGGATGCAGAATGTGAGATGACAGTTGTGTCATTTTGCAGGTATTTGTAGCTGAAGACATTATTAAAATAAAAGGGTAAATACTTTTTTGACTGGATAATTGAAAAAAAAATGAATCAAGTTTGTCATTTGTCTAAAAGTAGTCGTCGGGGCATGGGCCAAAAATGTGATGTTATAGCTGGGAGTTGGGTTGTGTTACTGGTGATGCACAGTTCACTGCGCGTAGCATAGTAATGATAACACACGGCTAGCATGGAACAACTCCTACTTGTCGAACCCCACCACACCGCTGGCCTACCTGCCGACTGCAAATAATTAGTTAGTCCTCAGCGCACTGCAAATTATGCAAAGCCATTCATTTGGTGTGCACTGTATAGATCAATAGATGGCATTCCGTGCATGACCTCTCTTTGAACATTTAATGAGCTGGTGACGACGCATGGAATGTGGTCCAAAATATGCATTTTATTTGTGATGTGTCAACATTATGTATATATTCTTTCATTGGAAATTACGTGATATTTAAAGGATGAAATTCATAATAGAAAAAAATGGCTTCGAATGTCAACTGGCCTTCCAAAAAGTACAAAAATCTTCTTTACATGGCCTCACTCAGCCCAGTTTCTGAATTCTGTTGAGCAAAAGGTTGGTTTTGCACTGTTTATTGAGGGAGAGTTGAGCATCTTCATGTGGCTGTTGTTTAGGCAGCAGTCTATATTTTGTCTCACCTCAGGGCTGCATTTGCTGGTCACCTAACAGCTGCTCAGGTTCTCCTCCAGAATGGTGCAGACCCTCGCCTCTATGCTAGTGATGGTGCCACGCCTGAGCAGGTGGCAGCTCATGAGCCACTGACTGTGCTCTTGCAAGAGTGGGACATCACTTTGACTGACACCATGATTACCAAGATGGAAACACAACGAGAACAGCGCAAGGAAGAAGAGCGGAAGAGGAGAGAGGCAGAGATGGCAAAGTAAGGAGTTTTTATTTAGAATTCGGTCTTCATATCTGGCTTAGGAATAATTGAAACTGTTAATTTATTATTAAGTTTTGCCCTTAGCTGACGTATAAACACTGTTTAATCAATGTGTTACCCCGAGTGAAAGAGAGAAAAATCACTCGGGTGGGACTCCAACCTACGACCTCCTGCTTTCTAGGGCAGATGTCTTAACTCTCCACCACCGAGCTGCGGGATCGGTTGGCTGGTCGGGATTCCAACGGTTGGCTGGTAACTCACTGAGTATGCAGTGTTTAAATGTCGGTGAAGGGCAAAACCTAATAATAAATTTACATCACCCAGACGCAAATTTCATCTTATGAATAGTAAAACTGTTAAACTGAAATGTAAATACTCCTCCCCCGATCTCATTTTAACATTAAGATTTGATGATCCTGGTGGAGAACACCACATTGGGCCAGAGGTCCCTCCCTCTCCCTCCCCCAATCAAGTCGGGGACATAAAAAATTATGAAGCCAAAGCCAGGCTAATGCATATTTGGATTATATCACCAAACTGCCAGTTTACCAGTATTGGGTCATGACTTCTAGAGTAAATCCTAACATTCTATCAGTTGCTCAGGCTGATGTGCCAAAAGCCTCCACAAGTTTCACAATTCTGCTTATATACATTTTCAGCTATTATCCTCCACTTTTGAAAGGCCATTTTTAAACTCTGATTCCTGTCACTGTCAACTGGTTATAGATTCTCAATCTCAACAGTAAGAACATTCATGTTTGTTACATTTGGAACACTTCTTTTGAGAACATGGTGCTCACCCAACACTGGAGAACTACCTAGCTAGTTGTTTCTCACTGAACAACACCAAAAGTTGGTTCCTGGAAACCAGACTTCATCTTGTTGCGCAGTGTATTTTAACAAATTTGAACAGGCTGTGTCTCTATTTGTTCAATATATTGAGGTGTAGACAGACTAGACATTCCATTTTGTGTCATATTTGCTTGCATTATTGTGGTTTCAATTTGTCATATTCAGGTTAGAGAACCAACTTGCTGAAGCACAGAAAGACCATGATACGAGACAGCTGCAACTCAACAAGGCTTACTGTGAGCTGAACAAGCGTATCACAGAACATGACAAATGCACCGCTCAGAATGTGAAGACAGATATCACCTTGCAGGTGTGAAATGATTGGACACATTCCCACACATGGTGGTCCTGGTCATTGCAGAAAATCCAATATGCAAACAAATGTAAATGCCCATCAGAGGCCAATCCAGGTTGATTAAAATGCAGGCAGTCAAAAGACATAAGGGCTGCACAGCAGCCTTCAGTTTTTATCAACGTGGATCCGCTGTGGCCCACTGTCATCAGTATATACATGTAGGTACCAAGTAAAGTCAGGTTGGCACAGCGGTACATTTGTCATCCTGGTATGGATCCCAGCAATAGCACTTTATGTTCTTGGTTTCCATCCCTACCTGATTCTGTGATTTTCCCCCTCAAAAGTTCTTCATCGTTTGTTCCCTCTAGATTTCTTCAGGCTTCCTTTATTGAGAGTTGTAACGAGTCACTGATTTTTGAGAGTCGAGTCGAGTCATTTTAAAGAAGTGACTTGTGTCTAGTCGAGTCACTAGGTCAAGAAAGTTAAGTTGAGTGGAGTCAAATATTTAGCTCCAGTCAATTTGAGTCTTGAATATTTGAACATTATACAGTGTGTATCAATAAAAATGCAAACAAAATACAACGGAATGAAGGATACGCCTTTTCACTTTAAAATGAGACATCAAACGTCCAAATCTGAACATTTTTGACAGAGTTATGAGTAATTTTCCAAGAGAGGTCAAATTAACCATGGGACCAAGTTTTCAATTTTAGGCATTGCCAGGACAAAGGTAGCCTAATTGCCTCTGTGTGGATATTTGCCTTGCCTACAAAAATGTATTTTGTGAGTTAACACAATTCTAAACACTTTCTTGCTATCACCTCATGCTAAAAATGTGTAGCATGTAAACATGTTTACAAACTGATAGCAAGAAAGTGTTTAGAATTTCCGCTGATAACATCAAAACAAAATTGCATTTATTTACAAAACTGTTTCTGATTATTTAAAAGTTGGCATGCATCTATTTAATTTTTAAAAGGAGGGCATAAATTTAGCCGGCATTCAGATCCAAGAGCTTTATAAGGAATCGGCCAAAGCCAATGATGAAACAACGAATTGAACAAAATATGTTGAAATCCAGTTCGTGGCTAGTATTTTGTGTGTTCCAGAACCATGAGGTGGGAGTCTGTGACACGTTGTTTGTTTGTAAGTCATTGCAAATATTTTTCGAAAAAGTAGTTTTGATTTTTGGGACTCAAGCGTCACTAGCCTTCGCTTGATTCAAGTCCAGTCTTTTGAGCGAAGGCTAGTCAAGTCAAGTCAATTTGCTCACAGTGACTCGAGTCGAGACAAGTCATTTACCCTTGCCAGACTGAAGTCGAATCGAGTCACTAAAAATTTCATTAACAGAAAGAATTAAAATATACTCATGTCTCACTAAATAAGTAGATCAGATTCTGAATAAATATAAGACATGGATTTTACATTTTCCTTTTGCTCCATGCCAGGTTGTTAAAGATGCAGAGCATGATCTTGAGATTGCCAAGTTGGAGGCTGAGAAGACCAGAGAACGATTGGCCAATGTGAAACTACAGATCAGAGAGCAGCAGAAGACGGACAGAGGTATGGATATACTACATCAGCTGATAATATATTGAACTGAATGCCACAAGGCCATCCGTCAAGTGACTTATTGATGTAGATGCACTACGTTCTGTATGTCTCACAATTTCAATGGATGATGGAGCCCTCTTGGTCAACCTTTTTGTCCCCTTCGGGACATATTACATAGGCAACAAATGTCATTACCAATGTCTATTTGTTCAACACCATGACCAATGTGACTGTTCCCAAGCCAGTTTCAGATGCACATCCTGCAGCCGATTTCACGAAACGTAATGCAATGGCGCAACTCTGCTTGCGCCACAATTTATTAAGTAAGTTGCGCAACATTTCACGCTGTGCATCATTTCACTTATGACACATTTCACCAAAGT
>CM057137.1:10078514-10140514 GCA_029964075.1 Patiria pectinifera | reverse complement strand
AGTGTTATGGCCTGTGTTTCTACCGTTGAAACACTCCAATAACGCTGGTGAAAGAGATTACAACTACGTTTGCAATTATTTTAATGTGCCATTTCCATCAACTCTTCATCGACTTTTCTTTGAAATTATGATTGAAATAAAATGACATTTTGTGAAAAATCATTACAAAATCAAATTTTGTGGGACGATTGTAAGAAAATCGGAAATTTCATTGGAAAATTTTAAGTCGGATTTCCCATTAACATTGGAAAAGTTTCATCTCTGTAAAATGATTGCGCTAGTTACGCCATAATTTATGGCACAAGTCGCGGACTTATGCACTATCCGACTTTGGTGAAATGTGTCATAAGTGAAATGATGCACAGCGTGAAATGTTGCGCAACTTACGCAATAAATTGTGGCGCAAGCAGAGTTGCGCCATTGCATTACGTTTCGTGAAATCGGCTGCAGGATGTGCATCTGAAACTGGCTTGGGAACAGTCACATTGGTCATGGTGTTGAACAAATAGACATTGGTAATGACATTTGTTGCCTATGTAATATGTCCCGAAGGGGACAAAAAGGTTGACCAAGAGGGCTCCATCATCCATTGAAATTGTGAGACATACAGAACGTAGTGCATCTACATCAATAAGTCACTTGACGGATGGCCTTGTGGCATTCAGTTCAATATATTATCAGCTGATGTAGTATCTCCATACCTCTGTCCGTCTTCTGCTGCTCTCTGATCTGTAGTTTCACATTGGCCAATCGTTCTCTGGTCTTCTCAGCCTCCAACTTGGCAATCTCAAGATCATGCTCTGCATCTTTAACAACCTGGCATGGAGCAAAAGGAAAATGTAAAATCCATGTCTTATATTTATTCAGAATCTGATTTACTTATTTAGTGAGACATGAGTATATTTTAATTCTTTCTGTTAATGAAATTTTTAGTGACTCGATTCGACTTCAGTCTGGCAAGGGTAAATGACTTGTCTCGACTCGAGTCACTGTGAGCAAATTGACTTGACTTGACTAGCCTTCGCTCAAAAGACTGGACTTGAATCAAGCGAAGGCTAGTGACGCTTGAGTCCCAAAAATCAAAACTACTTTTTCGAAAAATATTTGCAATGACTTACAAACAAACAACGTGTCACAGACTCCCACCTCATGGTTCTGGAACACACAAAATACTAGCCACGAACTGGATTTCAACATATTTTGTTCAATTCGTTGTTTCATCATTGGCTTTGGCCGATTCCTTATAAAGCTCTTGGATCTGAATGCCGGCTAAATTTATGCCCTCCTTTTAAAAATTAAATAGATGCATGCCAACTTTTAAATAATCAGAAACAGTTTTGTAAATAAATGCAATTTTGTTTTGCGGAAATTCTAAACACTTTCTTGCTATCAGTTTGTAAACATGTTTACATGCTAAACATTTTTAGCATGAGGTGATAGCAAGAAATGTGTTTAGAATTGTGTTAACTCACAAAATACATTTTTGTAGGCAAGGCAAATATCCACACAGAGGCAATTAGGCTACCTTTGTCCTGGCAATGCCTAAAATTGAAAACTTGGTCCCACGGTCAATTTGACCTCTCTTGGAAAATTACTCATAACTCTGTCAAAAATGTTCAGATTTGGACGTTTGATGTCTCATTTTAAAGTGAAAAGGCGTATCCTTCATTCCGTTGTATTTTGTTTGCATTTTTATTGATACACACTGTATAATGTTCAAATATTCGAGACTCAAATTGACTGGAGCTAAATATTTGACTCCACTCGACTCGACTTTGACTCGACTAGACACGAGTCACTTCTTTAAATTGACTCGACTCAACTTGAGTCTCAAAAATCAGTGACTCGTTACAACTTTCAATAAAGGAAGCCTGAAGAAATCTAGAGGGAGCAAACGATGAAGAACTTTTGAGGGGGAAAATCACAGAATCAGGTAGGGATTGAAACCAAGAACATAAAGTGCTATTGCTGGGATCCATACCAGGATGACAAATGTACCACTGTGCCAACCTGACTTTACTTGGTACCTATAAACTGATGACAGTGGGCCACAGCGGATCCACGTTGATAAAAACTGAAGGCTGCTGTGCAGCCCTTATGTCTTTTGACTGCCTGCATTTTAATCAACCTGGATTGGCCTCTGATGGGCATTTACATTTGTTTGCATATTGGATTTTCTGCAATGACCAGGACCACCATGTGTGGGAATGTGTCCAGCCACCTCCCTATTCCCCTCAACAATATTGTAATCATTTCACACCTGCAAGGTGATATCTGTCTTCACATTCTGAGCGGTGCATTTGTCATGTTCTGTGATACGCTTGTTCAGCTCACAGTAAGCCTTGTTGAGTTGCAGCTGTCTCGTATCATGGTCTTTCTGTGCCTCAGCAAGTTGGTTCTCTAACCTGAATATGACAAATTGAAACCACAATAATGCAAGCAATTATGACACAAAATGGAATGTCTAGTCTGTCTACACCTCAATATATTGAACAAATAGAGACACAGCCTGTTCAAATTTGTTAAAATACACTGCGCAACAAGATGAAGTCTGGTTTCCAGGAACCAACTTTTGGTGTTGTTCAGTGAGAAACAACTAGCTAGGTAGTTCTCCAGTGTTGGGTGAGCACCATGTTCTCAAAAGAAGTGTTCCAAATGTAACAAACATGAATGTTCTTACTGTTGAGATTGAGAATCTATAACCAGTTGACAGTGACAGGAATCAGAGTTTAAAAATGGCCTTTCAAAAGTGGAGGATAATAGCTGAAAATGTATATAAGCAGAATTGTGAAACTTGTGGAGGCTTTTTGGCACATCAGCCTGAGCAACTGATAGAATGTTAGGATTTACTCTAGAAGTCATGACCCAATACTGGTAAACTGGCAGTTTGGTGATATAATCCAAATATGCATTAGCCTGGCTTTGGCTTCATAATTTTTTATGTCCCCGACTTGATTGGGGGGAGGGGAGAGGGGAGGGGACCTCTGGCCCAATGTGGTGTTCTCCACCAGGATCATCAAATCTTAATGTTAAAATGAGATCGGGGGAGGAGTATTTACATTTCAGTTTAACAGTTTTACTATTCATAAGATGGAATTTGCGTCGGGTGATGTAAATTTATTATTAGGTTTTGCCCTTCACCGACATTTAAACACTGCATACTCAGTGAGTTACCAGCCAACCGTTGGAATCCCGACCAGCCAACCGATCCCGCAGCTCGGTGGTGGAGAGTTAAGACATCTGCCCTAGAAAGCAGGAGGTCGTAGGTTTGAGTCCCACCCGAGTGATTTTTTCTCACTTTCACTCGGGAGGTAACACATTGAGTAAACAGTGTTTATACGTCAGCGAAGGGCAAAACTTAATAATAAATTAACAGTTTCAATTATTCCTAAGCCAGATATGAAGACCAAATTCTAAATAAAAACTCCTTACTTTGCCATCTCTGCCTCTCTCCTCTTCCGCTCTTCTTCCTTGCGCTGTTCTCGTTGTGTTTCCATCTTGGTAATCATGGTGTCAGTCAAAGTGATGTCCCACTCTTGCAAGAGCACAGTCAGTGGCTCATGAGCTGCCACCTGCTCAGGCGTGGCACCATCACTAGCATAGAGGCGAGGGTCTGCACCATTCTGGAGGAGAACCTGAGCAGCTGTTAGGTGACCAGCAAATGCAGCCCTGAGGTGAGACAAAATATAGACTGCTGCCTAAACAACAGCCACATGAAGATGCTCAACTCTCCCTCAATAAACAGTGCAAAACCAACCTTTTGCTCAACAGAATTCAGAAACTGGGCTGAGTGAGGCCATGTAAAGAAGATTTTTGTTCTTTTGGAAGGCCATTTTGTTGACATTCGAAGCCATTTTTTCTATTATGAATTTCATCCTTTAAATATCACGTAATTTCCAATCTGATTTGAAAAAAAAAAATAACAAAATTTTTCTCTATCTGAAAGAATATATACATTATGTTGACACATCACAAATAAAATGGATATTTTGGACCGCATTCCATGCGTCGTCACCAGCTCATTAAATGTTCAAAGAGAGGTCATGCACGGAATGCCATCTATACAGTGCACACCAAATGAATGGCTTTGCATTTGCAGTGCGCTGAGGACTGACTAATTATTTGCAGTCGGCAGGTCAGCCAGCGGTGTGGTGGGGTTCGACAGGTAGGAGTTGTTCCATGCTAGCCGTGTGTATATCATTACTATGGTACGCGCAGTGAACTGTGCATCACCAGTGACACAACCTAACTCCCAGCTATAACATCACATTTTTGGCCCATGCCCCGACGAATACTTTTAGACAAATGACAAATTTGATTCATTTTTTTTGCAATTATCCAGTCAAAAAAGTATTTACCCTTTTATTTTAATAATGTCTTCAGCTACAAATACCTGCAAAATGACACAACTGTCATTTCACATTCTGCATCCACTTTAATGTAATGACATGGGAAGGACATATGTTTTACCTACATGTACATGCTGCATACCTGCATTAGTTCACAATGGCAAGAACAAAGGAATGTCAGACAATTCGACCACTGAGACAACTTGACTTGGGACAGCTTGACTGTTGCGACAACTCGACTGTTGAGACAACATAATCACATTTCATTATCCGAAACCTACCCGATCTCAATATGTCATGTATGGTTGCCCATCCCAAGTGCCAATGAATGGGATAGCGCCATCATTCTCCTCAAATAAGCCAACCCCGTCCAGCAACCTCAGCCCAATCAACCCGGCCCAATCCGACCGAGCCTAGCATGCTACCCCAAACCCGTACCCCACTACCCGCGGCTGGACTCACAGCAACAAAATCCCAACGGCAAAAAAAAAACAAACTTGGCGTCTTCCAATCCCTCGCCCCCAAGAGATTGGAAAACCCCGGCATAATGGGAGTCCCGGCCGAGCCAAACTCAATTGTATCCCGTCAAGCAACCCCAACCCAATTATCAAACCATCCCGGGTAGGGCCTTACTAAAAATATTCCCTACTATCCCCCGAAAAATTGCGAGTCGACTTGTCTCAACTGGCGACTTGTCTCAACGGATGACTTGTCTTTCCATTTAACGCACATATGGTCGAGTTGTCTCAACGGTCGAGTTTTCTCAACGGTCGAGCTGTCCCGAGTCGAGTTGTCTCAACGGTCGAGCTGTCCCGAGTCGAGTTGTCTCAACGGTTGAGTTGTCTGACCCATGAACAAAGCCACCCAGTCTCAAGTCAAGCTATTCAAATATTAAAACTGTGACCCAACAAGGCCTTCCTTTTTTTATTTGTCATCCCTAAAAACTGACAAGTGATGTGACTTGTGACTGACATGCTTAAAACTCTAGTACCCTGTGTCACAGTTGGGATTACCTGTACAACGGAGTGCGCTCAAACTGTCCCCTTGAATTGACATCAGCCCCTCTCTCTATTAGCAGTTTGATGGTGTCAGCATGACCCCCACTGGCTGCCTCCGACAAGGGTGTGTTACTATTGGCATCTTCACAGTCAATCATCTCGAGTTGGTGTTTGGCCTTGAGGGCCAGGCCCATGGGGTCTGTGCCTATGCCCTGCTTGACGTCATCATTCTCAACCTCAAGAATGAAAAATGGGGATTTGGCAAAATGAAACACCACAAGCAAATTAAGTGCAATTGTAATCAACCCTGTTGGAGATGAGCAGTATTCATCTTTCAAAGGAAATTGTTCAAGAAAGTTTAGAAAAATGTTTTTACAACGTAGCTACCAATTTTATATCTTTAGTTTTTTGTTTTTTTATTCTAAAGGAAGCGAACCTACATAAATGCGCATGTAAGCTGCATTGAATATCCCTTACTGCCACAATACATGTACATGTGATATTGTGGGCTAGGCAATTGTAAAGTGTGCACAATTTAAACACAAGAGTTGACATTACCATTTGGTTCATAACTTTGGGTTGCAAAAGCGACCTGAACAGTCCACACACTTAAAGCCCATCACAAAGTTAGAATCAGATATCACTGACCTCCTTAAGTACCATGAGTATCTCATCATTCTCTCCATCAAAGGCTGCCTCCAAGAATCGCTTGATCCTCTGTTGACGTAGCTTCCTCCTTTGTCTCTCCTCCATCTCCTTCCGGTGTTCCTCCTCTGCCCTCTCCTGCTCTCTTTTCACCATGGCAACAAAGGCCTACAGGATTAGAATCAAGCATTTTTGAATTCTGAGACTTTTGCCAGTCACACTGTCCCATGACAGTCTGTCGCTGACAAAAGGAACAAAGTCTGCATGTTTGGAATAGGCAAAAACAGGCATTTGCCACAGATTTGCCACTTTCTGTGTTTCAACAACAAAGGTGGCTAAAACAGCCTGCTCATTTTAAAATACACGTCTCTGACTTAAAACTTAAAAATGAACATATTTCTGAAAGATTCATAAATAAGAATCAAACTTAATAGAATGGCAACCCAGAAACAAGTGCTATGCAAATTAGCTGAGAATCACTCACACGATTGAGCTGATAACTGTTATTGCAAAACTAGTCCGAAAATTTGGGACCCTCAATACTGTGTATGAGCATGGAGCTATAGTTCCATGGTAGAGTATAGCTCCATGGTATGAGAGTCCCAAATACTTAAGGTGTTAAAAACATGCAATACAAGAGGCTGGCACCTAATAGAACCAGTCCAACAACCCTTCAGCACTGTATCAATCAACTGTGCCAAAAGAAACATGGCATGTCTGGTATTAGTCTCTTTTTCTACTCATTTCTGCATGGTCAGCCACCAGACTAATGGCAATGAATGAAGATCAGAAGTCAGTCTTTTCAAACAGTTGGACCACGGTTGGACATGTACCAGTCTAATCTTTAGCCTCATTTTGAAATCACTTGACTTCCCTCTCATGTGCAAAATATTGAAGAAAAGACTTCAAAACTGGAGTTGCGTCTTCAAACTTAATTGGTTGGTGACATTTACAGAGGACCTTTTTTTTAACCCTATGAAATTTTTGGAGAATTTTGCTGGCTAAAGAGTGAGTACGTACAGCTGGCCTGATTTAGTTTTGCATGTTTTTTCAGTACTGGAGGTCCCAGTTGTGTTGCAAAACTTGATACTCAATGAAAACTGAGAAATTAAATGAGTGCACATGTACATGCATATCTTCAATGCAGAAGACAGAGATATGGAAGGACACAAATGCTCAAATGCAATTTACATTGTACCATACATGCAGTGGTGCTCAATGACACTGTATTAGGGTTTATGCACAATCAGAAAACTAGTTGTGACATGATATAGGGCGAACGGTAATTTGCACAATTAAAAAGCATATACATGTACACATGGAGTTCAAAGGACTCTTGTGAGTATTCGCACAGAATGTCACATTTTTTTAGAATTAGAATCCACATGTTTATTTATTTATTTAATGTTTATTTATTTATTTATTGCTTATTTATTGTATAGTGTTCAAATATTTGTGACTCAAATTGATTTGAGCTAATATATAATTACTTGACTCAACTTGACTACACACTGTGACTCGACTCGACCTTCGCTTGACCTAATGACACCACTCGACACAAGTCACTTCTTTAAATTAACCTGACTCGACTCGAGTCACAAAAATCAGGGACTTGTTACAACTCTGCCATTGAATCCTACATGTAACTACCTCTTTCTCTAGTTTCTCCATCATGGCTTCATACTCTTCCTTCTCTCGTCTCAGCTTCATAAGATGACCCTTCCCCAGAAACCGGCGCACCCATTTCTGGATGACCACAGCAGCCAGTGTCTCCTTTGATGGTGGTTTGGGCTTTGATGGAGCATTGTCTTTCTTGGCACCAGCTTTTGGTGTGGAGGCAGCTTTGCCGCCAGGCCGGTTTGGTGTCTTAGCTCCAGCTAATGAAATCAAAAGAGGGCACTTTATTGGATGCCTGGATGCACGGATGCGGAGTAGGCATGAAGTAAATTTTAATCAATAGAGGGCGCTATAAAAAACCGACTGCCCATCCACGCAGCAATGGATGTGCGGATTATGGAGTGCCTGTATTCTATTTCTATAGTTGTACCCGGGCGGTAGTTGTTTAGCACCCTTCTTTACTAATATAATTACTTTAGCCGTTTTGAGCACTTTTGTCATGTTTGTTGCTAAAACGAAAAAAATGCACAAATTACAAATGCATATAGGCTACCAACCATGTTTGCCTACCTTTAACTTAAGTTTAACAACATGTTATCGCAATTGTTAACTTAAGCACTGGCATTGCCATTGTCAAGCATTGTTAAGCATTGCCATTGCATTACCAAGGCAAAGGCTAGCCCGACTGCGTCTGGCAGTACAGTACTATCGCAAGCTCTGTATAGTACAGAGCTTACGATAGTACTGTACGGCCAGACGCAGTCGGGTTAGGCAAAGGCCTATTGTCTTGCATTTATTTATGATCTACCTTTTACTGGTGTAACTTTCTTCGTTGGAGTTGACTTGGTGGTTGACTTGGAGGCAGTTGGTTTTCCAGCAGGCTTCGCAGCTGGCTTTTTAGGTGGCATTTTAGTTTACAAAGTCGAAACGAGTCAACCCGGGAGGCGGGAGACGCGCCGCACCGAAAACTCTCCGTGTCGCCGGCCGCTTCGCGCTATACCGTACCGGCCGGGTGACCGTAAGGTAAATGACAAAATTCTGCTAGACTACAAAAATCTGCTAGATTTAACAAAAAATCTGCACGAAATACATTATAAATACTTAAACTCACCATGGAGGAACTCACGTGCAGGTGTTATAAAATTTCCTTAAATAACAGAAACAAAACTGATTAATTTCCTTTAAAAAGGTTAAATTAAAGTTAATTTTATGCAAATGCCGATGCGCATGTGGTACGTATTGTAGCTATAATCTGTAAGTGTATATATTTTTCAATTCTGCCATTTTTTCTGTCAGATTACCAGTTTTACAGAATTCTAGAAATCTGTTGAAAAAATATAATTCTGCTAAATTTTCTGTCAAACTATTTTTTCCCCTTCAAAACAAAATTATGTCAGTTAAATTTAGCCGAAATTCGGCTAAATCGGTCATCCTGTCGAGTCTCGTCTGTAGCGCATAGCGTGGCTAGCAACGTCTGTCAAGGTGTTGCTTAGAATATTGTCATCAACAAAAGACACTTCTTTAGTAAAACGATAATTATAAGAGGTGGTTCGCAGATCAAGGTTCCGGGAAGTATTTAAAATAAATTCAAAGAAAGACATTCAACAGCTACAATATTCTTACAGGCACTTTAAACGCTATTAAACGAGAACATGAATTTTATTCAGGGTGAGCAATTTTCATCGCACATGGTGTTGGTATCCCACCTGTATCCCATAATCCCTTTTCCCAAGATGTCAGCCTCCGCAAGTCTGAACAGATGGTTGTAGAACTAGAACTTAGTTTGGACAACTTTTGAAGTTTACACGGAAACAAGGTAGCAACAGTTCAATGAACAATGTTTTCTGACCGTATTGGCTAAATTCTGGCCTTTTTTGAGTTGTCAACATAGGCCTAGCATGGCCATTGCTCACTAGTTACAAACGCCATTTTACCTTGTCCGGTAATGTTATTTAAACGAGTTGAACACTTGCCAAATTTGCGCATCATTTTTTATTTGTTCAACAAGGTGACTGTTTATTAAACTAAGTTAAAGCATAAATCAACTATGATAGTATGAACGCAGTCAGAATGTGAAAGTAAATTTGGTAACAAGTGCTACCGTTGTCAAAAAATGGGTAATCCTTACTTTTAAGTTTTAGGACACCTCTATTTTTTACGAGTTCTGTTCAAAACTGACTTTTGCAGATGACTGTCCAGTACCAAAGTGACTTTTTGCAGGCTAAAGCACTCTTTTTTCTTCATATACACTCATGTTAGTTGTAATTTTGAAAGTACTTTCAAAGAAAATGTGACTTTCCTACCTTTTTTGCAGTCAGGCGTGCATGTGTAGTTTTCACAACACGAAAAAGTGCTACATAATGAAAGCCCGATGCTGATTGGCTGCTGAAAAAAATAAACAAGATGTTTATTTTTTATCAGCCAATCAGCATCAAGCTTTCATTTGCAATAAAATTGCATCGAGCTTTCACGTTTGCCATCTTGGTTTTTGAGTTTGTTTTCTGGTTGTCATCGTCTTTTTTACCCCTCAATTTCCCTCTAAAATCAAAGCCCTCTTTCCACAAAATTAAACCTACTGTACTGGAAGTTCAAGAAAGTGTCATTGCTAATTGGTCAGATGTGTCAAGAAATATCAGAATGTCAATTTTGAGTGTCATTTACTAAAAATTTAGTCAACTGTTTTGGTGAGTCTTTCCCTTCCTATATAGGAACGGGGTTCTAAAAGTAAGGATTACCAAAAATGGGTAAGCCTTAGCTTTTAACATTCGGACATGGTCTGGCGATAGTTAGTAGGATCCAACTTTTTCCTTGACCCAAAACCAAACATTGCCCAACAAAACATCATTTCACCCTCAAAATGACCTACAAAGTACTAGATACGCCACCTGAGGTACAGAGTCCGAGACTTGGACCCAACTTATTGCCTTTAACATTCGGACATGGTCTGGCGATCGCCAGACCATGTCTGACTCTGAATGTTAAAAAGGCGATAAGTTGGGTCCAAGTTACTCGGGCTAAGGTACAAGTAGACATCGATGATTAAGATGGTTGTACTTAAATTTTATACTTACGATTCGATGAAAGTGAAATTTCCTGTTCAATTCCAGAGCTCCTCGTGATTGTGAACACGTTAAATTTCGACTCGCGTTAATATTTGAACGTCGGATGTGGTCTTCATGCCCAGCGACATTCGAGGGTCCTCGTATCTCAAGTGCGATTCCGCACCAAGCGCGATGCATCGATTATGATAAGGAGTAGACTGGATCACGTTTGTAAACACAAGTGCATTTCGAACGGTAAAAGGGAGTCAGGAACTAGCTTGAACTGGTTTCGGCCCATAAAAAGCTGCCCTAGTTCCCGACTCCCTATTATCGTTCAAAAGGCACTGGTGTTTACAAATGAGATCCAGTCTACTCATTATCATTATGGATGCATCGCGCTCGGTACGGTAACGGAATCGCACTCGGGATACGGGGGCATGAAGACCACATCTCATCTTTCAAACATTAACACGAGTCAGAAATTTAACAAGTTCTTGATCGCGAGGGGAGCTCTCGAAACTGAACGGGAAATTTCACTTTTCATCCGGATCGTAAGTAAACTTAAGTACAACTATCTTAATTATCGATGTCTACTTGTACCTCAGGTGGCGTATCTAGTAATTTGTAGGCAATTTTGAGGGTGAAATCTGATGTTTTTGTCGGTAAATCTTGGGTTTTTGGGTCAAGGACAAAATTGTGTTGCTCAGCATATACGGATTAGCTTGGACCCTACTATCATCAGACCATGTTCGAATGTTAAAAAGGCGATAAGTTGGGTCCAAGCTACTCGGACTATATACATGTACATGTAAATTTAAAAAGACTCACCAAAACAGCTGACTAAATAACACTCAAATTGACATTCTGATATTTCTTGACACATTTGATAAGTTGGCTATGAAAAAAGACTGCTTCAGCCCGCAAAAGTCTCTTTGGTACTGGACAGTCATCTGCAAAAGTCAGTTTTGAACAGAACTCATAAAATAGAGATGTCCTAAAGATAAGGATAATTACCAAAAAATGGTTGTGAGTACATCATGTACATATGTAGATATCTGATATAGTGATAGGCATTACGGAGCTAGGCCTAGTCTAGTCCCACTAACTGGGGCGCTAAAACTCCTTTTTTGACATTTGGGAAGTTGGTCTGTCGTACTAGCGTCCTTATAAGGAAGTATTGTCAGTGTTGCAATTTCTGAAAGTCACGCAAAATACTTGACAAAAATACCTTTGAAAGCACCTACTGGCTTCTCCACATGTCAAAGACAAAGTAATGGGGCTTCAATGATACTCACGATTATTTTTTGGGTTGCAAATATCCGTGAAATTCATTGGTCATTTATTGGTCGGTCATTTATTTGCGAAAAAGGATAGCACAGAATCGTTCGATCAGGAAATTTCTGAAAGGTTGTTCAGTGGTGTGACAAAAACCACTTAGAGATTAATACAAAGAAAACAAAGGATATGGTTTTTGATTTTCGTAGGAACAAAACATACATCCCAGCCACTGAGATCAAAGGAGAACCTCTTGAGAGAGTAACTGAGTTTAAATACTTAGCAGTTGAGATTGACTATCAGTTGCTTTTTGATAAATGTGGTAAATCAAAGTGCAATAAGTTTAATAAGCAGTGGCTTTTGTTTTTAAGGAAACTGAATTCATTCCATGTGGATAATACCATTTTACAAATGTTTTACAAGTCTGCCTTGCAAAGTATTATTACACACTGTCTTATATTACTAACAGCTATAATAGGGCGACAGATTTTGCTAACTCCGTCCACAATAGGGCGACACACCTTATTAAGGCGACACATAACTGTCGCCCTTTTGTGAAAACGACCCTTAGGACAAGGAATTTTGCTGTCGCAAACCATCTAGATCGGTTCCTCATGGTCCAATTAGTAAAAATACTAAATTTCGTGGAAAAAAGATAAGGTAAACTTGGGTTAGGTGACAGTTTAGGTTTGTGCACAAGTCTATGGGAAAGTCGCCCTATTGCAGCAAAAACAGTTATTATTATACATGTATGTGTCTTTGGAAACATGTGAGCACTGGTCTAAATTGAATAGGGTAGTTAAGCAAGCGAACAACATACATGTAATATGGTACTGATCAATCAATGGTTGACAACAAGTCTCTGATGCTGAACAAGATATAAAATTATTATGTCAGATGAAACTCACCCTTTGTATGGGAAAATTCACTAGAAGTGCAAGGAGTAATCGTCTTTTACAGCGGAGGATTAGAACTAAGCAGTACGCCAATATATTTGTCCCTTCAGCTGTTCAAATTTTTTAACGTGCAGTTGAAATGATGATTATTATTTTATACAATATTTACAGAGACCAACACAGGATTTAAATTGTACCCACATGGAATTTTAAAGGGGCTTTTTTTAGGTTTTGTGCAGTATTTGTATCTTTTAATCCCAACACAATTGATGGGATTGAAATAGTGAATATGAAGGGTCCTTATAATTACACGAACATTTGTTCAAGTAGCTTATAACACAGGATTTTAATTTGAAATCACATGGAATTTTAAACGGGCCTTTTGTTTTAGGTTATGTGCAGTAATTTATCTGTATTGAATTTTAATAACTTTTTTTTTCTCTTCTTAGTGAAGTACATGTATTGTGATTTTTGTGTAATATTATTTGTAGTTTTGTAATTTGTCCTTTGTTTCATTAACGTGTTTAAATGTAACAGGCCAATGGAATTTTTCGTCAGGGATAATTAAGTCAAATTGAATTGAATTGAATTGAAATTCAACCACTAGCACAGACATCAATAACGTTATGGATGTGATCTATGATCTACCAATGCACTGTCTATGCACATACACCATCCATGTACATACATACATGGGATGCACTTACATGTATGACTGTTTCATGACAAGGCGCGGTACAGGAGTACAGTTGTAGGTGTATCCCCCAATCAGCATGCAGAGTTTGTTTTTTGACACAGGTCACGGTCGTGTCCCGGCCCCTGCTTCACGTACTCGTTTGTGTGTACAGTACGTGCATTATAGACAAAGCGTTGGTAAATCACAGCCATAACGTTATTGAATGATCGCTGTATGATATCTGTGCTATAGTGGTTGAATTTCACGGATTTTCAACCCAAAAAGTAATCGTGAGTATCATTGAAGGCCCATTACCTTGTCTTTGACACGTGGAGAAGCCAGTAGGTGCTTTCAAAGGTATTACATATACATGTATTGTCAAGTATTTTTCGTGATTTTTAGAAATTGCAACATTGACAATACTTCCTTAGTGGGACGCTAGTCTGACAGACCAACATCCCAAATGTCAAAAAATGAGTTCTAGTGCCCCATTAGTGGGACTAGGCCTAGTCCAGTATTGGCAGTAAATAGGCCACATTTATGGGGCTAGACTTGAATGTTTTACAACTGTAAAATTAATACAAGTTTGTCATTTACTGGTGCCCGGAACTTTACCTATGGTTATATTCCATGATGTCTCATAAAGCCATCCCTGTAGGAAGAACTTCTTCACCCCAAAGAGTGATAAACATATGGAATTCCCTTTCACAACAGTGCGCTGAATGCAAAAACTGTAGCAGCATTCAAGAAAAGGTCGGATCCTCACTGGGAGGACTGGAGGGAAAAGATAGGATATGGGGTCACAAAGGCAATATCTTGTAAAACGGTTCGGTTCAACCATTTTCTAAAGAGATGCAATGGTGATATTGATATTGCTGGTGCACACTGAAAAAAAGATCATCTGGAACTGACCCTTCGAACATATACTGAATGCAGGCGGTCATCGACGGTTCACATCAAGTGTATATATTAGTGCTGTCCTGAATATACCGAATATTCGAGTATTCAATCACCAACCAAATATTCAAATAGCTTTTTGCCGGTTGGAATGTTTGAAAATTTAAAAAAAAATATGCTTATACTAACACGACCATAAGATGTTATTTTGTTGTAAAGTTGTGGCGCTTTATTGTCAAGTGGCGCATACATTTGCATGTTGTCAACGGTAACTTTTTGGTCGATGGCATTTGTTTGATCCCATCCTTTTCGCAGGTTAAAGCCCTCGACAGTTATAGTATACAAGATGTACTGCCCAACACTCCCGATCGGCCCATATTGATGGCCACACACATATTTAACTTGTGTGCTCTGCACACAACTTTTGACCCGCGTGGCTGTTTTGAAATTGAATATTCGGTCAAACGCAGTTTCAAGTAATCGCATGTATACTTAATTTTTTAAAAATGGACAGCCCTAAAATGTATGTGCAACAATCATGGGGTCAAAAAACCAATGTTGGTGAGTTAACAGTAAACTTTTCCAAACAGTGTCAGTCCGATGTCCTAAAAGTCATTGTGCCTGAATTAAAACAAGATATCGATCAGGAAGGAGAGATGTTTGTGTGAGAAAATGAAGTCCTGGCTGGGTGCAAGTATACATTTTGTGCGAAAGTAAAAAGCAAATGGGTGCATTGTAGTTCTAGAAGTATCCCCAGTATTGGTACCCAGCAAGTACATTATTCAATTTCTGAGCTTTTATTCAGCAGTTTACTTCCATTACTCTTGAAGGCTTTCTGAGTATTGATTTGAATGGCATCATCTACTGTTTCAACGTGTGATGACGTGGGTACTGGGCAGGAACGCCGGGATTTCTGCAACTTTGAAAACTATGCCCTCCCTGGTGCAGTTCTGGCATCTTTCAATGAGCTGAGGCACAGTAATGATCTGATTGATGTTGTGCTTATTGCAGAAGATAAAGAAATCCCATGTCACAGGTACAATGTAGTTCCATAATTTACAATGTATATCACAATTATTTGTTGTCATCTTAACCCTAAAAGGGCCGGGAGCCTCATCGTGTACCGTGACACCCTTGAAAAACTTTTTTTCTTGAACATAAAGAGGAACAAAATGCATTAATTCAATTATAGTAGTAGACAAAACAAAAAACATTCTGCCATCCTTTTGGTTTAAAAATGACATACCTTTATACAAATAAATCTGTGAAATACTTTTGGAAAAATGAAATTCAAACTTATATATGTTCACAAAACATTTGTGGTTGATCATTTCTCTCATTATTTCTCCACTCATTAATTTACTGAATCTCAGAATTGTTTTAGCAGCTAGTAGTCCCTACTTCAAGGCCATGTTTACTCGCAATGTGGAGGAAAGGAGCCAACAGAAAGTGACTCTCAGGGATGTCAATCCTATCATGCTACAGATGATAATTGATTATGTTTATACATCACAGGTAAGATATCACTGATGTACTATAAAGAAGAAAGGGTGTATACGTGTGTATGTGCATGTTTATGGTGTAAATCGAGGACACACATGTTCATCGAGTAATTGAGGACAGGATTCGAATTGAGGACGACCTCGATTAGAAAACGTGTACAAAACCAATGGGAGCTGTTGCAAAAAAGAGTATAAACAAAAGTTTGATGATGGGGAACAATAGAAAATCCTCAATTTACACCATAAACAAACCTGCTTGTTTATGGGTTTGTTTATGGTGTAAATCGAGGACACAATCAAGTCATCCAGTAATTGAGGACAGCATGGAGTCAAATCGCAGACAACCTTGATTAGAAAACCTGTGAGAGCTGTTGCAAAAAAGAGTATAAACAAAGGAATGAAAAAGAGGAACAGTAGGAAATCCTTTATTTACACCATAAACAAACATGCTAGTGTTGACTGCAAAGCGGTCAACATATCTAGCGGGCGAGGCAAAGCCTTCTATTAAATTTTATTGGAAAGCAGTTAGCAAAAGAACAAAAGTTAACTGGTAATTTCAAGACATTGAAATTAGCCTGGTCATAACAGATCAGATTTTTGTACGCATCGCTCAAACTCCCCATTGCGAATAAAAAGCTTCCTCTATCAGGCTTGATTCATTCTAGGGCAATCAAGCTACATGTACCTGTCTGCCTGTAAAGTAATGGCAGCTGGGACCTACCTTCCGAAAGCATACAGAATCCTTCAACACCTACTGGTTGATTTTGACAGATTTTGGAGGGGTTGAGTTTTGAACCCAGACTGCTAGTTAATAAAATATTCCAAATTATTTGGAGCCATGATTCTCCTAGAAGAGAATATCTCATGAATATATTCCTTTTTATACAACACCTGAATAAATCCCCGTCATCTGATTGGTGGATCGTTGATCACATGTCATTGAATTATTCGTCCCAACGCACGGCGCGCAGCGCACAGTGCAATGGAAGTTCTATTGCACGGTGAATAGAACTTCCATTACACGGTATCAGTACTGCCGGTGGTGGCGCTGTGACTTGAATCTATTTCACAAAATGCGGACGTCGCGTTACGTGAGACTGAAGTGAACACCGCTTGTTCTCCTAACAGAAGATGACATATCAGAACTTGTAGGTGATGCTGATGCTGCTAACACAAAGAAGCAAATAAAATATGCTGCCAAACGATTAGACCAATTTGCAAAATATACAGGAACATCTGTTGAAGCATTACACTGATTCACAACTGAACAACTTCTTGTCGCGATTTTACTCAGGACTGAGAGGAGAAAACGCGGCACACTATATCAGATGACGAGGATTTAGTCAGGTATTGTATAAAACAAATAATGAATGTTTCACATTCTTACAATGGTAAGAATAATTTCATTCAGTGACAGATGAAATTGCCTCGTGGAATGGAACATTCCATCTGTCACCTCATGAAATTATTCTTACCATTGCACTCATTAGGCCTAACATTCATTATTTGTATACTAAAGTTGATTTTTATAATTGTTGCATAACAACAGGTGCGAATAACAACAGAAAACGTTCAGGAGCTCCTATCCACGGCCAATTTCTTTCTGATCAAGTGCCTTGTCTACGCTTGCAGCAACTTCCTCATTAGGCAAGTGGATGTGGACAACTGCATTGAGATGCACAGTTTTGCTGAGTGCCAGGGCTGTGATGAGCTCAGCCGAGCTGCTTGTGGGTTTGCAGTGCGTGAGTTTGCAGACGTATGCAAGACAGAGACATTTCTGAATGCAAGCCCACATCTGCTGAGCCAATATGCTGCCCATGAGAATCTGAACATTAGGAGTGAGGCAGAGCTGCTGCGGGCACTCCTAGAATGGCTGACCCACGGGGACCAACGGGAGGTCAAGCAACAGAACTTCCTGTCTGTCGTCAGGCATGTCCGGCTACCATTTGTTGGTCAAGAGTGTTTAGAGGAACTGAGCAAGTTGCCAGCAGTCATGAGACTGACCGGATGCAAGAAGCTATTTGCCTTAGCCATGGACTGCAGAGAGGATCGTGTGACTTCCCTGCCGGATGAATGGAAGCATCCCCGAAAGTCGTCCAATTATGCAGAGGTGCTGGTCATTATTGGGGGTGTGTGTAATAATCACAACAGATTACCAACCCGCAACAAAAGGTATTGAATCATGTGGTGTCACTTTAATACTGAGACCTTTGCATGTATTTTTAAAAATGTAAAAATCTAAACCAAAGTCGATGACAGAATGAGTGAAAAATGGTTATGTTTGCATCATGGTTGTGTAATTAAAAGAGAACCTTATTTGAAGAGAACCAAGATGTACTTGCAGACTTTCACTTGACTTGCGGCAAGCATGGCGCTGTTAGTGCTGAGTTGTAAGGTAAAAAAAAATAATACTTCTGCTTCCGGTTACCCGACCGACCCTATTTTTAGGCTGCTACCCTAAAAATTTTATTGGCAATTCCCCCCTCCCCCAAAATAATGATTGAATAAAAACCTGTTGTCTTTTCTGTCTTCACAAAATACTTCTCAACAACCCTTTTGCGTCAAAAAATGCTTGTATTAATTTGTTTTCTTACTTACATTCGCTATTTTGTTCAAAAGAAACCTCCTAATCCGTTATTTGTACAAATTCGCTTCGCGATATAACTACTTCGCAATTCGATGTCACGGTGACTATATTATCACGTGCGTAAACCTCGCTCAATGCAGCGACGACTGGTTCCTGCCGCGCCGGGCAGGGGCCAAATTAGAGTACATGATGAAAATCAGCAGTCTGTCATGGCTATGCGATCGATGGCGCTAGCATGGCTATGCATTGCAGGCACGTGCACTGTCAACTGGCGGGATTCGACATCGTAAAAATGCCAAAAAAACACCGATGGAGAAAGAACATTTTTGCAAGTTAATTCACCGAATTGATCTAGTTTGTCTGTGTATGTATTTTCCGTGTTCAAGAGTTCATTTTGAGATCGCACTACTTGTATTTGATGTAATACAATGCAGTGTGTTTCCCAAAATTTTCGACCGTAAAAACGAGGTCTGTTGGCCGTGCGCCACACATGCACAGTGCATCACACACTTCAGAGTTTTGGCCAGCTTCCCGTCTTGACTAGCGTTGTGCATATGGTGCGAACGACCTGAATTTTCCATTATTTTTTACGAATTATCGAACGTAAATATATTGACAATAATTAAGGTAGGTTGTATTCACGTTGTAAACCTTTGCATATAATTGAATACCCCATTCAATCTGCATAAAAAAAATTGACAAAAAAAAAAATTCCGACCGACCGACCCTATTTTTGAAAGGCATGTAATCGGAAGCAGAAGTATTGTTTTTTCGGCTTAATTATTTAGCCTTGCTCACCATTGACAAGGATGTAATGTAGTCACATAACAGAACTCTTAGAAGTGGTACAGTGTCATTATACCTTTTAAATTGAGCATTAGTCTGTCCACTACCAATTGAAATAATTGATTTGAGCCCACAATGACTTTGAAAGAGGTCATGTCTTTGGCTACATTTATGGCTTTGGTATTTGCTATTGGCATGGATGGTGAATATGTATAGCTGCACAATAGCTATGCCCACTTCAGAAAGGGCCTGTAATTCACAAGTTGTTGAACATGGCACATAAGTACTTTAAGTAACGCAATTACTATGGCTTGCTCTTATTCTTCTTTCAGTAACCCTGAGAGCTACTGCTGCGAAGTACCTCTGGAACTCCACAAATGGAACAAGCTAGCACCCATACCCTACATGATTCGCAATGTTGTCATGTACGATGTGGTGCGGTTCAAGAATGATGTGTACTTAACTGGAGGATTTGATGGAGAGATGCATCCTGGTGCAACAACGTCTGTCTGGGCGTACCGTACTGAAATGGACACCTGGGAACAACAGAAGGGGCTTCATGTTGCAAGGTGAAGTTATTTGCAAATGCTCTAAAACTTACTGTAATTGACTCTGTTTTGTGCATTGGTGCAAAACACACCCAAATTTCTTGGCCAATTCCCCCATAACCTTGATGACATTTTGGGAGATCTCAAGTTTTTGCTATAACTATGGAACACTAGTTACAGAATCCTTTTGCAATAAATGATGAGGCGTCCCATTTATAGTGTATCGTGATTCTTCTATTATCATACACTCTACCAATATTTATACAGAAACAGAAGTGCAAATGAACAACAAAGGGAAACTGACTAGGTGAATAATAACAGTCGAAAAGTTGAACAAAGAAATTTACCGGAGCAGTGCTTGAACCTGTGACCTCCGGATAACCGTTCCGGTGCTCTACTAACTGAGCTATCCAGCCCTATGTTGGTGGTTCCCCAATTAATCAATAATTTTATTTCAAGGGGCGCTAGTCAGAAGCCATAAACCAGGTTATGCCATACAGCCAGGGATCACGCCCAAAGTCACAATGCAATAAGAGAATGGTTCTGAAGAGAACCAGAGGTATAAACTCGACGTTCCGGTCAGTATGCTCTGACCGTCTTGGAAAATAGCAAACGGGGATCACTCAGAGAGGATACAGCTTTTTATTACAAATATTGAAATGAATCACAAAGGGAAACTGACTAGGTGAATTATGACAATTGAAAAGTTGAACAAAGAAATTGACTGGAGCGAGGCTTGAACCTGTGACCTCCGGATAACGGTTCCGGTGGTCTAACCAACTGAGCTATCCAGCCCTATATGTTGGCAGTTCCCCTATTAGTCAATATTTTACCTCAGTGAGCACCGGAACGGTTATCTGGATGTCACGGGTTCAAGCCCTGCTCCATTTAATTTCAGTATTCCACTTTTCAACAGATACAGAAGTGTAAAGTATAAGCTTTTTCCGGTGTTTACAAAATTTATTTCAATTCCTGTATACACTTTTGACCGCAACACGACCATTACATTCCTTACATTTATCAGATTTTTTATTGAAATGAGAAGTTTGTTGTCATTTTATAACCCCAAATGTTGAACCTGTAACCTGCGGACATGTGATCCAAAGACAGAATCATAGACTCTTGGACGTTTGTATACATGCACCTGCTCTTAGGTTTAGTGATAATATTGTAGGCACTGATGTACATGTAGGTAGCCTACATCATCCCTGTTCAAAATACATGTGCCCTGGATTTGTTTTAGAAGGTAATTTGATTTCCTTTTCGCAATGCACAGATACCAGCACTGCTCGTCAGTACTCGCTGGTCACATCTTCGTCATCGGTGGATATGACGGACAAAATAAACTCTCCAGTGTTGAAATGTACGAATCAAAGAATAATACCTGGACTTGCATTCAGCCAATGATAACCCCTGTTGCATTCGCAACTGCCACCGCATTCAATGGAAGGCTGTTTGTGATTGGTGGGATGACCCAGGATGATCGTGTATTTAATGGTATACAGTGCTACAATTTGGAGAGTCAAACATGGAGCATTATCACTACACTTCAAATCAAACGAAAAGGTGAGATAAGAATTCTATGGAATATGTGTGGATCAAAGACGGACGGGCAAGCCAATCCAAATTCTTACCATCTGTAGAGCTGCTGAGCAAAAAGGAACATGCTAAGTACATGTATATTGATGTGCTTTAATCAATTGGGGGCCAAAAAGAAAATTTGGTCATCTTTTTGAGGAAAAGATGGTGGTGTATGAAGTGCCTGCCTTTATTGCAACATCATTTTTTTTTGGGGGGGGGGGAGGTGGGGGAGCATGGCCCCTGTTGACCCCCCTGGATCTGCCCTTGGCTTTTAATCAGCTGAGAGTCGGAAATGTTTTTGCTAACGCTTTAGGCACTGTAGCGCCCAAAACCGCCCTGCGTATTACGCACTGAAATTGGCACAAATGAAGTATGTATGGGAATTTCATTAATGCATTGCATTTATCCCATACAGAAAGTGTTGAAAAAAGTACCCCAAAACAAAGAAGATTATGCAGCATTCATAAATACCTAAGACAATTTATGCATTCCTATTGGTCGAGAGCCCGTCACATGGCAAGTCTAAAATGGATGATAAGGACATGGCTAGCTGGTCTTAAACACTTTCCAGTGCCACATGAAATTTGGACTCCCATGAAATCCGGTGCCTTTTAACGTTTCATTGGTGGAACGTTCCTCCCGTATGCATGCGCAATGTACTACCAGTGAATCAGTATTTCATGGTCCGAAATTTAGATAACACCAGCCCAGCTGCGTTTTGCGCGACATCGCGCAGTGCGCGCGATGTCGCCAATGCCCTTATAAGGTAACGAGTTGTGGAGGGGCATTCCATATTATAGTCAGAGGAGTGTTTCGTAAAACATGAAGTAAAATTGTTGAACAAAATGGTTGGCAACGTCTAGTTTTTGACATGTTTTAACTTTTGGACCAAAAAGATTTGTATTTTTGACCGAAAAGGTATTTATGAATAGGAATAAATATGTGTTCGGTCGGTATTAAACACTCTGTTTAAGACCGCTGGGAATCTGGATAAGTGATAATTACCCATCCAGACTCCCACCAGCGTTAAACCAAGTGTTATAATACCTCCCGAACACACGTTTATTCCCTTATTGAAAGTACGTATGGCAGCCGTATTGGATCCCCAGTGTGCACTGTATGTAGTTGATCACATGACCATGAAGTTTAGTCAAAAAAGTACAGGTTTGGGCAAAGAAAGCATGTTTTTGACTCTCAAAAATGTATATTTCCATGTTTTTATATAAAAATTACCAAAATATATAAATTGCACCTATGTTTTAAATTGGTTGGCATGGCAACCATGGACAGCGCACAGAAATGGTTTTGGCGCAATGTTGACTGAGATAAAAGTTAGGACAAAGTCACCAAATTTCATATAGATTGGCCAAAGTGTTTTTTCAGCTATTGCTTTTTTTAGGGGGGGGGGGGAGGGGTCCAATTGGCCCTTGCTGTTCCTTATAGGGTTAACATAGAATCTGTTTTGACAGGCTGCAAGAGTGTCCTCTTGAATGATCTGATCTATGTCTTTGGTGGAGTGACAAGGGAGGTACAGGTTTATGATCCTGAGTGTGACAAAGCATTGAATGTGGCTCCAATGATCGCTGCTCACATGTGCACTGGTGCAACTGTTCTGAAAGGTAAGACAGGAAACTTAAATGGAGAATTTCAATTCTTTTCTTTTCTTTAATTTGGTGCTAATGAAACAAAGGATTTGTCAAAAACACTTTTGGCACTGTTGCTCGCAAGCCTAAAAAAAGGAAAATGAAGACACCAAAGAAATGTTCGGTTTTAGTTTGGGAGAAAACCCCGAGGAACAAATGTAATTATTTCCGGAAAAATCTACAGAATGAGGCTGGGATTGAAAAGCCAGTCCACGTGTTGGACTGGATGGGAATCAAGACTGGGTCCTAGGGGTGGAAGGCAATGAATATGCTGTGCCAACCTGAAAAGGGCCAGTGTGTGCTACGAGTTGAAGGAACCAGTTGTTCTGCAAGCAATAACATGGTGTGGTACTTCAATATTGTGTTTGGCCCTTCACCGATGTATTCAACTAAGTCGGTGAAATATATCAGTGAAAGGAAAACCCAATATTGAATTTACATGATCACCACAACGCAAATTCCGTCTTATGAATAGTATGGTATGGTACTATTGTGAAACTCCCTATAAAAGTACATGGATTAGGAAGATTCCCAAATTGGCTCCCATGACATGAAATACTGCAAACCCAAAATAAAGGAGACATCATTTAGGACCCAAGTGGTTAAATTTGCATCCCTCAACTCCACTCCTTCATTTGATAAGAAACCCAAATGAAAGGAATGTAGGATCATTTGCTTTTCATGCATTTTTCTTTGTTTGTTGGTTTGTTTGAAGCAACCACATTGCTCAAAATAGTAAGTAGGGTGCATAACAACTAATCTGTTGAGGTTTCAGTTCAGTGGATACTTTACAGAGAAAATGTATGCACAATTTTTGAGTCTCGTAACTGGATTCTTTTGCTTAAATATATACCAGATCCAACCTTCAAGTGTAAGGTGTGTTCTGGTAATGTCAACCCTCAGACACCTGGCATTGCTAATCTAGTGGCGGGTAAAGACACTCTTCAGGTGGTGGATTCCTTCCCTTATCTTGGGGATGTCAAAAGTCAGTCAGGTTGCTCTGACGCTACAACTGCAAGGGTACGCTCTGCCCGAAAGCACTTCCATCATCTGCTACCAGTTCTGACCAACAAGGGGATCTCCCTGCATGTCAGGGGTTATGCCTGTAATGCCTGTGTGTATAGTGTTCTCCTGTATGAGAGTGAAACCTGGCCAGTAACTGCTATTAACATCTACCGCCTTACCTGCAACGATTTGTTCAGCAAAGCTGTCAGCAAAGCTGTCAGCAAAGCTGTCGGCAAAGCTGTTGGACAGGAAATCCATGGCTGAGCTAAGGCACCAACTTAGTCTGTCTGCTGTTGACGAAGTGGTTCGTCGGGGACCCCTTCGCTGGTTTGGTCACCTCCGGCTTATGAACGAGGACAGCAGTCCACGGAATATCCTCGACTACCAGATCCCTGGCAACTACCCACATAGCCGTCCAAAGAAGAGATGGAGATAGACAACATCAACAATGACCTGAGATCAACAATGACCTGCAGATCAGTGCCAGTCTTGCATAGAACCAAGCGGAGTGGAGGAAAGCTATCCAACCAAGAGGACATGATCATCATGGAGTCCAACCGTCGAGTTCGTGGACAGATGGACTATAAACAGATGGATGGACGGATGGATGTTAAAAAGTGTACCTTGAGCACCCTCTTGAAACCCACCTTTGGCGATTGTTTACTTACTTCCGTATTATACCAATTCAGGCAGAATAATTTCACAGAGTATATTTGCCACCAGTCCTATCTTCACTTTGAGCAAGATTTCTGTCATTAAGTCGGTTGGTACTTTTGCGGGTACATGTAATTGCAAATGATCCTATGTGATGTTAAGTGATTTCAAATGTTCTGTTTTTTCCTCCATCAGGGAAGATCTACGTGGCAGGTGGGGACAATCTTCAGGACACTGTTAACAACAGGTGGGACAGTGTGGAATGCTATGACCCAGTCACTGATGAGTGGACAGTGGTGGGCACAATGCCCCTCTCTCTGTACTTACACGGACTGGTGACAGTCATACGGAATTGCTTGACCATGCACACCCCACCCAATGAGATGCTACAGCCTATTGGACCATCCATGCTGTACAGAGGTTATGGTGAGGGCAGGGTGGACTTTGACCCAAGGTAGCAGTGACTGATGCTGCCTCAAGTGGCATCATTCAGAGTCATATTTGGGAGTGTCTTGGATTGGAACACAGTCAATGCCAATTAGGACTGAGTTTGTTTGCATGTGTTTAGAATTTATAAGTGCATTTTAATGTACATGAAGTGAATGATTTTAGCTCAGAGTGCATTATCTGAGATTGATTGTCCAATTTGTTTTTGTCTGCAGTATCTGTAGGGATAACGTTTACAAATTCTTGGCTTCTACTCCGCATTCGGCCATGAACAACCCTCCTCGTGACTGCTTCATGATCATTGACAGACACCTGTACGATATCAGACTTTTGTTGGCTATACATGTACATGTAGTTCCACCAAATCCTTTGCATTTCAGCTTCTCAGCTGCAAGGATGAAGATCCCCCCCATATCCAAAAAAGTATTCTGTCTGAACGGAGAATTGTTGAAGTATTTTCATTACCTTTGAAAAATTGTTATGAATCTTGGGCAGGAGACAATTAAGACGACACTAGAGATGAAAGCCGGGATTTTGTATGTGTAAAATTTTACCCTGAGATGCAGAACCACCTCCCCCCCCCCCCGCCTGCTGTGGCCCACACACACAAATGATAACAATAAGTGCATCAATAACAAGGTGCTGCTTTAGCTTTATGTGCACCTGTCTGCAACAGTCAGACAAAAAAAAATCTGATGGGCATGCCCTCCCCCCCGCAAAAATCCTGGATCCGGAACTCTCAAAATCACTTAAGTTGCTTCTTTGGAAAATATTGAGCAAATTTCACAGCTTAAGGGCAGCTTTAGGGTTATTGTATTATTTTTCATGTGATAATATATATTTGACTGTGTGAACCTAATAAATGAGAATCACTTATGCCACTCAAATGAATTTAAATTACGCCTGATGTGTTGAAGTTTTTATGAAAGTTCAATGTCCCAGCCAAGTTCTCCTTACGATGCCGACGCTGTAAGGTCTTAACATCCGACCTACTGATGTCTGTTGCTCAATAGGACAAAAAGAAGACGCTGTATCGATGTTGGCTGTTCTAATCTTGCTCCATCACTGATTATATAACCGACATACAGATCTTTGTCATTTGATTGGTGAAACTCACATCACGTGGCATTTGTTATTGCTCCCATTCATGCCGCGGCTCAAAAAGTACTATCCGCCCATTAGAAATATTATATAACCGACATACAGATCCTTGTCATTTGATTGGTGGAACTCACATCACGTGGCATTCGTTATTGCTTCCATTCATGCCGCGGCTCAAAAAGTACTATCCGCCCATGGGGAATGGGAAATACTATTCAACAGTTAGGATCAAAATGCGGTATTTATGTGCAAAACGCATGCTGGTGAGCGCGTTCAGCGTTAACCCGTAGCGCGTAGCGCGTATTGTTCCAAAGAGCCAGCGCTACAGCGTTGGGTTCAAACATTTTCGTGAAGGGGTGGTTTGGAAGAGAGAAATACATTTTCCTCCAGTTTTGTATTGAAAAAAGTTCAAATAATTATATCAAATGACAAGGATCTATATGTCAGTTATATAAAACAAATATTGAGTGGCTTTAAATTGTGAAATGGGAGGAATATTATCGCTCGGTAAAATCTGGACTTTTCCAGTTCACTCGGCTTCGCCTCGTGAAATGGAAAAGTCCAGATTTTACCTTGGGATAATATTCCTCCCATTCCACGCTGAGCCACTCAATATTTGTATAGTATTTCTCGCTTGGATTATACAAATTCAATGAAACTTGATAGTGAGAAGTTTCACATTTTTTTAAAATGGCTGCCATTGCTTGTTATTCTAGTCTAACTCGATTACATGTAGTATACTAACACTTTATTAAAACTAAAACTATTAAAAACTAGACGGACGTTGTGTTTGTAGGTAAACAAACACCGAGCTGTTTCGGTATTTTTTTTCTGTCTTCGAATGAAAAAGATTGACGTGGCCATCGGTGGCTATCGAACCCAGAACCTTTGTGTGGGGATTCCAAGTTTTTGCCGTGTGTGCCAAGTGTGTGAAGTCGATTTATGTCAGACGTCCTAAATCCACGTGGTTCAATGTGTGCGCAGTCCTCTTTTCTTTGCGTTTGGGAACGGGTGCGCGTGCAAAGCGTACATGTACCTGTGCGCAGATGATGATAGCGGGTCGAGGATAGATTTAGGAAAGTGTGAAAGTGTACCTGTATTTAGCAACTTATTTCTGGTGTCTATATTTGAAGTAGGAAAAACGAAATGTGTTCAACTATGTTGGGAGTGAAAATACCAATAGTACTGAGCAGACGAAAAGGGAATTAAATTTAATGACATCTTGGAAAGAATTCCATATACGGACTCCAGTTATTTTCCTAGATATGACTTGAAAAGTACCAAAAGTTGTAAATCTGACGAAGAAACGGAAATTTAGGAGGGGAAAAAATCAAGATTTTCTTTAAAAATACTTTGACGTTTCCTGTCATGGCCCATAGTGGTGGAGGCTTATACAGTATGGAATTCTTTCCAGTGTTCCTAACGTGGCGCACTTGAACAAATCCCCAAAAATCCCACATTAACATTTAAGAAATTCTTTAAAGTTGTTAACTTCTGATAAATCATGATTATTCCAACTCACATACCCAACTACAAGTTTGTCACATTTACGTAAGCCGCATAAATCTGTGGCATCATGACTGTACCGCGTAGAGTGCGCGGGGACCTGGCCAGCTGTAGGGCGGCAAGGCATGCACGCGCACGCTGTTAAAATGTCAAGTTGGATAACGGTCGAGTTGTCCGACCCCGGCCCCATGGGTACAAAGCCTATGGAGAAAACAACGTGCACAATGCCTATGGAGAAAAGAACGTGTACAAACCCTATGGAGAAAAGAACGTGTACAAACCCTATGGAGAAAAGAACGTGTACAAACCCTATGGAGAAAAGAACGTGTACAAAACCTATGGAGAAAAGAACGTGTACAAACCCTATGGAGAAAAGAACGTGTACAAACCCTATGACAAAAATTGCACCTTTAATGTTACGTAACTTGACACTTGATGACGTCATGATTACGAATTTCTTCTAGGACCATCTGTGGATGGTGGTCTAAGTGTGTGCCAAGTCTGAGGTTGATGCAATTTGAGAAAGTGCCAAAGTGCCCTTGCAGAAGAAAAAACGTGTACAAACCCTATGGAGAAGAGTCGGAAAGAGAACTAGAGATGTGTTTGTGGACAAACACAAGCTGTTTCGGATATTCAAAATACTCTGTGCACGTGATGAACAATCAGTGACGTCACTAACAATGTCATCTATAACAGCACATTATACGTACATGTCAAGTTATAACCAAATCGAACATATAGGTCTGTAAATATAGGCCTATGAAGAACAAAATGCCCCTTTAAGGGACGTCACATGACATTTGATGATGACATCACATGAATTTTCATCTATAACCCATCTCGGCATTGGTACGATCACGAATTTCTTCTAGGACCATCTTTGGGTGGTAGTCTTAGTGTGTACCAGGTCTAACGTCGATCGCATAATTTACAAAAGTGCCAAAGTAGAGTGTTTTAAAACGTGTACAAACCCTATGGGGAAAAATGCATCTTTAATGTGATGTAACCCAACACCTGATGACGTCACGATCGCGCATTTCTTCTAGGACCATCTTTGGGTGGTGGTCTAAAAATGTATCAAGACTGAGGTCGATCGGATTTACGAAGGTGCCAAAGTGGAGTGTTTTAAAACGTGTACAAAACATATGGGGAAAAACGCATCTTTAATGTGACGTAACCCAACACCTGATGACGTCACGATCACGAATTTCTTCTAGGACCATCTGTGGGTGATGGTCTAAGTGTACCAAGTGTAACGTCGATCGGATTTACGAAAGTGCCGAAATGGAGCGTTTTAATACATGTACAAACCCTATGGGGAAATATACATCTTTAATGTGACGTAACCTGACATTTGATGACGTCACGATCACGAATTTCGTCTAGAACCATCTGTGGGTGGTGGTCTAAGTATGAATTAAGTTTAAAGTCGATCGGATTTACGAAGATGCCAAACTGGTGTGTTTTAAAACGTGTACAAAACATATGGGGAAAAATGCATCTTTAATTTGATGTAACCTGACACCTGATGACGTCATGATCACAAATTTCTTCTAGGACCATCTGTGGGTGGTGGTCTAAGTATGTACCAAGTCTGAAATCAATCGGATTTAAAAAAGTGGCAAAGTGGACTTGTAGAAGAAACGTGTGTTAAACCTATGGAGAAAAAGTCTGAAAAAGGAAAAAAAAAAAAAAAAAAAGAAAAAGAAAAAACTAGATGTGGTTGTAATTGAACAACCACAGAGCTGTTCCCAACTTGTTTTTGGTTGTCTGTTTGATAGTACAAAATAATGTTAAGATTTTCAAAAAGCTTAACTTTGAAAATTGAGATTATTATTTTACAGTTTTGCACTAGCTGTCGGTAAAGACCGGGAGTAAGGGTTACATGACCTTGGCATACATTTGTGCATTTATAGGTCTTTCCTGTGTAGATATTTACCATGTTTGGGATCAATCGGTCGAATAGTTTTAAAGGCAAGGGACTATAAAGAGTGCCTCATGAAATATTCATGTCATCATAATATGTAAACATGAAACTGCTAATTAATAATAATGCTACATATTTATCTTGTAATGTTGCTTAATATTAATATAAGGTGTGGAAGTATTCAAATATTTAATTCATTAGATATGCTTATTTTGCATAAATGGTTATTTGACAGGAAAACTGCAAATGTGCAAAAGAAATGACACATTTGTTTCCAAAAGTTTTAATTTTTCCAAATACACTCTTGCATAATGGTAGAGGTTGGCTGGTCTATCGATGTTCACTGGGAATTGGATTTTGTTGTTAGATGCAATCTGGTTTTGCCTGAAATTTACGAATGCATTTTGATATTGTTTTTAAGTGGCTATAGATTGTTTATATTGTAAATTGAAGATTTATTAAGGCAATACTATGACATTTTCTTGTGACGTGTTGTTAGTGTTTATAGTGTATTTCGTGTTATTCTGGGGAATTTGACAGATTTTTGATAAATCTGGCAGATTTTTAAAGTGCATTTAGCAGAATTTAGTGATGACTTTACGGTCACCTTGATCGGATTAGCTTTGTTTAACAACGGCAGACGCTTTGCCTTAGCAGCCACATGAGTGGTTGTGGTTAATTTATGACCGAGTGGGTTGGGTAGATAGTAAGAAATATTTGCAGTGCAGAGAAAAGGGGCAGATGATGCAGTACATGATGAACATGTGGTGGTTTTATTCATAGAATTATTTGCAATTTTACAATAACTGAACAATTTCTTACAGATTGTTGGGTAATTATACATACTAGTTGTTTACTTTAACAGATTACAAATGAAGGGAGAACGTATGGGTATTAGCTGATTTGGAAAATCAGATATTGGTCAGAATGACAGTCTGCATTGTTGTTTGTAAAACATGATGGCAACTATTAGGTATAAATACTCGTATCTTGCATTTTAAAATCCTTGTAATTTTAAAAAGATATTACAGAATGATTTTAGAAATAAGAAGTGGTCGGAATGGTGTAATAAAACTAGGCTTCAAAGGAATATAGAATGGTGCATTGATGATAAAGGGAGGGCTAGTTTCAATATACATGAATCAGGTGTCATTATTTGTTTGTATAATTCTTGTTACAAACGCTTGTTTTGATTGGAGTGCCTATTGATTATTTTTCTTTAAATATGTTGAAATGTATGACCATTTGAAATGAAAATTATTTAAAAAGACAGTTTGTACTTCATAAAACTTATTTTTATAGAAACGTTTGAAGCCAGTTGTGTCACAGGTTTGGGAAGGCTAAGCAGTAACTGATTAATTGAATTTTAATACAATGGAATGTTTGTGTAATTAAAGTACATATTAGTTGTAAATTACAGGCACTTAATAATGAACCAAGAAAAAGTTATTTAATGTTAAGTTGGATTATAAATGAGATTGTTTATCAGGAAATTGGAATGATATAGACTGCAGTAGAATGTTATTGTAATTGACATTGAATTTAGAGGGATTTAAATATCTACGAGAACAACACAAAGTACTGAGGATTACTGGATTAGCTTACTGGTACTGCATCAATTACAGCACTTTGTATGGTATATTTGCTGTGTTGTGAAGTGTCAATTCCCCCATAAAAATAAGAAGTTTCAATCCCATTTTGTTCAAATTGGCTCATGTTTAGTGTATGAAATTTTGAGTTTTAGCATTGTTGTCCAAAGTGTTTTCGCTCATCTACCTGTGAGATACAGTTTCATCACGATATGGCCTAAATTTTATGCCATCGTAGAACTGCCCCCCTCTACGCCAACCCCCACACACACCCATCACATCCCAACACCACTCAAAGTCCAATCCCTATCTTCTTCCCCCCTCCCCTGACTCGTAGCGTCTCCTACCTCAACCCTTATTTTTCTATCTTCCGCCATCCGTCCTTACCCACTTCTACACATCCCACCTAACCCGTATTTTAATCCCTAAATCTTGTCTACCTCATTCCCCCTACCCATACATCCTGAACCAATTCCGACCCGTACTTCCATTCCTATATACTTCCACCTCTCCCTTACCCATTGCGTATACCCACCTCTATACATCCCCAACCCAATTTGTACTTAAATCCCCATATCTCCTTGTCCCTGACCCCCTTGTAATCCCAATCGCTACACCCATGTTTATCCTGCCCTATCCGTCTCTCCGTATTTGTCCCCCCCCCCCTACAAATGCCTGTACCACCTAATAAACCTAGTATTCCAACCCCTGTACCCCAACTTTGCCTACTCCATACCACCCCATTGTATGTTCGCTAGTCATCCCCATCATCCCACCAAGCTAACGATATGTCCAATCTTTATCTGCCACCCCACCACACGCCTATCTGTTCTTTTGTCCAACCCGACAAACTAAAAGATCAAATCCAAACGTCATGTATACGTACATCCCCAAAATGCGTTGTGTACATGATGTACCGGTACACATACCTGTACATGTTATACCGGTATACATACAGGTAAATGTTATATCAGTATACATGTACATTGTACTTGTAACAATTACAAACTTTGTCAACAAATTTGGTCAAACACAGTTTTGGAAATATGGTTATTTGAATATTGGCAACCACGCACATTTTGATGAAAAGTGCCCAACAATGATGAAAGTAGCACGATAACTAGTAACCTGATGTGCTAAAACTGAAAATTTCAGGTTTTGGAGGCTTAATTACCTGATTATCTAAATATGGGCAATTTTGAAGGGGATGGGATTTAACCGATTGGGTAGTTTTATATAGTATAACCTTCTTACAAATTGAATAAAAACAGAAATCATTATTACACTGTTTGAATTGTGTGTGATTTGTTATAAGTATTACAAAATGAGATGCATGAGACTGGTTAGAAATGATTGATAACTATTGAAAGTGGAATAAAAAAGATAGAGCTATATTAAATTACTAGATCGCTAACTTTGTCTACAAAGTAATGTGTGCTGGGTGCATCCATATTTGTGCACAAACCTATGGAGACCTAGAAATTTTGTATGGCTTTTGGATATCTGTGTTTGTATTCCACACTTGTGCGTTATTGAAGCCATTATGCTCATAAATGAAATGCACGTTCTGCAAATGAGTGTGTCGTTTTGCTGTCTGGCCGTTCTTCAGGCCGATCACACATACACAGATGACCTACCGGCTATGTACCAGTGACCTTCCGGGCACGCGTGTTAATCATCCGATCATTGGGACAATTGTAAGTATTTGTATAAAAATGAACATCTTGCAGTGACTGTTGGATAATTATCACGTACCTGGCGTTTAATTGGCAGATAATCTAACCACACCCATTAAGTATGTTAAAATTGGCAGATCCCTGAGCGTGCTTATAATGGAACCTGGTGGGTCACCCGTCAGTTCCCGGTGGATAATTGGATGGTGTCTGAGAGGTCACCTGCCATAACTTATATAGTCTACAGGTGACGCACTGGCGAACTTCCCAGACCTGTAGGATGTTGGTAGCACCTAACGAGGATTGACCGGATAGCAAATGGGCATTGATCGGGCACTGACCGATTATCAATTGATGTCCCGCCAGTGACTGGATGGTATGGGGTTACGAAATTTTGCGAAAAAAAATTGAAAATTGGCAGATATCTAGCGATACCTGATTGAACACCGACAGAGTATTGGCTGGTGATCTAAGCATTTTCCATCTCACCACCGATATGTAAAATTTACCTGGGAAAATCTGTCGGAGGCTGGAGCATCAGTAAAAAGCACTGATGACCTACAATCCTACGTCGGATGGTGTATATGTGACTGAGCTCTAGTTGTTTGTGTATGTTCTATTTGTGCGTTGCATGTGGAGTACACTGTCAACATTCAATCCATCTAATTTCTTTATGTTCTACAAATACAGACATGAATTCAAAATGTCTGCGCTCAGAATGGCTTCAAAGCGTCTCCGCATGGATAATGATGAGTTAGTGTTCTAGTAGTTTAATATAGCTCTATGATAAATACAACTTTTGAACTAATAAATAGTTAAAACGGTAACTTTTTAAAGGTGAATATATTATACAGTTATTTAAGTATGGAACTGTTGAAAAACTTGTGAACAGCACAATGAAGTTGGTGATCTACTTTGGGGATTCGTCACCGTTGTCAGAGCTGAAATGTAAAGAAAGAAAATGGAAGTAAATATATGATCAGGAAGAGTATGTTGGTACAGTGCCAGACATATCTCGCTGGACCAGCACCTCCCAAGCCCATGGTGAATGTTGTCTCTCATTGTGCGGTTTTTGGTGCCGCTGGAGATTTGCAAGGTGTATGGTACAGGAGGAGATAACAACATTTACCATGGGAGAAGGGGAGTGGGAGACTGGGGCAGGGTATGATCATTGTCAGGTGGTCCAACCATTTAGGACAACATTGTAGCTACGTGTACGAAACATTCCTCAAATTATGATGTTAAAAACTTAGACTTTTTGCCCTCTGCAGAAATTGTATTGTGTACAAAGTGTATGGGGTAATGCTTAATGAGAGGAACAAATGAGAGACATTTGGAGTGTTACGTGATAAGGTGTTTTAAGGTAATGTGTCATTTGACTTGCGGGGTGTTTGTATACAGGTTGCTGTGTACGCATTGTCAATTGAAACTTAGAGGGTTGCAAGTCATCATGCGGTCAATTTAAAATGCGACTGCGTCTAGCAATGGGGGTGTTTTTTGCTTTATGAACAAAATGGTGCATATTACTGTGAAACACCTTCTTGACTGTTTCTGACTAGCATTTGAAATATTTGAAAGTGGCTTGTATTGTTTGAAATATGTGAAAATGCTTTAGAATTAATGTGTCTGTCATCAGGGCAGGGACCACATTGCTGATATGAGGATTTGATTGGGTTCAATACTAGCCATTTAGCCATGTTATGGCCATTGAAACTTGTGCGTGGAGAGGGGCATTTTTATTTAAGTGTGTAGTGGAAGGGCACAAGCAACATACTGGTAGTAGGGACTGAACCCATGTATTGTTGTCCAAAGTCAAACACCCTAATTTCTGGAACACGGCATTAATAATAGTTGTCATGACTGTGTTGTTTACCTGTCACATGTCTTAGCCATGGAGGTAATGGTGTTTTTGCCTGTGACAGTCTGCAGCTCAATGTTGACAGTCAAGGGCAGATGTTGATGAGCTTCAGCAGGTTGCTGAATGGCAAGGGTGTTACAGAGTAGCTCAGCTGTGCTATAGTACTCGATGTCAAGGTCATCAAGGAAAGTGATGTTGTTACTGAAGACAGAGAGATATGGAGAATACATTAGTTACTATAGGCAGTAGTTTACATTTGTAATACGGTTCATAGGTAGAGAGTTAATATTGGTGACACAAAGTATTAGAAGTAGACAAAGTAGTTTGTTAACTGTTAATATGTTTTGTACCTATATTGAGTATATGCTTTCAAACAAAGTTATAGATGTATTTGTTTTATTGTACCTAATAAACATTCATGTAGTTAATGTTCTAATCCAATTGTTTGATCTCATGAAAATGCTGATTACATGGATAATTATGTATGTGTGTTAGTATCATTTTATGCATATGGGGTGATGTTAGTTTGTGCATACTACAGGTGTGTGACAATTTGATCATTGTATTATGCATGTTATGAAGGGAATGTGTAGTAAAGTGTTGCATAAACCTATGTGTTAGTCTACTATGTAAGCATGTGTGAAGAATTGTGTGTGTGGTTGGTAAATGACAAAAATAGTGGCTGGGATGTGATAAAGAATGGAACAGTGAGATTGTGGTTGATGATTGTGAATATGTATTTGTTAAAGAAAAAATATACGAAGTGTTCCAAAAATTGCATACATAAATTTGTAGCTACTTTATCACTGTGCTTTGACATGTGTTAATGGAAATTGAAATATGGAAAATAGTATTTAGTTCATAAACATCCACCCACATAGTGATGAGTTACACTCATATAATGATGTGTTTGCAATAAATGTTACGATTGGTTAAGGTGATGGTATGTACATGTACGTTTATAGTACATGTAGTATGTGGACATGACAGTACAACATGTAAAAGGTGCCGAGTACGTTTGAGTGAAAATGAAAGCAAATGCTATAAACAGTGTATTTTGGAGTACAGTGTATACAGAATATTTTAGAATTAAAACAAATTGATTTGCAGATGTGGAAACCAGTATGATGACATGAAAGTATGGCTGGCCAGTTGTTTTTAGGATGCTATATGTACATATTTCTGTCATCAGCCAAGGAGCATGAGGAGGGAGGAAACCCTTCCCCATGCTGTGACATCCAAAAAAGTTATAGTAATTACATGTACAGTAATAATAAGATGGTGACATTGTATGTGTTTTAATGTGTATATATTGAGTGTTATGTATGGGACACTGGCTAGAAAGTATATTGTATTTGTTTGGAACAATTGCAAAATGGATATATTACAAATTTGATGGATGTGAACACACCTCTCCACCCCCCAGTATTTTCAGAACTTATTGTTAGTCATATTCGTATAACAGTTGAATGGCATGCAAAATTATGAGTGCATTTAGAGACAAATGTAATAGGGTGGTATTGTTAGTGGCAAGGTGCTTGTATAGTTGCTTGTAGAATGATGAAACTGTAATGAAGTGTAAGGTATTACCTGTCCTCAATGAATGCAACAAACGTTACAGTTTTTGCTGTCGCTGCAGGTGCTTCTTCTGTCTGCATATAACAAACAACAGAAAGATTATTGAATAGAGTATCTGTTTGTAAAGAAATTTTCTAAAAATATGTGCACAGTACATTGTATGTAAGTGCTGATAAAACTTACCAAAAATGTTGTTTCTTGTGTGGCTTTGAGCACTACCCTGTCTTGATACGAATCGGTGAGAAGATTCTCGACAGTCACTTCAGTTCCACTTGGTGGAATTTGTACTTCTGAGCTGTGGCCCCACAGGTTTACTGTTATCTTCTTGTTGCGTGTGTTGTCAACAAGATCTAAACTCTTAAGTGAGTATGATGGCCCTTCTTTAACGGGTGAGACCTGTTTGTAAAGAGGAATGTTGAAGTGAGACTGATGTGGCAGTTATATTGTGATATAGAATGTGGTAATTTTATTTTGGGTTCAGCAATATGGAGTTGAAAGTATTTAGTTGTGTTAAAAGTGAGAAATAAGGATTTGTAGTATGTGGGGTCAGTAACCATACATGTAGTAATGAAAATATATGCAGTATGGGGATGGGAATGGGAGCAAAATGCTAGAAAACGGTGCATAAAATTTGAAATAAATTTCAAATAATGAGAAGTAATATAGATACATGTACTGTACGTATGACTGCAGTGGAATTTGGGTGCTATAGTACTTTGACTGGTGAAGTACAACTAGCGGTGGGATTCATAAAGAATTGTTATTTTCCGAGGCGAAGCCGAAGGATAATGGAATGCTGGATGGATCACTGAGGGATGCCAGTTTTACTGCATCATGAGATAAAGGAGTCGATATTTGTTTTATAACACCTCTCCTGCAGATTCTGCTTGATTTGAAGTCATAACTGATTAATTTTATTGAAATACATGTGTACAGTAAGATAGCAACAATAGTGAGTGATATGTGAGTCTCTCTCGGTTAATGAAGATACAGAATGTGTGGGTGAGGTAATATGTTGGTGTTTATTAGGCCTAAAGGATGTACTAATGCAATTGTAACTTACAGCTTCAATGACACCGCGGATACTGACTCGGGTGTCCTTGGGAAGGGCTACTGCCTCGGGAATGGTGACTTTCTTAGCGTGAAAGAAGCTGTCTTCCACTTCTTGTGCAACTGGAAAGGGTGCTGTATAAAAGATCTGGAAAACAAGATGAAAGATTTAGTAAAAGTGTGGATTACGACATCTAAAATGTGTTGTTCTATGCTATATGGAAGAAGGTTATGCTGAAAGGTAGCAGTGTGATATAATTAGTAAGACAAGTGTAATAGTAATAGTGATAACAAGCTACATGTATGCATGTAACTTTGTGAAGGTGAGCAAATATTGTCAATGAAGGTAAGAATCGAGTAGTTTATTGTATAAGATGGAGAGGGTCAGAGAATTGTACGATAACATATTTCTTCCATTTAAAAAAAATGAAAAGTGAGGTACTTACCCTTGTTTTGTGGGTTAGTTTGAAGGCGTGTTTGTTAGTTGACTTGACAATGAACGCATTGCAGCCAACAAGCTTGTAGAACTTTCCCTGCTCCAGTTTGTGAGTTTGGTCCTCTGGTAGGAACAGTTCAAACAACTTGTTATCACTTGTGACAACTTGGAGTGCATGGTCAAATTTCTTTGGGTAGGCATTTCTTGACAGAACTTTGATAGTGATGGTAGACATCTGCAAGGAAAAGGTACTTTTATTATTATAACAATGTTATGCTATACAATCTACAAAATTACGAAATGTGTTGAGTGTTTGGAATATTGAGAACATGACAGTGGCATTACTTATTACAGAAAAGGTTATGAATAGGGATATATAGTATTATGTATTATATATAGATGTCCTCAAGCTGTGACGTTGCGTTTATGCAAATTGCTTGTTGAGTAAGGGTGAGAGTTGCAAATGCGACGGCTGTTTCCTGTGCCGTGGATCCTGAATAGAAATTAGTGCACGTGGCCCCCAGACGATAAATGCATGGTACAGGAAACAGCCGTCGCATTTGCAACTCGCGCCCTTGCTCGACAAACAATTTGCATAAACGCGATGTTACAGCTTGTGGTCATCTCTTGTCACATTCAAAATGGCTGCCATCACCAGATGTTTCACGAGTTCATATGGGCTCCAGAAAGATTGAAGAATATCTCGGAAAATTGAACATCATTACATCTAAGCATCCCAGAAGTGATAGGTTAGACATCATAGAATACAACCATAAGAAAGTATGAAACTGAGAATGTAAGAAACGTACTGCAGATTTTATGAAAACGTCCTCAGTAGTGCGCGTACCACGGTGTGTGGCCAGAGGTTCAGTGCAGCATACCGACGGCTACAATAGTACAGTAGTGGGGCTAATCTTGGTAAGACTTGGAGTCAAGTTATTGCCTTTTTAACAAATGTCCCAATGTCTTACTCCTAGACCTGTGAACGTGGCGTTGTATACAACGCCACGTTCTTGTGTCATGTTGAACTTAGCGAAAATCTACCCGCCATACATAATTCTGTATGGGTGTTGAGTACTCACCTAGAAATCTAAATTTGCCCGTCCGATTGTAATTGCGACGAAATTTGCCCATCAGTAAAGACCCATATGAAGGTGTACAGAAATTTCATTTTAACACGACAAGTGACCCTGACAAATAACCCCGGACGAGTCGCTTGGACAGATTGACGGCTGTTTCATGTCGCAACCCCGAAAAAAAACTCCGCACTTGATTGGCTGCTCAGCTCATTTCGTGTACATTCATTTCACGCACGTGGGTGCACATGCGCCAGCGTGCGGTGCGGTGAGAGAGGAAAGGACTTGAAACTTGTCTAAAACGATGTCTCTTTTAGCTGCGACAGTAAACAATTGTAGAATTATACAAAGGACGGTACAATAAAATGCAATGCGCATGCGTCACTTGGGAGAAAATGGCAGCTAGCAGGACTTCATAAACCAGAAAGTCGGGGCCAGAATTTTCCTCAAATTTTGTCAAATGCAAGTTTTGATGTACAAACAGATTTCAAAACAGGTTCATATGTCATGTATGTGAGTACTTATTACATTTGCAAAATAATGTCCAGTGTGTGTAATGGAGGGAGTCAGAGGGACGATTTCGCCAGGTTCAGAAAGACACAACAGCGTGGCGTAGTTTACAAGCCACGTTCACGGGCAGGGTCTAATCTAGTCCTAGTTTTAGAAGTATGAGGCTCGTGGAGCTCCACGAGCCTCATAGTTCTAGGAGTACGTATGTCTGGTGTTGATATTTACCTTTTATGATGTTGTGGATTGCTGATGTCCAGAGTGAGAGATCTACACAAAAGGCTAGGAGTAGGATAATGATAATGTAGACAGTAGTGACAATTTCTTTAGTTTGAACAGTTTCGAACAGTTACATGAGTTAAAAGGCATTGAAAGGCAAGCCAACAATAATAATATCACCACTAGTCTGGTTCCCTAACCGCATTGTTGTTCGGACTTAATGCAATGGTGCGGGGAACAGTCTAGTAGTCGTACAGAAACGTAAACACAGAAAACAGATGGTGGTGTTTATACAGTGCGCCCTCTATTTCAACAAGTGCATTGACCTCTGAGCATGCAGTTGACAAAATAATAGTATGGTTCCAATAGTGCGATGGAATGTGATCCGTTTTACAGTGTGAAGGTTTGGGAACAAGATGCATGTGCACGCATTGTTTCTATTTGCAGGTAGGCGTGTACGGAGTGCGTGGCTGTTTGTGTAAATTTATGATTGAACAGGATTTGCTTTCGTGGGATTATCTTATTATTGTGTATTACTATATATGAAGCAGTAAACTATTAGATATTGCTAGTAGTAGTATGTCGATAAAGAAGGCTCTGAGGTTTTGTTTGCCAGGAATTTAGAAAAACAAAATGAGCCATCTCTAGACCAGTGAACGTGGCTTGTAAACTACGCCACGCTGTTGTGTCTTTCTGAACCTGGCGAAATCGTCCCTCTGACTCCCTCCATTACACATGTCACGCCCCAACTATCGCATCGGTCCCAACTATAGTTGGGACTGTCCCAACTATAGTGCGGCAGTTGCGTCGGCCCAACTATAGTTAGGACTGGAGTTGCGCCGGATGCTTCATGCTTGATAGATCTTGTCAGCTTGTTGGATTGAATGTTCCGCGGCGCTAGCACCGTGTATTCGTCGTGCATGCATGCTGCAAGGCTGGCCGGTCACGTGGTACTGCCTAGTCGGATGAGTTGTCCAGCTTTTGGGTTTTATTGTCCAGCAACATTTTGCAAAATTCAAAGATTGCCATGGCCGACCAACTATAGATGGGCCCCACCCATAGCTAATGTCAAAGGTCCCAAGTAAAGTCGGACAGTCATGACAGTATGTAACAGAGCTGTGGGAATGTTTTATAGTCGTACATCAATGTAAACTATAGTTGGGACCGCCAAATAAAAATATTGCGGTTGCCCGCCCAACTACAGATGGTCCCCACCCATAGATAATTTCATTGGTCCCAAGTAAAGTCAGATGTGTATTAGAGTTGTAGGGGATGGTTTATAATCGTACAGCAATGTACACTATAGTTGGGACCGCAAAATAAAAAGATTGGAATGGCCCAACTATAGATTCGCCCCATCAATAACTAATTTCAGTGGTCCCCAGTAAAGTCAGACGTGTATCAGAGCTGTAGGGAACGTTTTACAGTTGTACATCAATGTAAACTATAGTTGGGACACCGCAAAATAAAAAGATCGAAGTGGCCCAATTATAGATGGGCCAGCCCAACAGTGGAACTTACAGTTGGGACCGTCCCAACTATAGTTGGGACAGGCCCAACTATAGTTGGGCCAGCCCAACTGTGGAACTACAGTTGGGACAGGCCCAACTATAGTTGGGACAGGCTCAACTATAGTTGGGACCGATGCAATAGTTGGGGCGTGACACACACACTGGACTTTTTTTGGAATTGTAATAAGTACTCACATATGAAGCTGTCTTGAAATCTGTTTGTACATCAAAACTTGCATTTGACGAAATTTGAGGAAAATTCTGGCCCCGATTTTCCAGTTTATGAAGTCTTGCTTGCTGCCATTTTTTCCCAAGTGATGCATGCGCATTGCGTTTTATTGTACTGTCCTTCGTATAATTCTACGGCTGTTTACTGTTGCAGCTTAAAGAGACATCGTTTTAGACAAGTTTCAAGTCCTTTCCTCTCTCACCGCACCGCACGCTGGTGCACGTGCGCCCACGTGCATGAGCGCACACGTACAGGAGATGAGCCGAGCAGCTAATCGGGTGCAGGTTTTTTTTCAGGGTTGCGACATGAAACAGCCATCAATCTGTCCAAGCGACTCGTCCGGGGTCATTTGTCAGGGTCACTTGTCGTGTTAAAATGAAATTTCTGTACATGTTCGTATGGGTCTTTACTAATGGGCAAATTTCGTCGAAATTACACAGCCTAAACAATCGGACGGGCAAATTTAGATTTCTAGGTGAGTACTCAACACCCATACGGAATTATGTATGGCGGATTGATTTTCGCTAAGTTCAAAATGACATAAGAGCGTGGCATTGTATACAACGCCATGTTCACGGGTATTAGCCAACTCCAAACCACATATTTGTGTAAGTGTCTGTTATTTATGATTGTTTCAACTTTTTTTCTACAGAAAACTACCAAACAGCCATCATGAAAGTGAAGAACGAGTTGAAGTGTGTGCGAGGCCTGAAGAAGGGGAGGAGTTCTCCATTTCCCTTGTCTGTCCGTGGTGTGTCTCATTTCATTTCCCAATCATCCATCCAATCATTTCATTCCATCCCGTCCGTGTGTTTTGTTAATTCATCATCACTCACTTCATTATCCTCTGTATGCGGGGCTCACCAGGCCGCTAATCCTGGCAGAATTACGGAATGCGGGGCTCACCAGGCCGCTAATCCTGGCAGAATGAATGAATGCGGGGCTCACCAGGCCGCTAATCCTGGCAGAATGAATGAATGCGGGGCTCACCAGGCCGCTAATCCTGGCAGAATGAATGAATGCGGGGCTCACCAGGCCGCTAATCCTGGCAGAATGAATGAATGCGGGGCTCACCAGGCCGCTAATCCTGGCAGAATGAATGAATGCGGGGCTCACCAGGCCGCTAATCCTGGCAGAATGAATGAATGCGGGGCTCACCAGGCCGCTAATCCTGGCAGAATGAAGGAAAATGATGAAAACTATGTTAACGTATATAGTCAATCTATGGTGAATGAATGCAGAAAGCAGGAAAACGTTCAGGACAAAAAACATGCCTTGAGACTGAAAGTACATGAAATGAGAAGGAAAAGAGTGCTGAAGTTGACAAAGAAAAGACTTGATGATCAGAGAGCTATGAGGCTGTTGTATGGTTACTTGAAAACAAAACACATTGTGAGAAGCAACAAGAGAACTTGTACAGAACATCAGCGTGAAAATAGATCAAGAAAGAAGCATGTGAAAGTTAGTAGAAAGAGAACAAGAAGAGAATTTTGCAAGGAATCATATAATAGAAGAAGACATGGAAAAAGAATTGAACTATGGCTGAGTAAGGAAGAAAAAACAGTTCATCAAAAAGTACAAAAGAATGTATTCTGTAAGACTAAACGAAGTCTGTCATTTGTCTTGAAGAAGATGAAAGATGTCAGTACAAAAACAAAAAACAAGAAAAGGCAAAGGAATAATGGACATTGTGTGAATAATGTGAAGGAACATGTCAAGCATAGTTCTGAAATGCAAACAGCTGAAAGGAGGCAGATAGTGATGGATATGAAAGTAGTGAAATCAAAAATACAATGGAGAAACAGTCAGATGTGTGATGGAAACAGACATGATCAAACTGTCAAAGCAAATCAATGCAATGAAGAGTGTTGGTTGTGTGATCAGAGTATTGACTTGTTTGAAAGGAAAGTGCAATGTGATGGTTGTAACATTTGGTACCATGTCAAATGTATGAATTTCTTGAAGATGGAGGAATTGTTGGCAAACAGAGCAGTGGTATGGATGTGTCGTAAATGTGGTAAGAGTACTTACTCTCAATCTCTGTTGTATGATCTTGGTATTCCAACAGATGAGAATGTATTTGAGATGACTGTTGAGGAGACATGCACTATAGATGATGTAGTTCAGCAGACGTGTATTGGAACATGTGCACAAGATAGCAACTTGGATGATGGGACAAATGATGTAAGTAGACGGGGAAGAAAGACAAGTTCAGTAGGCATTGAAAAAAGTACATGTACTGTAGTATTGACGACTAAAGGAAAACAACAGATATGTCAGCAGACAGGTGGTTATTCATTAAGAAAGAAGAAAGGCCAGTCTTCAAATTCACAGAATGTAGATGGAAGTAAAACTGAATTGGCAAAAACAGTTGAAAAGGAAAGTGGAAATTGTATTGCACGCAAACATGTCAGTGATGGTGTTGGTGATGGTGTTAAATATGACAATATAGAAAAATCTGAAGCAGCAGATATGGAAGGTGATGACAAAGAGACGTTACAAACAAAACGAAGCAGAAGATATGAAACGAGAAATAGAAAACGGCAAATGTCATTATCTACTACAAGCTGTGAAGTGAAATGTAAAGAAATGAAAATGATGAATGTAGTTGAAGAGAAAAAACATGAAATTAAGAATAGTTTGAATAAGTGCACAGTTCAGAATAGTGGGAAATTGGACAAAATGATTGTACAGGGCACCTTTCATCAAGGAGATCATAGATTTGCTGGAAACTCTGGTAAACAATGTGTTTCAAATTCTCTGTGCGCTGTTTTGATAAGTAAAATAAAACAACTGAAAGACTGGTCTTGTCAAGATATGGATACTACACTGAATACTGGAAATGAATTGTATAGCCACCTGTCTCGAAGTTCTACAGTTACTCATGATTATTTGCTGGTAAATGAATTGCCAAATGAGTTAGACCTGCTGAATCATCATTTCAATATGGAGTTTCATGACCCTGTATGTGGTGCATTTGGAGATCAGTGTAATTTGCCTGAATTTAATATGATGCCATTGAATCGTGCACTAGGACAGACACTTCAGAAATACTATGCATGTTTCATATGTTTCCATGAAAATACGTTTGTTGTGATTGCTCAAGATGGGATGTATTATATTTTTGATTCTCACTCTAGAAATGAGCAAGGCTGTATGGCTAGTGAAGGACGAAGTTTGCTGAAACGTGTTTCTGATTGGCAAGATGTGCACAGGTATTGTACTGATTTGGCAAGATCTATGCGTTTGTCTAATAATGAGCAGTTCGAAATTACAGGTGTATCCGTGTGGTTGGATGATGAGCCAAAGCATTACATGGATAGTACATCTTGCAGTGGTAGTAGACTGGAGAATAGGCATGTGGACAAGACTGGTCATAGTACAGCAAAAGAGGTTGGAGGAATTTGTTCTGAAGCAAAGCTTGATCCTTGTAGTGGCTTGTCAACTAGTTGTTCAAGCGATGTCACTGATAGTTTTGACATGATAAATGATACTAATGAATGTGATGAGACTAGTGATGTTGAAATCAAAGAAGTGATTCAATTCCACAATTTTCATTTTGCGCCACTGACACATGCAAAGAAGAAGGAACTATGTAAGATACATGGCTTGATCAATGTACTCCGCAAAGGCAATGGAGTTTCAGATGATTGTGAGGAGATGGGACCACCTAATTGCGTAAAGAAAATCAAAGGTGATGGCAACTGTTTTTTCAGGGCAGTTTCATTTTGTGTATCAGGAACTGAAGATAATCATTTGAAGTTACGTATGGCTACTGCGAATCACATGTTGCAAAATGGAGATAAATTTAATGGTGTTCTGCATGAAGGTTTTAGGAATGTGGAAGAATATGTCACCAGGCAGAGAATGTTTGTTTCTGGAATATGGGCTACAGAAGTTGAGATTATTGCAATGGCACATATGCTATGTACAGATATATATACATATGATGATTTAAATAAGTGGTATGTATTTTCTCGGAGTATTCTAGGAAGAGAGACTTCGAAATCAGAGCAAGGAATTTACTTGTATCATCAGCAAAGAGTTCATTACGATGTTGTTTTGTCAGTTTGTCAATCTACAAGAATATCTGTTTCTGATGTGAATGGTCAGTCAAAGGGAAATTTACAAGAAATGTCTAATAAAGTATCAAATGATAATGAAAGAGCGAAAACAAATATAATTTCTGACAAGATTGACAAGAGTGACCGACAGAATAAAGATACAAAGTGTAAAAGGTTGAAACGCGTTAATGTGCGATTGAAGCAAAAGATTGCAAGAGAAAAGGCTAGGGAGAGATACAAACAGAAAAAAAATGACAAAAAGGAGGATGACAAAGGAATGAGGATTAGCAAATGTAGTTCTTATGATGGGACAAAATTGAGATCAGGAAATGCAGGAAATCCTAAGGACAAATTAAAAGATGAAAAGAAGTTTTGTACAGATGATTCTAAGCAAAGAAAAAGAATCTATGGTCAAATGAGATACAAAGAACAAGCTGACAAGAAGAAGAAAGCATTGAACATGAAGTATCGTGATGACACCGAGTATAAAACACAGCGACTAAAGGCTGAAAAGAGAAAGTATGAGACAAATGCTTCATATAAAGGGACCAAAATAAACGATGGTAAACTTAAGTACCATAATGATCCACAATATAGGCAGACTTTAATAAACAGTCAGAAATCAAAGTATCAATATAATGCTGCATATAGAGAAAAGGTAATTAATTCTGGAAAAACAAAATATCATGATAATTGTGGATACAGAGAAGGGCTAATTAATTCTGGAAAAAGAAAGTATCGTGACAATTCTGCGTACAGAGAACGGTTAATTAATTCTGGAAAAACAAAGTATCGTGATAATTCTGCGTACAGAGAACGGCTAATTAATTCTGGAAAAACAAAATATCGTCAAAACTCTCAATATCGAAGAAACCTAATTGAAACTGGAAATAGAAAGTATAGAAATGATGATGTGTACAGACAAAAGAAAATTAACAGAATGAAATGTACATACCATGATAGTGCTTCATATAGAAAGAAGCTTATTACATGTATCAAAAAGAAATATCGCTGTGTTTTTTCATACAGAATGAATTTGATTAAGTATGGGAAAGAAAAATATAAGACAAATCATCAATACCGTAGAAACATGATAATCAACAATCACAGACGTGCCCTTATGGAAAAAGAAAAGAGACGTAAAATGTGTATCGTGACAATAAAATTTAGAGAAGACACATCTAAAGGACCGGAATATGTCTGTGCGTGCTGTCATAAACTTCTTTTTCGAAAACAAGTTTTGAAATGCAATAAATATAAATATGAAGACCAGGTGTATATTAGTGATGAATATCTGCACGTGTGTAGTGAAAATTGTGAGTTAAAATGTATTGTTGGAGAATCAAGTAGATCGCATTTGTGGATATGCTACACATGTCATAGAAAACTACTTGTGAACAAAGTACCTGCAGAAGCAAGTCTAAACAATTTAAACCTGACTGATATCCCTGATGAATTGGCTCGTTTGAATACACTAGAAGAACATCTAATTGCAATAAATGTACCATTCATGAAAATGATTGCGTTATCTAAAGGTGGACAACATGGTGTTAAAGGTCCAGTAGTATGTGTACCATCAAGGGTAACAGAAACAGTGAATGTATTACCGAGGCCTGAAAATGACAATCAGTTGATCCGAGTCAAATTGAAGAGAAAATTGACTTATAAAGGATATTATCAGTATCAGTTTATAAATAAGGAGTATGTTGAGAATGCCTTGAACTACCTCAAGCACAATAATAAATGGTACAGTGACATTGAAATAAATACTGAATGGGAGAATCCATTGTGTGAAGATGTTGATGAAATGGAGCAGCATGTAGATGATGCAAAAGAAAAGGTTAATAATGAAAGTGACAGTAAAGATGAAGAAAATGATGAGGAGGAAACAGATGATGATCGTTTGCGGGGTGTTGCATTAGACAGTTGTCTACAGCCGAGTAATATAGGCCAGGAAATACTTGATCAATACTTTGATGAAGTCATATGTGTTGCACCTTGTGAAGGCAATAGTCCAATCAGAATATTAATGGAAAAGGGTAATGAAGCAAAATGCTTTCCAGCATTATTTCCGATAGGTCAGCCTACATTTGATGATGATCGTAATGTGAAGTTAACTCTGTGTAGATACTTGCACAATCGACTAATGAATGTAGATAATAGATTTGCAAAGACTACACAATACATCTTTTATGCTCAATACTTATCCGAGATTCAGAAGGTTATGTCTAGTGTTTCTATTGCATTGCGTAAGAGTTGTGATAAAAAGCACAGTGGTGAGAGTGTTAATGCTTCCATGATCAATGACAGGGACCAACTACAAGATATTTTGAAATCAGACAGTGGATATAAATTTCTCAAGCCTATTCGTGGTACACCACCATATTGGCAAGCAGCACAGAAAGATGTTTTGGCTATGATCAGGCAACTTGGAATACCAACATGGTTTTGTTCGTTTTCTGCAGCAGATATGCGATGGCCTGAAGTAGTTAATACAATTCTGAGGCAGCAAGGTGATTCTAGAGATGTGAAAGATTTGGACTGGAATGAGAAATGTACGATATTGAGAAGCAATCCTGTCACTGCTGCTAGAATGTTTGATCAACGATTTCATACATTTTTGAAAGATGTAATTATGTCTTCAGCAGAACCGATAGGAAAAGTCAAGGACTATTTTTACAGAGTGGAATTCCAACAGAGAGGGTCACCACATACACATTGTCTCTTTTGGATTGAAGATGCACCAAAATTGGGACATAATAGTAACAAGGATGTTGTTAATTTTGTTGACAAATACATCAGTTGCAAATTACCATCAGAACAGCAAGATGAACAGTTGAATGAAATCATCAGTCATGTGCAGTTACACAGCAAAAAGCATTCCAAGTCATGTAAGAAGAAGGGTACTGAGTGCAGGTTTAATTTCCCCAGACCTCCATCTGAACGAACATTCATAACAGATCCTGATATGCCAATGGGTGATGAGAAAGAAAGTGAAGAAGATGACATAAATGAAAGAAATAAGGCCAAGGAGTTGCTGCAATCAGTTTGGACTGCAATACAGAAAGCTGAGAATGAACATATGACAACTACTGAACTATTTGGAAGCATAAATATTACACAAGGTGATTTTGAGAAAGCTAACAATGTTTTGAGCAGGAAGGCCAGTATTGTTCATAAGAGACAGCCACAAGATGTTTGGGTTAATTTGTACAATCCTGATTTGATACGTTGTTGGAGTGCAAATATGGACATTCAATATATTTGTGATGCTTATGCTTGTGTTGCTTATGTGGTATCCTACATGTCTAAGGCTGAACGTGAAATGGGTATATTATTGTCACATGCTCAGGCAGAGGTACAGAATGGTAATTTGGATGCGAGACAGAGTATGAGGGAAATTGGCAGTGTATATTTACACAATCGTGAAGTATCAGCACAAGAAGCAGTTTATCGTGTTTGTAATTTGAGATTGAAAGAAGGATCAAGGAAAGTAGAATTTGTACCTGTTGGAGAAAATCCAATCAGAATGAGCTTGCCTCTAAGTGTAATTCAAAACAAATGTGATGAAGATGATGATAGTATCTGGATGACCAGTAGAGTTGATAGGTATTTAGCAAGACCAGAAACTGATCAATTTGAAGCCATGTGCTTAGCGACATTTTGCTCAGACTATAGAGTGATATACAGCAACATGGCCAAAACAAGTCGTTCTCCAATACATGAATTGAAAAATGGTCTAGGTCACATACAGAAACGTAGTAGGACAGATCCAGCAGTTATTCGATTTCCAAGATTTTCAGTAGCTAAATATCCAGAGAAGTACTATCAAAGCATTCTGCAATTATATCTTCCTTATCGTATTGATGCTCAGCTTAAACCACAGCAGTTTGAAGCATATGAGGAATTCTATAGAAATGGTAGTGTTAAGTTGAATGGTGTGCTGAAATCTGTATTGAATATTGTTGAAAATAACCGGTCATTGTATGAGGCTAATGCTGAACCCATGGATGAAGCTGAAGAAATGTTAGAAAAGTTTGGTCCACAAGAAGATGCTTGGGCATTAATAGCTCCAGAAAGTGAACAGGAAAGACTTGAATGCAAAGCACAGAAACAACCACAAGAAGAAGATAGTGAGAATGAGTGTGATATTCCTGATTTGAAATCTAATCAAGATAATGATATAAAAAGTACAATTGAACCACATCCACTGAAAGTATCCAAACAAGAAGCAATGAATATGTTAAGGTGTCTGAATGACAAACAGAGACAAGTGTTCTATAAAGTGAGACAGTGGTGTTTGGATAAAATTTGTGGTAAAAATCCAGAACCATTTCATGTATTTGTGACAGGTGGAGCAGGTACAGGAAAGAGCCATTTGATTAAATGTATTTACTATGAAGCAACAAGATTATTTGGAAGAATGATGGAGAATCCGGACGACATATCAGTTCTGCTTATGGCGCCTACAGGTGTTGCTGCATATAATATCCATGGTGCTACCATCCATAGTGCTTTGTCAATTTCAACAAATGTGAGATTGCCGTATCAACCACTCAGTGAAGAAAAGATCAGTACACTTAGGCATAAATTAAGGCAACTACAAATAGTAATTATTGATGAAATTTCAATGGTTGATCAAAAAATGTTGCACTATATTCATGGTCGTCTTCGACAAGTCAAACAATCTCGTAATCATAATCCTTTTGGGAATGTGAGCATACTTGCTGTTGGTGATTTTTATCAGTTGCCCCCTGTGAAAGGAAAATCTTTGTACCAGACTGATGTAACAGGTGATTTGTGGAATGATAACTTTGTCAAAGTGGAATTGACTGAGATTATGAGGCAAAAGGAAGATGTGCAGTTTGCCAAACTTTTGAACAGGTTGCGTGTAAGAAAGAAGAAAGAGCAGTTAGAAAGTGAAGATGTTGCTTTGCTAAGATCACGTGAAACTGGAGAAGATTGGACCGATGCTCTGCATATTTATCCTTGCAATAAACAGGTGGATGAGTATAATAGACAGACTCTTTTTGTGAAGTGTTCAGAATGTGTATGTGTTCTTGCTAAAGATTTCCAGAAAGATGCAAAAAGTGGGAAAATGATACCTGCAGTGAAATCAGTAAAGAAATCGTCACGTACAAATTTATCTGACTGCTTGTGGCTAGGTGTAGGTGCTAGAGTCATGCTTACAAGAAATCTTGATGTATCTGATGGACTTGTTAATGGAGTATTTGGAACTGTCTCTGATATAGTGATGTTACCAAATGAACACTCGGCAAAGATTGTGAAAGTTAGGTTTGATAATGAGAAGGTTGGAGCAAAATTGAAGAAGCAGTCCTCTGTTAATTCTGCAGATGTAGTTTGTATTGAAATGGTAGAAGACAATGTGACTCAGGTCTTTGTGAGACACCAGTTCCCTCTGAAGTTAGCTTGGGCATGTACATCTCACAAGGTTCAAGGAATGACTACAGAAAAGGCTGTTGTATGTTTAGAGCGTACTTTTTCAGCAGGACAAGCGTATGTTAGTTTGAGCAGAGTGGTCTCATTAAATGGCCTAATAATCGAAGGATTTGATGAAAAATTTATTTACTGTAATGAAAAAGTGGCTGAGGCAATAAGTGAAATGCCATTATATATTGATAATGAACAAAGCAATGATAGTGTTGGACAAATTGAACTTGCAAGGTCCGGTGGAACCTATTGTACAAGCATTGCAATGCATAACATTCAAAGACTTCAAGCACATTTTGTTGATTTGAAGAGAAACAAGGAAATGTTGTCATGTGATTTCATATGTCTGACAGAAACATGGAGTGATGGAGACTTCGATTTTGATATGGATTTGAGTGATTACAAATGGTATCATCAGCCAAGATGTAGGTCGTATGATAACACTAGTTGTGTTACACATATGTTGAAAGAACAGTGTCATGGAGGTGTAGCTGTATGTGGCAAGAAAGACAGAGTGTTTAGTAGGCTAAACTTACCAGTCCACAACCTAGAATACATTGCATTTCAGATAATTTCTAAAGTGTCAGTAGCCATTGTGATCATTTATCGACCAGCTTCATATGTTCTAAATGAATTTCTACCAATTCTTCAAATGTTACTGAATGAGCTACATAAGGTGTCAAACAAGTGCATTTTCATGGGTGATTTCAATGAAGATATCATGAAACAGTCTTCTGTTCAGAAAGTGATGCATGATCATGGATATAAGCAATGTGTTACTGAAGCTACTACTGAGAATGGAACTTTACTTGATCATGTTTATGTCAGGAACATAGACGTCATTGAAACTTATGTGAGCCCAACATATTACAGCTACCATGAAGCAGTGATACTTAAATTGTGAATTTCTTTTTGTGAATGTCTATTGCATTGAAACTATATTTGTTGGTGTGCTACAATGTAGTTTATTTGAGCATTTGGAAGTGTAGTCATTTATTTTAAAATGACACTACAGGTACATACCTGCAGAGAGAGACCTGTATGTACATGTAGTATAAGACCAAAATGACATTAATACATGAATTCTTACAACTAAAAAAAATGAGATGGGGTTTAAGATATAAATTACAAAAAAATAAACTTCTAAAGTTGAATTCTGAAAAATGAAGTATGAACTTTTACTTAAAAGAGAGTACAATAATAAGTGAATTATGGAGGTTGATGACAACTGTAAATAATAAATGAAGACAAGAATGACACACAGAAACAAGTATGATAAATGACACAAGAGTGCACCAGATACAGTGAAGTTATTGACCAATAAAGTAAATACAAATTATAAGTAAAATTACATTATTGCGGTATTTGTAAGTGATCAATATGAGGCCCATGAACAACAGTAAAGCATTAGTAGACATAATGTACATAATAATGAACACTTTATAATAGTACGTAATTCTAGCAGAGATTGCCATGCATACATGTACATGTACATTCAAATACATGTAGTTGTTTCTCTGATACATGTACACAGAACATGATAAATAATGTCAGCCTGTTGATACCTACACTATCAAGGTGAGTGACAACATTTTCAACATGTGTGATGATCTGATACTGAAACATGTTCTAGAACATCTACACATACAATACATTTTATTTGTATCATCGATCAAAAAATGCGCTGATGTAACTGACCGATTGAACGCCTGTAGTGCTATAAAAAAACATTGCTGTTATTATGTGAATTTAATGTCATGACGTAATAGTAACCATTAAATGTATTATTTTATAGAATATATACTTGATGTATGTACAGTGTACATGGTCTATGTGTAACCATACAAGTCCTTATGAATTGTCATCTGCAGGCTGTCAGCAATTCATTGTGGCCTGTGACTTTGGACAAGATGGAGTGTGAACCACAACACTCCCTGCCAGACCTCCAACACTCGAGGGTGGATGTTGTCATCTGCGGGCTGTCAGCAATTCATTGTGGCCTGTGACTTTGGACAAGATGGAGTGTGAACCACAACACTCCCTGCCAGACCTCCAACACTCGAGGGTGGGTGTTGTCATCTGCGCGCTGTCAGCAATTCATTGTGGCCTGTGACTTTGGACAAGATGGAGTGTGAACCACAACACTCCCTGCCAGACCTCCAACACTCGAGGGTGGATGTTGTCATCTGCGCGCTGTCAGCAATTCATTGTGGCCTGTGACTTTGGACAACATGGAGTGTGAACCACAACACTGCCTGCCAGACTTCCAACACTTGAGGGCCGGTGTTGTCATCTGCAGGCTGTCAGCAATTCATTGTGGCCTGTGACTTTGGACAACATGGAGTATCAACCACAACACTCACTGCCAGGCGTCCAACACTCGAGGGTGGGTGTTGTCATCTATTTTTAATCCTATATTTTGTCCTATTTATAATTTGTACAGCGCATTGGGACTCCATGTGAAATGCGCTTAATAAGAACAGTTTTATTATCATTTTTATTATCTGCAGGCTGTCAGCAATGCATTGTGGCCTGTGACTTTGGACAAGATGGAGTGTGAACCGCAACACTCCGTGCCAGGCCTCCAACACTTGACCGTGCGTGTTGTCATCTGCGGGCTGTGAGCAATTCATTGTGGCCTGTGACTAATCATTGTTCATCCCTGTTTTTTGACTTGACTTGTGACCACATTTGTAACCATACATAATTTGATTTTTGTCCTCACTAATATATTTTCATAAACACTTTTAGATGTATTTATAAAAATATGTTGGTGAACGGCTAAACCCAATTTTGAATTTACATCACTTTGATGCAAGTTCAATGTGATGAATAGACTGCAGTTAGCAAATAACTTTTCAGTGAACTTGTGAAGGGATTTGTGATGGACTAGACTACAACATATCGCTGTGAATATTGGTGTACCAACAAAACTTTGTAAGGTCAATTAATCACACTGTCGTCCAACTTCCGGACCAAATAAAATGCACAACATTTCTTTTCATAGCAATCTTCTCTTTCATGTTTTTTTCAGAGTAAAATCCCATTGCAGTCAACGATGTGCTGTTATGACCTGCCATCAGGTGCGATGTGGATGACCTCCAATCATGTCAACAACGCTAGGAGTAAACAACGCCATGCCCAATGCTGTTTGTGTTCTACATTTGGTGTTTGCTTGAAGAGTAATGAACAAATTCTAGTGTTCCAATAGCAATATGACCTGCCATCAAGTGTGATGTGGATGACATGTAGTCATCCACCAGCAGTGCCATGCCCAATGCTCTTTGTGTTCTACATTGGTGTTTGCTTGGAGAGTAATGAAGATGTTTTAGTGTTCCAATGCTGATTACTAACTAATACCAACTTGGTTTATTTTATCTAATAAACAACATTGCAGTCATGGCCGCAGCCGCTTATCTTCATTGGAATGCACTTGCCAGCTGTGGTATGCTGTGGCACGCCTGTGCCACAGCTAGTGGGTAGTTCCACAGCTGCTGCTTTTGTGCAGTCCCGCTACCACACAAAGGCTGTGCAGTCATGCGGGCCACTTCCTCTATGTGTGGAGGAATGTCCCCATTACAACCCGTCTTTAAGGGGTTAAGGAACAAATGTCACAAGTGTCAAATGAATAAAGATTCCAAGTTATACTTCAAATATTTGACCATCTATCTTATAGCTCTGTCTCAAATGACATCATTTCCTACAGACCAGCCATATGCATCGGCATTTTTCTGTCATGACCATGGATTATGTCGTATTTTGCACACATTTTGAGCAACAAGTAGGCGTGCTGTGTTTGAAACATTTTCTACAATGCACAAAGCATGCTTGGGTTTATAGAATACGCAGATGCAGTTCTCCAACAGACAGGGCCATTTTTGAGAGAGACCTGTTATGCTTATTCAAAAGCAAAACTTTGGTTGTACAAGATCACAGATTGCACTTGCCAGCCTGCATAGCCCTGCATTAGTAAGCAGAAATGTGTCAGTTTGAGTGTCAGAGGGCAGTAGATCACTTGCACAGTGCCAACGCGTACGGGGCGCACGCAAAGGCATCAGTGCACGCAGCAGAGGAAACACGTGCATGTACATGTACATGAACATGTACATCGTGGACGTCCTGTGCATGTTTTAAAGCAGAGGTATTGTCAACCTAAAGCTTTAAGCGTGCGCAAGCCATGTCCGAGTTTGCTTATTGCCTTGAAACTTTCAAATGTTTTAGACCTACCCTTAAATCGACAATTCAAGTAAAAACTAATATAAAAACTGCCATGGTTGATTTTTCAGGAATTTTCAAAGGAAAAAGACTCTTTTCAGTATGACTTCCGGTCTGATGACGTCATACACCTAAAACTTCGCACACGTCTTAAAGTGAGTCAGGGTCATGATATACACCAATATTTAGGCGATTCCGACAAACTTCGCCACAAACATCTATTCAAAATACATTTTTGATAATTTTGAACCTGTCGCTAGAGGGCGCGCGAAGATTGCATGACGTCATTGGTAGATGATTTAAAGAATACTATCAGCCAAGAGACTAACACCGTTGAAAGCAAGTTCATATCTATAACCACTTTCAAATAATAAGCCACTTCCGGTTTTGGCCTTTTTCGACCGGAAGCAAGGGTCATGTGATTGCACGCACACTGAATGAAATAAAGACCTCAACCTACTCCACCACTTGCCGGCAACAGAATGCTTCGGACGCGTACGGTTGATTTCTTATGCATTTTTAAAAATTAAAAGTGTCACTATTCAATTGCCTATAAATAAACACTGGATGACGTCATCATGACGTCATCATTACACAAGGTTGTTTGAATTAGGGTCTTTGCTTGGACAAAGATTGGTGTAAATGAATTACTGGCAAAGAGTCGAAAATGCCCTCTGAAAATTGACATTTTAAAAAAAAATTCTGTGTACAAAGTCTATGGGAAAAATTAAATATTCAAAATTCCATAATAAATCACATGATGACGTCAGCATGGCGAAAAGTTTCGGCACACATCCTCAGATGATGATTAATAACTATGCTGAGTTTAAAGTTGATCGGATTTAAAATAATTGCCAAAGTGGCTTGTAGAATAAAAACGTGTACAAAACCTATGGAGAAAGCGGAAAAAGAAAAAAAAAAAAAAAAAAAGGAAAAAAAAAAACTTTAACGAAAACAATAGCTGTTCCCAATTGAAATTGGGAACAGCTAAAAAAATCTTAACGAAAACAAGAGCTGTTTCGGTGTGTCACCGAAACAGCTAAAAAGAAAAAACTAGACGGACGTTGTGTTTGTAGGTAAACAAACACCGAGCTGTTTCGGTGTTTTTTTCTGTCTTTGAATGAAAAAAATTGACGTGGCCATCGGTGGCTATCGACCCAGAACCTTTGTGTGGGGATTCCAAGTTTTTGCCGTGTGTGCCAAGTGTGTGAAGTCGATTTATGTCGGACGTCCTAAATCCACGTGGTTCAATGTGTGCGCAGTCCTCTTTTCTTTGCGTTTGGGAACGGGTGCGCGTGCAAAGCGTACATGTACCTGTGCGCAGATGATGATAGCGGGTCGAGGATAGATTTAGGAAAGTGTGAAAGTGTACCTGTATTTAGCAACTTATTTCTGGTGTCTGTATTTAAAGTAGGAAAAACGAAATGTGTTCAACTATGTTGGGAGTGAAAATACCAATAGTACTGAGCAGACGAAAAGGGAATTAAATTTAATGACGTCTTGGAAAGAATTCCATATACGGACTCCAGTTATTTTCCTAGATATGACTTGAAAAGTAACAAAAGTTGTAAATCTGACGAAGAAACGGAAATTTAGGAGGGGAAAAAATCAAGATTTTCTTTAAAAATACTTTGACGTTTCCTGTCATGGCCCATAGAGGTGGAGGCTTATATGGAATTCTTTCCAGTGTTCCTAACGTGGCGCACTTGAACAAATCCCCAAAAATCCCACATTAACATTTAAGAAATTCTTTAAAGTTGTTAACTTCTGATAAATCATGATTATTCCAACTCACATACCCAACTACAAGTTTGTCACATTTACGTAAGCCGCATAAATCTGTGGCATCATGACTGTACCGCGTAGAGTGCGCGGGGACCTGGCCAGCTGTAGGGCGGCAAGGCATGCACGCGCACGCTGTTAAAATGTCAAGTTGGATAACGGTCGAGTTGTCCGACCCCGGCCCCATGGGTACAAAGCCTATGGAGAAAACAACGTGCACAATGCCTATGGAGAAAAGAACGTGTACAAACCCTATGGAGAAAAGAACGTGTACAAACCCTATGGAGAAAAGAACGTGTACAAAACCTATGGAGAAAAAAACGTGTACAAACCCTATGGACAAAAAATGCACCTTTAATGTTACGTAACTTGACACTTGATGACGTCATGATTACGAATTTCTTCTAGGACCATCTGTGGATGGTGGTCTAAGTGTGTGCCAAGTCTGAGGTTGATGCAATTTAAGAAAGTGCCAAAGTGCCCTTGCAGAAGAAAAAACGTGTACAAACCTTATGGAGAAGAGTCTGAAAGAGAAAAAGAAAAAAAAACTAGAGATGTGTTTGTGGACAAACACAAGCTGTTTCGGTTTTTTCATGCCATGGTAGGGCGCCCTCACATGACGACCGATGATGTACTCTCGACTTCACCTAATTTCAGGTGTATAAGTAATCCAAGTTTGTGTGAATGCAAAGTTTCAACCCAATCGGACGCATACATGTAATTGTGGAGATATTAGGCTAGAAATGATGCAAAGTTAGAGCGCCCTCACATGACAGCTAAGGACGTCACGATGATTTCAGCTATATTATCAAATACATGTATAACAGATCCCAATATGAGAGAATGCCAAGTTTCAATCCAATCGGACCTATACTTGCGGAGATATGGGGCTGCACATCATGTAAAGATAGGGCGCCCTCACATGAGAACCGATGATGTCACAATGACGAAACCTATATTTTCATATTTTCAAAGTCGATCGGATTTACGAAGATGCCAAACTGGAGTGTTTTAAAACGTGTACAAAACATATGGGGAAAAACGCATCTTTAATGTGACGTAACCCGACACCTGATGACGTCACGATCACGAATTTCTTCAAGGACCATCTGTGGGTGATGGTCTAAGTGTGTACCAAGTGTAACGTCAATCGGATTCTGAAAGTGCCGAAATGGAGCGTTTTAATACATGTACAAACCCTATGGGGAAAAATACATCTTTAATGTGACGTAACCTGACACTTGATGACGTCACGATCACGAATTTCGTCTAGAACCATCTGTGGGTGGTGGTCTAAGTATGAATTAAGTTTAAAGTCGATCGGATTTACGAAGATGCCAAACTGGAGTGTTTTAAAACGTGTACAAAACATATGGGGAAAAATGCATCTTTAATGTGACGTAACCCGACACCTGATGACGTCATGATCACAATTTTCGTCTGGGACCATCTGAGGGTGGTGGTCTAAGTATGTACCAAGTCTCATGTCGATCGGGTTTACGAAAGTGCCAAAGTGGCATGGTAGAAGAAAAACGTGTACAAAACCTATGGAGAAAAGTGGAAAAATAAGAAAAAACTAGAGATCTATGTCTGTTTGCAACAGAACATAGGGCTTTTCCGCATTATGATTTTTTTTAATCAATAATATGCCCTGAATATGCATGAACATAAAATCTGTCAAAGTTAGCCGAAAATCGGCTAAAACGGTCACTGTGGACAGGATTTGACCTCGGCAGTACGATGTATGTGCGTGTGTACAAGGTCTTTGCTTGGACAAAGAGTGATCTAAATAAATTACTGGCAAAGAGTCCAAAAGGCACTTTGAAAATCGACAAATATTTTTAAATTTTTCGATGACGTCATCGTGACGTCACTTCGAACTTTGCATACTAGTATGATTAACTACCTACCCACCAAGTTTCATGACAATTGGACCTTTCCTTATATGAGTTTTGAAAAATCGCATTTTGATGACGTCATGATGACGTCACACATTTTTCAAGTTTTGTGCGAATACCTATTACCTAACAGACCAAATGCAAAAAAGAATTTTGCATTTTGCATGTTGCGTTCGGGAGATATGGCTAAAAGGTCCAAAAAATCAAATATTCATATAAAATCTCAGGATGACGTCATCATGATGTCACCTCATTTTTAATCTATAACACATCCTGGTATAGCCACATACCAAGTTTCAACCCAATCGGACTTACATTTCTGTAGATATAAGACTTCATAATATGTACGTAAATTTTCAAAAATCAATAAAAAATTAGGTGATGACGTCATCATGACGTCATAGTCTTGGCATAGTTTTTGTATGAGGGTCTTCCTTGGCTGTAACTTTGATGACGATTCCAGATCGCCAAGTTATAAAAATGGTGGCTTGAAAACGTGTACAAAGTCAATGGGTTAAAACCCAACAGCAGAAAAACTGCACCTTTAAATACGTTATTTGCTCTTAAACTTTAACAATTTTATAAAATATTACTTGATATTATGACTCTTGGGAATATTTTCAATCAAATGGCAAACGTAAAAAAACACGATTTCTTTTTCCTTCTCATAGTAATTCTCGGCCGAAGTTCAGAACTACTCAGTAAGAAATATCAGTGTTGTATAGGAAAAGATTTGTGGAGAAAGCTGTGTACAAAGTCTATGAGAACAATTAATTATTCATGAATCCACAATAAATCACTTGATGATGACGTCATCATGATGTCATTGTCTTGGCACAATTTTTGTATGAGGGTCTTCCTTGGCTGTAACTTTGATGACGATTCCAGATCGCCAAGTTATGAAAATGGTGGCTTGAAAACGTGTACAAAGTCAATAGGTTAAAAATCCCACAGCAGAAAAACTGCACCTTTAAATGCGTGATTTTCCTTTAAACTGAAACATGTTTATAAAATATTACTTGCTATTCTAACTCTTGGGAATATTTTCAATCAAATGACAGGCGTAAAAAAATACGATTTCTTTTTCCATCTCATAGTAATTCTCAGCCGAAGTTCAGAACTGCTCAGTAAGATATATCAGTGTTGTATAGGGAAATACTTGTGAAGAAAGCTGTGTACAAAGTCTATGAGAAAAATTAATTATTCATAAATCCATAATAAATCACTTGATGACGTCACCATAACGTCACTCTTCGGGACACATCTTTGCTATAGGGAGTATGCTTATGCCAACTTTCAATGATATCTGAAAAAGATTAATGCCAAGAGTGCTATAATACGTCCCTGTCTATGCGCATGCACGAACATAAAATCTGTCAAAGTTAGCCGAAAATCGGCTAAAACGGTCACTGTGGACACGATTTGCCCTCAGCAACACGTGCGCTGCAGGCTGACTGACATACCATGTATGTGCCTATGTACAACGTACGTGCATGTACATGTACATTGTGGACGTCTTGTCATGTGCATGTTTTGAAGCAGAGGTATTGTCAACGTGAAGTTTTAAGCGTGCGCAGGGTATGTTCGAGTTCGCTTATCGCCTCGAAACTTTGAAATGTTTTAGACCTACCCTTCAATCGACAATTAAAGTAAAAACAAATATAAAAACTGCCATGGTTGATTTTACAGGAATTTTCAAATGAAAAAGGGGCTTTTTATTATAACTTCCGGTCTGATGACGTCATTTGCCTAAAACTTCGCACACGTCTTAAGTGGGTCAAGGTCATCATATACACCAATATTTAGGCGATTACGACAAACTTCGCCACAGACTTCTATTAAAAATACATTTTTGCTAATTTTCAACCTGTCGCTAGAGGGCGCTCGAAGATTGCATGACGTCATCGGTAGATGATTTGAAGAATACTATTAGCCAAGAGACTAACACCGTTAAAAGCAAGTTTATATCTATTACCACTTTCAAATGATAAGCCACTTCCGGTTTTGGCCTTTTTCGACCGGAAGCAAGGGTCACGTGATTTCACGCACACTGAATGAAATAAAGACCTCAACCTATTCTAGCACTTGCCGGCAACAGAATGCTGCGGACGCGTACGGTTGATTTTTTATGCATTTTTGAATATTAAAAGTGTCACAATTTAATTGCCTATAAATAAACACCGGATGACGTCATCATGACGTCATCATTACACAATGTTGTTTAAATTAGGGTCTTTGCTTGGACAAAGATTGGTGTAAATGAATTACTGGCAAAGAGTAAAAAATGCCCTTTGAAAAGCGACAAGGTTTTTTTAAATTTCTGTGTACAAAGTCTATGGGAAAAATTAAATATTCAAAAATCTATAATAAATTAGTCGATGACGTCACCATGACGTCAATCTTCGGGACACATCTTTGCTATAGGGACTATGCTTACGCTAAGTTTGAATGATGTATGGCAAAGATTAATGCCAAAAGTGGCACTGAGAATAAACGTGCACAAAGTCAATGGCATTTGAAGTGGAACAAAAAGAAGAAGAAGAAGAAGAAGAAGAAGAAGAAAGAAAAAAAACTAGAGATCTATGTCTGTTTGCAACAGAACATAGGGCTTTTCCGCATTATGATTTTTTTTAATCAATAATATGCCCTGAATATGCATGAACATAAAATCTGTCAAAGTTAGCCGAAAATCGGCTAAAACGGTCACTGTGGACAGGATTTGACCTCGGCAATACGATGTATGTGCGTGTGTACAAGGTCTTTGCTTGGACAAAGAGTGATCTAAATAAATTACTGGCAAAGAGTCAAAAAGGCACTTTGAAAATCGACAAATATATTTTAATTTTTCGATGACGTCATCGTGACGTCACTTCGAACTTTGCATACTAGTATGATTAACTACCTACCCACCAAGTTTCATGACAATTGGAATTTTTCTTATATGAGTTTTGAAAAATCGCATTTTCATGACGTCATGATGACGTCACACATTTTTCAAGTTTTGTGCGAATAGCTATTACATAACAGACCAAATGCAAAAAAGAATTTTGCATTTTGCATGTTCCGTTCGGGAGATATGGCTAAAAGGTCACACAAAAAATATTCATATAAAATCTCATTTCTGTAGATATAAGACTTCACAATATGTAAGTAAATTTTCAAAAATCAATAAAAAAAATTAGG